>LPNX010004385.1:102680-123300 GCA_001517045.1 Pseudotsuga menziesii | reverse complement strand
TAGAAGTAATTAAAAAATAAATATCATATGAATGCCAAAATGTGTGTATGATACGTCAATGGATAGAAGATTCGTTGGTGAATCTATCGATATCAACTCCGCTCAGCTATGTGCTAGGAATGGCAGGGTTTACACCTCTGCAAGGCACAGTAAATTTTCCATTTGTTTGAATGAGGGCTAAGTCTGTTTTTTTAAGCCCTCGACCGAGGTATGAACCTCGACCGAGGTATCTAAATACCTCGGTCGAGGTATTTAAATACCTCGATCGAGGTATTTAAATACCTCTGTCGAGGGCTTTACAAACCCTCGGTCGAGGTATTAAGACCTCGGTCGAGGGCTTAACAAGCCCTCGACCGAGGTGCGTTTTGTTGTTTTTGCCGAAATGTGCTTGCCAAAAAGTGTTACCCAGGTCCATGGATTCACCCTCTAGTTTATGTTCATGATGGGGATCCTGCATTGGACCCAAATATTTTTTTTTAAATCATATTAATTTGAGGGATAATCTAAGTTTTTTTATTCTAATAATCTATATTGGAATCTTTTGTAGGTGTGATTGTATTCCAAAAAAGGAGATTCAATGCTCCCAGTAGCCTGAATCTTTGCTCCATTTTACCATTCTAAATTCACAATCACAATAATAAGGGATCGATGCCAGTCAATGACAATACCCATCTCGAGAGTTCTTGCATGCTTTAGGTATTATTGCATCCATACAAGAAATTAGGATCTTCAATTTTGGATGTTTTTATGCTTTGTGAATTGGTGGACTCAAATTAAAGAAAAAGTTGTTCTAATTATTCAAGACTAACTTTGATGGTAAAATTGTTTCCTACATAGAGAAAGTTGGATTTGGAAGTGGAATTCATGTTCAAATTTCTTGTTATTTTTATGATAGTTGGGAACATAGGTTTTCTTGACCTGTTTATAATAATAATAGATACGGTTAGAAAAGGTTGAAAGCAATTACGAGGTCATATGTCTCATGTCAGTCCTCTCTAGGAATACATGCCTATCTATTGTGATTTCTTTGCTTTCTAGGATTAAAAGTTGTGATTTCTCTAATGTAATGGAGTGTAAGGATTGGTGATAATTTTTCACAAAGGCTTAATTATTACTAAATATCTGGTCACTCAAGGATATTTGTGGTACTTTGTATTCTTTGTTGAAAGATTTATTTTTAATATTTTCTTTTCCACACTCTGAATGAATCCAAAATTCATACTTAATAGAATATGTTTCTCTTTAATTTCCCCAAGAAACACTTTCTAAAAACCAATGAGAGATGACGTGGTACATGTCTTCATAAAAAAATAAAAAATAAAAATAATACACAAGCATATGCCATTTCTATCCAACAAGCTTATGATAAGTCTCATTTTCTTGGCCTTCAATCGAATCTACTCTAGTGTCTTCTCGTAATTGATAATAACCTTCAATAGTGTTTTCTTAATTTCAAAGAATCACATCTTATTAGACACACCAAGAAATATAATTGTTGATGGTCAATTAGCATATGTGTATTTCTTCAATGCAATTGATGTTCATGATTTTGAAGGGCTAATAGTTTATAGTCAATTAGAGGAGCACATTAAAGGCTATAGTGATATTACTCGAGCCTTATCCATTCTTGGTTCAACTTAATATATCAGTGAGGTCTCCTCCTTGCATTGGCATTTTACTTTATTATTTTCATTGTTATTGTTGATGTATTTGTAACTTCAGAATGTATTCACTTGTATATCTTATGTATTGTGCCCCGATCTTTATTCTGGGAAGTATCTATAATATAATTGAGCCATCTCATTCCCCGATGTTCTGATTGATAGATTCAATAATATAAACAATTCATGTAAAGTCATAGAGGGTAACCCTCAATATTATTCAAGGGTTAAAGTCCCTGTAATTGTGGAGCCCTAGGGTTATGAGACTCTCCTAGGGAATTTGGCCCTAGTGAGTTATTGTCAAGTCGGGAATTATTATAAATAGAGAGTGAGCCTCTCTATTTATCACACATTTCTCTCACACTCAGTTGTAGCGCATAACTGAGAGAGAAATAAGAAGCTAGGACACGAGAGAAAGAGACTACTGCTGTCGAGAAATCATTTTACTGTCTTTGGGTTTTACTTTTGGTGTTGATTGTATCTCTGCGGAAGATGCGGGGTTTTCTCCTTTATGTTTTCCTCGAGGAAAATATTTGTGTTCATTGTCTCTTGTGATTGATTGTTCTACTTATTATTATCTGAGATAAGATCCTAAGATAATACTATCTAAATTGATAAAAAATCTAATATGGTATCAGAGCTAACTTGAGAAGAAGACACTGTATAGCTACGGAAGCTAGGGATTCTTAGTTTTTGGGTATCTCTCCACAATCCATCAGCAAAAGGAGGTTGGGATGAACCTCCATTGAAGGGTGCATATTTCTATCGAAGCAGAATCTGATTCTGAGCATTTTTTAGTTTTTGACCTACCACTACATCAAGAAATTAGGGCTTTTCACTGAAGGGCAATTTTTAAGTGAGTGCAGGCTAGGATTTCTCTCCTCCTCAAAATAGAAGTTTAGAGACAAGAATTAATTCGTTTGGTTGGGCAGAACTCCAGGAAAGTCAAAACCTAATTTTCCCTGGAACCAGAAAACCAGCACTGCAGAAGATTATCTCCAGATCCAGTTTTCAGCTTCTCAAATTAGTAAAATCTAAATATTTTGTATTTCCATTTGAGGTTCTCAGTTAATATGTCTCATCATACCAAGATTGATTAAAATCTTGAGGGAGCTGATAACTTCCGAGCTTGGAATTAAAGGATCTCCCTGGTCCTAGAAGAAAATGAGTTGGACACTTACATCAGTGAAGAGGTTCCATTTTCAGAGGGAGATGAGGCTAAGGACTCACATAAAACTAAATTGGTCATGGCTAAGAGGATTATTGTTGGTTAAATCAAGGATCACCTCATACCATAGGTTTCCTCCCTAAAGACACCTAAAGCTATGTTTGATTCCCTGACCAAACTGTTTGAAGGAAAGAACATAAATAGGAAGATGACTTTCAGGAATCAGTTGAAGAATGTGAAGATCTAGAAAGTGGAGACCATACAGTCATACTTCACAAGAGTCTCCCAGATCAAAGAACAACTTGAAGCAATGGATGAAGAAGTGGAGAATGCAGAAATTGTGATGACTACTTTGAATGGTCTCCCTAGATCATGGGTCTCTTTCATTAAAGGGATTTGTGAAAGAAAGAAGCTAGTCAAGTTTAGTAGGTTGTGGGAAGAATGCTCACAAGAAGAAGCTTGAGTAATAGCCTGAGAAGAAAATATGGGAAGTGAATATCAAGCTCTCATAGTACACTCCAAGAGAAGCAAAAAATACTTTCATCACCCCAAAGGTAATCATTCTCACCAGAAAGGTAACTCAAAAAAACCAAAGAGACATTTATCTAAACTCAGAAGCTTTACTTGTGATGAGAGAGGACGCTATGCCTGAGATTGTCCTAGGAACAAAAATGGCTCTCACAAGAAGAAGGGAAACAAAGGAAGACATCATGCTCATGCTATAGAGGATGATGAAACTTCCACAAATAGAATCAAACAAGAAAGTGATGATTCTTCAAGTGATGAAGAATATGTTCTAATTTCCGCTCTCATGGGAACTACCACACATGCAAGAAATGATTGGCTAATAAACAGTGGTGCTTCCAAACATATGACGGGATTCAAAGAATCCTTTGTGAAACTATCCAAACATGAGTCACCTCACAAGGTGAAACTTGGGGATGACTACCAGTATCCAATAAAAGGTAGTGGTGAATCCTCGTATAACCTAGACTATGGAAAGTCTATGAAGATCAAGCATGTATTGTTTGTACCAGGACTAAAGAAGAATCTCCTCTCCATGTCTGCATTGGATGAAAAAGGAACAAGGGTTACATTTGTAGATGTCCAAGTTCTTATGTGGCCAAAGGGAAATACTATAGATGATGCAGTAGTGCTTGGGGAATAAGAAGGAGGACTATACAAATTGAAGGGCCAACCAAAACAATATTTGGTCCATGACTCAGTAGAACCAAATGAGCTTTGGCATAGAAGGCTTGCACATGTACATTATAGAGCGATACCACTTGCAAGAAAAGTTGTTGAAGGTCTTCCAGAAATACATACAAAACATGACTATGTATGCAAAGGATGTGCGAAAGGAAAGAATACAAAGAAGACATTTCCAAGTACTGAGAGCAAGGAAAAAGGGATCTTGGAAATCATCCACTCTGATGTATGTTGTCTAATGTCATCCATTTCATTAAGCAGGTATGTATAATATGTTTCTTTCATTGATGGTTTTTCTAGGAAGACATGGATATACTTTTTGAAAAACAAAGATGAAGTATTCAGTAAATTTAAGGAATTTAAAGCCTTGATTGAGAACCACACAGAAAAGAAGATCAAACCTTTTGATCAGAGAATGGTGGAGAATTCACATCAAATGAATTCAAAGAGTGATGCAGAGATTCAGGGATTAAGAGGGAGTTAACCACTCCATATAATCCACAACATAATGGGGTTACAGAAAGGAAGAATAGAATGATCATGGAAGCCACAAGGGAAATGCTTCATGATCAAGATCTTCCCATGCATCTATGGGAATAAGCTTCCAGAACAATAGTGTATGTACAGAACTGTACTCCACACATATTACTCGAGAACAAGAGACCTGAAGAAGTTTTTTCTAGAAAGAAACTAGAGGCCAGCCATCTCAGAATATTTTGTTGTCCAGTAGACATACACATTCCAAAAGAAAATAGGACAAAGTTAGGTCCTTCTGGAAATAAGGGTATATTTGTGGGATATAGTGAAAGCTCAAAAGGTTATAGAATATACTTCCCAAGATTCAAGAAGATAGACATAAGCAGAACTGTAACATTCGACAAATATTCATCTTACAACAAATCCAGAAAGAGACTGCTCATCAAGTTCAACATGAAATATTGCAAGCCAGGCAAGACTCCCTTCCTTTCAAGATTTAAGCTTCAAGAAGTAGGTTCTTCTCCTATGGTAAATAATACACTGTATAGGTATTTGATTGGTTGTTTGCTTTATCTTACACACACTTGACCTGATTTATCTTATGCAGTTAGTATGGCTTCAAGATACATGGATCAGCCTCATGAGATTCACTGGAGAGCAACCAAGAGGCTCCTAAACTTTGTTCAAGGAACAAGAACTCATGGGATCTTATACAAAGAAAAATTTGATCTTGATTTGATTGGATTTATTGACATTGATTGGGAAGGTTACAACATAGATCGAGAGTCTACATCATGATATGTGTTCATGCTTGCAAGAAGGACCAATCAGCTGGTCAAGCAATAAGTAGAGTTCCATAGTCATCCTCCTCTCCATATATCCTATCCAAGATATTTGGATCAACAGGCCCTTTTCTTTTTCCTCATCAATACTTCCATTAGAAGCACTACATGTTTCTTCCTCTGGAAGGTTCATGACCTTCTCCTTTGAAGCATGGTTTGTCAGTGGATCTTGCTTCTCCAAGCAAGTTGATGAAACTTCACTCTCTGAAATAGTACTCATGTCACCACTTTTGGAATATCTTCTATAATAACACCCAAACAATATCATAGTGGTTGGACCCATAGATGGATCTACTGCATCTTCCCTTTTGGCTTCTTTTTCTTCTTCCTCACTCACATAGTTGGAACAACTTGGTTCCTCCATGGATGATCAGCTGATAATGAAAGTATTATCATCGACATCTTTGGGCCATAATCTATATTGGAAATAAATATATTCCTTGAAAGTAATTTCTGCATGAATTCTCTTACTCAATGTCAGATACTCCTTGTAGCAGCTAGGCATGTTTTCACATGCTTCCATTATCTTTGTAAAGTATTTATTAACCATTGGAGAATCAAATATAATATCTTCTCCATATGATGGCTAATATTATTCATCATATTCATGTTTTGTTAGGCCTCCATTAGCATAGAGCATTTCTTCTTCTTCATATTGTCTATAGTATTCTTCATACTACTCATCATAGTCATCCTCGTAGTATGACACGGTTGCAAATTTCTTCACTAAGAGATTTATTTTCACAGGATGATCCAAGGAAAGAGATCCAATACCACTCTAATATCCCTTATCTGATGTACATATAACAATATTAACTTGCTGCAATTTTTAAATTAAAAATTCTAAAATTCAATTAATTCACACAAAGCCTTCTCGGACTAGGCAAATCAGGGATTTCTTCTGGGGAATTTTGCAGAAAAAGGAGTGAGAAGTGGGAAGAAACCAAAGACATTTCATACATAGAATTTCCTCTTCCCTAAAAAATTTATCTCTGATTCCATTTAGGGTTCAGAGTCCGCTCCACGGAAACCTACTACCACGCTTCTGGGCAGTCAAACCATGAAACTAGGAAGAGTAGTTCAGTCTGTTTCAACCAGAGTATTCTAGAAAATTGTAGAGGGTTGTTACAGAATTAATATAACATAATAAACAATTTTGGATAGTTTTCAGAAGTTCTGGAAATTTCTGGGTAGTTTAGGAGAAATTTGGGTTTTTCCGACAGTTATGTCTTAGTGAAACCCTTCGCAGTGGAGGATCCCAAAAGGGAGTATGGATTCATAAAATATATTATAATGGGTAATATATGGATAGGTATAAATTATAGTGATATTAATAAACTTAAAGAACCAAAATTTACTAAGTATAACTCCCAGAATTTAAATTACGACTAGACTAGTAAAAAAGTGCTAGTAATCTAGCAGGGGTGAGCAAATAAGCTTAAATTTTGGAACAGCAGTGTATCAGACCTGATAATTTAATTTGAAAGAGTATATTACATCATATTACACCATATTATAACATTTAATTTCATTATCATGGGCGAGACTCAGTTATTATTACAGTAGGAGGCTTTAATTCCTCATTCTTGTGACTAGTTAAGCGTTTACATCTAAAACTGAGTATGCGGATTTAATTTACAATAGTATTTTGACATGAAAGATATAAATATAGTATTTATCAGTAGCATATATCATATATCAAAATAATCACTGACCATTACATCAAAACTCTCACAATGATAAGCAAGAAGCCCAAAACATGACCCGGGAAGGGCTGAGATCCTAGCTGAAGCATGGGATTCACTGGAGCTCGACTTGAACATGATGGAGGCTGAAAATAAATCTAATAATCCTTCAATGTCTGCAATATAGCACTATATACCTGAAATGGAAGAGAATAAGGTGCAAGGATAGGGTATGGGAAGGTTGGGGCTCATCTCCCAGTAGTCTGAGGCACAACACTTAGAAGCAATGCTCACATAAGCATAACTCAACGTACAAAACAACCAAACTGAATAATGGAGTTGGAATACTTATTTTATGGAATTGATGTTGACCTTTTGAGAAAGTTACTTAGCTTGGTGACCTGTGAGAATAGGTCACCCATGAGTGGACATACTTTTCTTTCTTTTCTTTTCTTTTCCATTCCTTATTTTTCCTCTTTTTATGACTTTCCTTCTTTTCTAAACTTTCCTACTTTTCATACTTCTTGCTTTTTGTGTTTTATCTTGTTTTCTGGATTTATGTTGGTTTTCCTGAAATGTTTCTCTTTTCTCATTTTTGGCAACATTTTTGGACTCTAGAGCTTACTTGACTTGACAAGTTTATTTCCACGTCATTTAATTACATAATTAATAAAACGATGAAATTAAATTAAATACATGCCTCAAAATAATTATTAGCAATATTTTTCCTAAGAAGAATAATTAATGTCAATTTGAGCCCCTAGGAATTTCATCATGGTCAACACTTTTAATGAACCAAAAGATGGGGACATGAAAGAAGAGGTGGGTGACCAGCGGCCCTGATTGGGTGCTCTTCAACCACCACTCACTCACTAAAAGACTACATAAAATAATATATCTCAATGTCAGTAAATCAATGGGTGCACCAAAAAGATACTTGCATGTACAAAGAAAACTATACTACATGGAGGGACAATGACTTTTTCAAATAAAGTGAGACATACATGTACTTGGGGGGGAGAGGTGGGTCACCAACAGCCCTGATTGGGTCCTATTGAAGCACCACTCACTCACTAGAAGGATGCATAAAATAATATAGGTCAATGTCAGAAAATCAATGGGTGCACCAAAAAAAATTCATGTACAAAGAAAACTATACTACATGGTGTTAGAATAATCAACCCATAGTTACCTACATTAGACATTAATTTAATTATTTTTTTCTTGTTACCTAGATTCCTAGATTCCATTCTATGCTAGTTGCCTTCTGCATGTCCTAGAAGTCAACACATGCTAAAACTGAGTCATGGAGTGCTTGGGAAACATCATGGAAACTAATTTTAGCATGTCTAATTTATTCTAGATTCTCTAAAGTGCATATCTACTTTTCTGAAAAGCTTCCTTGCTTTATAGCTGATTTAAGGAAAAAGGAAAATCTAGTCTAGGTGTAACTTCTTTGTTTTTTTCCCACAACATCCTCCCTCATTTTCTCCAAATAAAAGAATGTATGTGTTTTCTTTCCCCTCTTTATATTTCCCACTTGAATTAACAAATTCATGAGCATCTTCATAGATTTGGAAACTGCTTTATGCGCATATGGGGGATTTGACTAGATTTGGTAAGCCTGCTTTTTGACTATTTCGAATGGCATCCATATGCATTCGAAGCTCTCATGAAATTATATATTACAGCAGCCTATTACTTCATAATTTTGGCTATTGTACACTTACTCAATATAGATTAGTTTTATGCTCCAATTTCAGTCTCCTTTGGTGTTAATTTTACATGTTTGATTAGCAATTTTGTGAGTGTAATTGTTCTATATCATGGGTTGAATTTACACATGGTATCAGAGCCTTTGTAGATCGATTTATCTCCTTCCAAATTGTTATTTCAAGTTTGACATCATTGACTGGGGGCACATCTACTGAGTTATGGACCAATCTCAGAAGATCATCTTGACTCCATTCAATTTCTTTTAGTGGAAAGCTGAGATGGAGATATTGTTGAGAGAGAAAGGTCTCTACAGGGTGACTATGGAAACTGAGTTAGAGCCCAATGCAGCTATAGAGAAAATTAAATGGCACAATAGGAGGGATGAGGCCTATTGTCTTTTGTGTCTGAGCATTACAAGAGACCTCCTCTTCCATCTTGATGGATTGGAATCACCTAATGAAGCATGGGAGAATATTGAAGAGATTTTTGGAAATATAGATGAGATGAGAGGACATCAAACCAAGAATGGGATGATCTCCTTGAGTCCCAGTAGCTTCGAATCATTGCAAATCTACTTTTCCAAGTTTAAGGACCTTTTTTTGTGGCTTAAATAGTGTGGGATCGAAAAAGAACGAAGATCAACTAGTCTTGGCCATACTCTCTAAGCTTGGTCCTAACTATTCAGTCTTTGTTTCGACCTTCCATGCCACCAAGTTGACAGCATGAGCCTGGAATATGCCTAAGCTTGCAGAGTTCATGGAATCCCTCACACAGGAGAAAGATATGTTCATGATGATGAGCACCATCAAACCTTCCAAAGACCAAGATTTGGTTGCTGGAGATTAAAGGTGGATTCAAAAAACAAGAAAAAAGATTGAAATACACCTTAGAAAAAGAGAGACAAGTCAAAGTCTCAAGAGGAGCCTCAAATCTCCAAGAAGAACTCCCAGAAGAAGAAGAATAAAGGAGAAATGAGCAAGTGCGCATACTACAGTAAGGGCTATAATCTTGAGAGCTCTTGTATGAAGAAGAAAATTGACATGTTGACCCAACTCCTAGAGAAGAATAACATCTCCCTTCTTTATTGATCAAAGAAGAAGGAAGGAGGATCAAATTTAGAATACAGAGAGAGAGTACATGCCTTGGTTGCTGGCACATCAAGCTCACCTAGATTCCTCATAGATTCTGGAGCTCATAGACATATGGTTTCGACAAAGGAGAAATTCTCCTCTCTTGACATGTTAAAAGGTCGACTAATAGTTTTGGGAGATGACTCTCTCACTGATAGTTTGGGGAAGGGTAGGATTGGTCTTGACCATGGTAGTTTCAATAATGTGTTGTATGTTCCAGGTCTTGCCTCTAATCTCTTGTCAGTGTATCAGATGAGTCATACTGGGTCTCTAAAGAAGGTCATATTCTCCCTTAATGATGTTGAAATAAATGAGATTTCGAATGGTAAAGTCATAGAAAAAGGTGTTGTTGATCACACTTCGAAGGTATAGAAGTTTTCCCATTTTCTGCCCTACTCAAACCCCTCTGCTCTTCTGATTCATGCTAATGAAGAAAGAAAGCTTTGGAATGAAATATTTGGCCATATTAACTACAATTATATTTTTTATTTGAGTGAAAAAGATATGGTCATAGGCTTACCAAAGATCATTTTTTGTAAGGGATTCTGGCAAGGTTGTATCCTAGGAAAACACCTAGAGTAGAAGTATGAGAAAGCTAGTCAAGAGAGAACCTCTGCACCTCTTGAGTTGATCCATAGTCACATTGATATTCCATTCCCTCATATGTCCATGAATCAAGAAAAATATGCACTAACCTTCATAGATGATTTTTCCAGGTATTGTTGGGTTCACTTCCTAAAGCATAAGTCTGAAGTTTTTGACCTCTTCAAAGTATTTATAGCCTTGGTTGAAAACCAGTCTGGGAGGAAAATCAAGATACTAAGATTTGACAATGGTGGTGAGTATGTCAAGTCTGAGTTCATTCAGTATTGCAAATATGTCAATATTCAGATGCATCATTCAATCCCTTACACACCACATCAAAATGGTGTTGCTAAGAGAAAGAACAGATCGCTGAAGGAGATGACAACCTAGATGATGAAGGCTAAGAATTTTCCACCAAAGTTTTGGGGCGAGGCTATAAATTGTTCATCCTACATCTTGAACAGGGTTCCTCATAAAAATCTTGATGGTATGACTCCTTTTGAAGCTTGGAGTGGGCACAAGCAAGATGTGACCCATTTCAGGATGTTTGGCTCAAAGGCTTGGGCTAGAACTTCAACTGAAAAGAGGAAGTCTTTGCAACCCCAAAGCCAAGAGTACCTATTTGTTGGGTATTCTGAATATTCAAAAGGGCACAAGCTGATAAACTTGAGCACTAACAAATATTTCATTGAAAGAAGTGTTCAGTTCCAAGAAGAGCCTTTAGCGGTAGTTGAGGTTGGAGAGTCCTCTTCACCACCAGAACCATTGATTGTAAGTGAAGAGACTAATGAGTTTTCTGATTCTGATATGTATAATAATGATGATTTGATTGCATATCCTAACACTCCTACAATACCAAAAAAGAAATCAAATACCATTCATGTAGCTGGGGAACTAGCTGGAAATCCTACTAACACTAGGAGGACTAGATCTAAATTTGAGAGTGCCCTTTGTGTGAAAGATACTCTATTTGCTGGGAACTGCTATATGATGGTTGAATCAGATCCATATACATATGAAGATGCATCACATGATCCAATATGGAAAACAATCATGAAATAAGAATTCAGCT
This sequence comes from Pseudotsuga menziesii, assembly GCA_001517045.1. Taxonomy (NCBI): domain Eukaryota; kingdom Viridiplantae; phylum Streptophyta; class Pinopsida; order Pinales; family Pinaceae; genus Pseudotsuga; species Pseudotsuga menziesii. The sequence continues at coordinate 111,755 of LPNX010004385.1, read as the reverse complement.
CGCTCTAGAAGAACAACACTCGGGAACTAGTTGATCTTCCCCCAGGGAGGAAGCTAGTTCAATGTAAGTGGGTTTTCAAGACCAAGTTTGCTACTAATGGTTCACATTTGAAATATAAGGAAACATTGGTAGCCAAGGGATACTCACAATTACATGTTATTGACTACAATGAAATCTTTGTACCAGTGGAAAAGATGGACTCCATAAGGCTAGCTCTAGCCATTGCAGCTTCGAAGCAGTGGGAAGTGCATCACATGGATGTGAAGTGTGCTTTCATAAATGGAGATCTCACCGAGGATATTTACATGCAGCAACCTGAAGGGTTTTTTTCTGATCCATATTTAGTGTGTAGGTTAAAGAAATCTTTGTATGGGCTCAAGCAAGCCCCCGGGGCTTGGTATGCCAAGATTGATGGCTTTTTGTTGTCACTGAGTTTTGTTCGATGCAAGTATGATCCTAATGTATATTTGAAGCTGATTCATGGTTATTTGATGATTATTGTGATTTATGTGGATGACCTACTTATTACAGGAAGTTCAATGAAAGAGATTGCCTCCTTGAAGGATGCAATGAACCATGCATTTTCTATGATAGATTTGGGATTGTTGAGCCAATTCTTGGGTCTCCAAATTGCTCAATCCCAACATGGAGTCAAAGTACATTATTCCAAGTATGCTTCATATGTATTGAGCCTCTTGGATACAATAAATGAAGAGAATTTGGAGAGAAAGAAAACTATATTTCATTGTTTCCTCACTTGTTTATGTTTGAGTCTGCATCCCTTTGTCCCTTTGGAGCACATAGTGTTTATCTTCCCGATATTTAATTTTATTTCTAATATTTCCATTGTTATGGAGGATTTAAGTGGTGGAGGTCTAGGTGGAGTACTCAGTTTCTCCGGTTCGAAGAACTGCCAACAGAGTTTGTCACTGTTCTATCTTTGTTTTATTAATAGAAATATCCATTTCTTGTCCAATACATGTGCATAACTATGAATATTGTATCCATGGATGTAGTTATTTTTCTGATACATGATGGTTTATATATGCTATATTATGCCTAACACTTTGATATATAACATGTTTTTCTTGTTTGTTGTTGTTGAGAGCAAATAGTGAATACAAGCATGTTGGAAAATCTCAATGGTGATCTACATGAACCGTCCGAAATAAGGTATGCTTAATATCCCTTAGTGTTAGATGTATCTGTTCCCTTGTATATTGAATGGATTGATTTCTTGTTTCATTCAGTCTATTTTGGTATACCCCGAGCCATAGGGAGTTTCTCTTCGTAATAGAATTGGCAACTCCACTGGGGAGATTCCTTGTTTTTTCTTTGGGGATTGGGTGCACAATGTGCTTGAATTTCTCTTTGTTCTATGAGTTTCTATGTCAGTTTCATAAGTTTGGTATCCATTTAGTGTCCTATTGAAGTGATTTTGATCTCATCTTATCATTTCCCCCCCTCTTTCTTCCTGTACACAAGTTTTTGCTTCACAGCTACGTATACATGCGAGTTTCTCTTGAATAGTCGCATATACACACAAGTTTTATGCAAACAACCACTTATTCCTCTATTTTGAGTTTGATTTGCATGATTGAGGGTTGTTGGGTGAATTTTCAATGTTCCTAAGTCTTCCTAGGTACTGTTGGTGTCTGTGTACTTCCTCTATTTCTGACAAGAGACCCTTTGTGATTTGTTTTAATTTGATGTTGTTCTTGTCATTTTATTTCCTTTTCTGTTTTGGTATTAATGAATTATATTTCTTTTATCGTGGTTCCTTGGTTGGATGTTGTCTATGATTTATTGTAGGGTATGAGAGTTGTAGAGTATTTCTTTGGTTTTACATATTATTTATTTCGAAAATATAAAAATATTTTGTTTTTTGGAGGATTTTGAGGTACCAGAGATATTTCCATGATCTTATTCGTATCTGGAGGATTTTGAGGTACCAGTTAGTTCTTTTCAGCTTCAACCTTTGTTACCTTTTCCATACGGTAGATCCTTCCTTTGATTGTCTACCTAAGAGTCGGTTATATTGTGGTGACCTTAATTTCCTTACCTAGGTATTAGAGGGGGTACTTGTATATTTTATTATGTGAGTGTCCTGGCTAGGTATGGGTCAGAAAACGTAGTTGCTTTATGTGTTGAAGCTGAGGGCCACTATAATTGGTTACACACCTCCACTTCTAGTGTATGGGAGTCTCATGCCTCTCCTAGGAAAGGCATACATGTTGCACTCAAAATCTCACTTATCCTCTCCTTGGATTTCTTGCACTTTGGTTGTAGATTTTTTTAGGAGTGTGCTCTCTGTATGCTAGATTTCCCTACTGTTCGTCATTTTTTTGAGTCATCATGGATCCAAGAGAGAAATTCCATCATTATCGGTGTTTACAAGGTCTTCCGCCTTCTATGTATCCTCCTCCTTCAAGGAATAGAACCAGACTTTGATTCACACACTGATCTCACTGTGAGTCATACATCGAAGATCCCAGAGCATCCCCCTTATCCACCCCCTAGGGAGGAGAACATACCTGATATTTTATATGGGACTCTGAAATAACCTGATCACTTTGAGTTTGGGAAGTCACATGATGTAATATCATAGTTTCAAACTATGTAAACACAAACTGCATATATTCTTCACATAGGTCAAGTGGTGAGACTCATTTAATACCCTCTATCACTAACCCATTTAAATTTGGCATTCCAGACCTTCCAGAGACTGGTCCGTCCCCCAATGTCGTATTTGGTGTTGACCCTGGTGCTATTCCTAGGGACACTGCCATTCCTTTTCATGTGGATGGGTTTGGTAGTAGTCATATTACACCTTCCACCCCTGTAGTGGGAGGCTCCTCACACATGCAACCTAGGCCTAATACTGGTGTCCTCATTTGCGGAGGTGACCCTAGACATGTGAATATTGGCAACACAAGCTATATCCCATCCTATGCTCCATCGTACTCAGTACCTGTTCCTTAAAATGCGTTTCTAGTGATGCATCCTCCCTATAGCTCACATGGTCCTTCGGGAAAGAGTACTACTACTAGCCATGTTGTTCTCGCATCTTCTCACATAGTAGTGTCACAAGGCTATGTGCTTCCTTACGGGTCTGCAATTTATGTACCACCTTGTGGGTCCATGACTCAATCTGTGTATCAGTCTTATAACTATGGCTTTGTAGAACTCCAGTCTCAAGGTATTCCGAATTACAATATTCCCATGTACCCTTTTATGGGTCAAATGGGAAGAGGCTACTATCCCATTGGCCAAGGCCAGTGTGTTTACAACAATCATACCTGCATGAACCAGACTTATCAGGGAGCATGGAGACAAATGGCATAACCTAGGCTCCCTTTCCTAGCGAAGTTAAATTTTCCTGACTTATCAAGATTGGCCAATGATCTGGTATCTCATGATCTGACACGGTCGGTTGTTCCTGCCAAGCTTCCTCCGAACATTCCAAAATTTGAAGGTAAGACTAGTGAGGACCCTGGTGAGCAAGTTACGACTTTCCACCTATGGTGCTCTTCAAATTCATTTAATCATGATTCTATGTGTTTATGACTATTTCAATGCACCCTAATGGGTCCTGTGATGAAGTGGTATATAGAGTTTTCATGGGGCACATATCGAACGTTCAATGACACTTTTAGCTACCTGTGTGCTATGATGCTAGTACTAAGCTCTTGTATACATTTTGGCAGGATAAAGCCACCCATATTTTTGATCATATTCAAGAGTGGTGTAAACATAAGCAGTTTATTAAGGCTCACATTCCAACAGAGTTTCATTTGAAGTGGCTCCTCAAATTGTTATTGCCATATATAACGAAGGATGTTTCCACATCCAGAGTGATGAACGAGGAACAAGATATGTTTCAGGATCAACAACTAGAATTAATTTATGCTCAATCTAGGCTCTTATATGAGATTATTTCGAATGCACCTTGATCCAGTTTCAATCCTAACTTCAAACCTGGGCCACATGCTAATGGAACTGTTGACTCTGCGAGTGCTAAACCTGCAAAATCAGTTACGAATCAAATGAAACGTTTGCCTATTAACCATCCTAGGTTTGGAAAATCTACGGATTCATATCATCCCACTCAAATGGAGGATGTACATTTTGTACAATTGTCGAACTAGAAGGGAAACCAGCAGCCTGAAAGGAATAAGAAAAAAGGAAGAAACAATCATAAGCCTGTGAATAGGAATGAAAATTCTAATGGTGACAAGAACAATAATAATGCTGGGGGGAACAAGAAATCTAAACGTAAGGTCAAGTTCCCTTGAAATCATTGAAAGGAATATCACCTCACTCACTTTTTCCCTTGTATGGAATATGCCTCGAATACATCATACAGATCCTAGCTATGATGGTGGAGCCTTTACCGCAAATCAAAATATGAATTCAAGGACCATGGACTCTGGAAGAGCTTCTGGTGGGAGTGAAAACCCATCAAAAACTGCAAGTGACCATGGTTGCATCAACATTATGTCCATCAAGAATGTTGTGACGTGAGATAAATATTATGGTTCATCGCAACTTGATCTTAGGAAAGAACCTGCTCCACCTGAGACCCCTTTGTGTGTTGACAAACCTATTGAAAATCCTGAAGTTCCACCTCGCATTCCTTAGGGAGTCTTAAAGCATTCAGGGCACAATGCTAATTCTTGATCTGCCCAGAACTATTCTATTGTCAAGGATTTGGGCCAAACTCCTTGTGCGATGTCCACTTTAGAAGTTCTTCATACTTTCCCTTCGCAAAGGAAAACCTTGTTTTCTACCCTTAGGGTGGTTGATTCAAACCCTTCCTCAGTGATTAAATTTAAAACTCATGAAGTCTATCCTTGCTTGCCTTACTATGTGCCTCTTTTAGTGCATGTAGAGTGTATGAAAAACACCATCAAATGAACAGTTATTGATGAAGGCATTGTAGCTTCTGTGATGTATTTAGCTTATTGGAAGGGCTTTGGGTTCTCCTACATTTTCAAAATCTGGAACCATGTTGACTTCTTTTGATGGGAGATATTTCCATCCACATGGTATACTTCCTTCTTTTGAGGTCTAATTGGGAGGGAATACAGTGATGATAGAGGTTGAGGGGTTGATGTGCCCCTCAACTAAAACCTTTTGTTGGGCTGTAACTAGATTTATAATATGAAAGTGGTCACGACATCCCTATTTCAAGTGATTTTCTTTTCCTTTCGAAGGGAGGGATTTTACAGTTGATTAGAAATATTTTGATACGGTAAAAAAACATCTTCATGATATATTATCTCGGTCATTGATAATTCTCATCTGACAACTGAGAATGTTGCGGTGGGAATGTATTCATCATTGGTGGGAAATTTTATCTTTCTTGCACCAACACTTACTGTAGGTTTCAATCTTGGTAGAGATTCTCCATCATTGATTTCAGTTCCATTTCACATTTAACATTTAGAATATCCTTGTACTCTTCCTTCTTTGAGTGCTTCAGATGAAGACCCTAGAACTGTGGAGACAGACATGCTATTATAAACACCATTGGTGGCTTATCAAGCTAATCTTGGTTCTGTTGTAGATCCTAGTCCTTCCTCTTTGCATACGGAGAAGGAAGACCCTTATGAAATGCTTGCTTGGGTAGTTGCTTCATCTCACACATGACTACTTCGATGGCACTTTTCCAATGGATGAATCTATTCTCGAAGCTATGTCTGGTGTAGAAAAACCTTGGGGAGAGTTACATCATAGATATTACTTTCTTCCTGAGCTTGAATGTATGGAGTGTAATGAATATAGGGAGATACTTAGCGAGAAATTTGGTAGGCCTCTGGTCCTACTAGGCACTCCTAGTTATTCTCCCCAAGGGAACATTGCCAATTTTTCACCAACCATACCTATCAACAATTCTCGAATGCCTGGAAATATTGAGAATGTGTATATTGGGGTGAATTGTTCCCCCAATGAGATTGGGGCGTATACCAAGGTCTTCAAATAATTTCGAGATATTTTTGCTTGGTCATATGAGGAAATGCCATGAATAGACCCTTGTATTTTTGAACATGAGATTAAAACCTATCTAGATTCTAGACATGTTCTACAACGTTTGTGTGCAATGAATCCTAGGAAAGTGCCCGCTATTAAGGCAAATATAGAGAAGTTGCTTAAGGCTGCATTCATCTATCCCATTCTCTTAACAGAATGGGTGTCCAATCCCATTCCCATTGATAAGAAACATGGAACTATCTATGATTGCATTGATTTGAGATACTTGAACCAATATTGTCCTAAGGATAACTTCCCCACACCATTTATTGATAAAATTTTGGATGAGTGTGTGGGAAGCGAGGTGTTCTTATTTATGGATAGATTTTCAGGGTATAATCAGATTCATATCAAATCGGAGGGTCAACAAAAAACGAGTTTCATTTGTTCTTGGGGTACATTTACATATTGAAAAATTCCTTTCGGCCTTAAAAACGTCGAAGTGAATTTTCAATGGGCTATGACCTTCTCTTTTCACGACCTCAAGTGCATAATTAAAGTATATCTTTTTTATTTAGCTTCTCACTCTTGTTTGAGAGTGGATCATCCTGACCATCTACGCTCGGTTTTCGAAAGATGTCATTGATACCAAATCTAGTTAAATCCTCAAAAGTGCCTCTTTTACATGAGAGTAGGTCTCTTATTGTAATTTATTGTTTCCAAATAGGGTATTAGGGTCAACAGTTTAAAAGTTGAGGCAATACTTCAATTTTCTCGCCTACATAACATTAGACATCTTCAGAGTTTACAAGGGATGGAAAACTTCTTACAGATATTCGTTGTTAATTTTTCCAATTTAACTAACGGTTTCATGCACTTATTGAAGAAAGACACACCTTTTATCTAGGATGAGGGAGCCTAGGATTCTTTTGACACTTTAAAGAAATCCTTGGAATTGACCCCCATGCTTAGTCCACCCAACTACAGTCGCGATTTCTTATTATATGTGGCCGTGTCTCATGATACGATTCGTATGGTCTTGGTTCAAGAGGATGAGGAAATTTAGGAGCATCTCATCTATTATCTCAACTGAAACCTCATTGATGTAGAACTTTGTTATAATCATGTCGAGACTCTAGCCCTAGCTACCGTCCATGCGGTCCAATGTTTGAGGGATTACATACTCCTTCACCAAACTTTGGTTGTGGCTCACATGAATCCATTTCAATTCGTCCTCATGAGACATATGATAGGGGGGGCATACAATAAATGGATTGTGATTTTGTAAGAATTTGATCTCATGTTTTTTTTTGAAAAGTTGAAGAAATCATAGATTTTTGCGTAGCTCATATCAGACTTTCCTAGATTGGATGAAGGAGAGATTCATTAAGAATATTTCATTTATGAGCATATTTTTATCATTTCAACTATGAAGCCATGCTATGGGGATATTATTGTGTATTTAAAAATTTTGAAGGTTCCTTCTCACCTCTCACAAGATGAGCGCCGACGTTTACGTCATGTAGATAAGAATTACCTCATTGTTGGTGACGCTTTGTATTGTCTTGGGGTTGATTCCATTTTGCATCGGTGCTTGACTCATGAAGAGGGTGAAGCTATGCTGAATGATTTCCAAACATTAAGCAAATTTATAAGAGACTTCTGAATGATAACCTTCAATTCTTTCAAAAAACACTAACCACCCTACCTCTGAAAATAGTTTTGCACAATCTGGAAAAGTTTGAACCCAGCTCATGTCTGAAGGTTCAGCTATATTAGTCTTACCACTTCTTTTTATCTTGAACAATTGTCAAATAGTTTCTATCAATAAAACAAACTCTGAATTTCTTCAAGTCTTGACAATCTGGAAGACACCGTTGTATGGGGAAACCTAAAACCCTAAACTGAACTCTCTCATTTAAACTCATAAATACTTTAATTCCATTGATAGATAATTCATCATTTAGTATGAATTAGGTTTATAAACTAATAATCTTCAATCAATTATGTCATTAGTCCTTTGCTTAGAAAAACCCCAAATTTATGAACTTTGGTAACAATTCGTAGCATGCCTGTCAAAGTGATTAATCCAGGTGCTATCATCATGTTTTCTTGACTGTCCAATTGCATTCCTCAATCTTCTCTGACCATTTCGATAACTCTAAATGATTGCTCCTCAAAGCCCTAGTTTTTCGCCCTATTTCAAAATATGATTACGAACCGTTGATTCTTTGCCACGAACTTCATATGCTCTACGTGCACTTTAGGGGATATGAGATTCAAGGTACATTTGTCTCATTATGTTCAACCATAATTATTCCATCACTCTGCAACAGACCACCGTGACTCGCCCTCATGATGATTTGATTGACGTATTCACACCTGTCACAATTATCATTCTAGAGGGAAAACGTATCAAACATATCAACCCAGTATGAATGACATCCCATGTGTGAGAATTTCAAAAAATATGACCCAAAAATGATGATTTTTGAACTGCACGACGTTCTTGTAGCGCATGTGTGCAATGTTTCTAGACTTGCACAACAAGAAAGTCTGCTTTAACGATTTTCAAAAATAAAACTCATGATAATGGTTTATCCTTGGTTAAATAACCTTAATCAAGATTTTATGTTATTTTTTAAGACCTTTTCATCCACATAAGCATTCTATAAGCCCAGAAAAAGAATGAAATTAATTAAGTAAAGCCGAAATTAAAAAGAAAACCTATTAAATAAACTATAAACATAAGCCTGAAATCGAAATATTTTAAAATAAAACAAGGTCAAAACTTTAAAACAATAAGAAAAATCATATTTTTAAGACAAGCAAATGGTTCAAAAATAGAAAACAAAAACAGGCTATAACATCTGGTTCCTGCTGTAGGATGAAGTCCTCCCTGTGAGGATTCAAGAACCTGTAGACCAGTGCCTTCTGTAACTAAAACTTCCTGCTATTCTGCAAAACATCCATTGGGATATGGAGTCTTTATTCAATCCTTCACACACCGATATATACAATTACAATCAAATCTCTTTCTTTCAAATGAGGAACCTTCCATTTACTGAATGGAATTGTAATCCCATTTCCAATGTAACTAGG
>LPNX010004385.1:23342-102013 GCA_001517045.1 Pseudotsuga menziesii | reverse complement strand
TCAGAAATATTGGAAAACATGAAGTGCAAAGATCTAACAAATTATACTCACTTTCATCAAATGGCGTCTCTAAAATAACAGATGTATAACTTAGTATTGGCTTTAAATAATCTACCACTGGATCATAAATAATTCCAAAAGTTACCTCTTCCCGTTCTATGAAAAAGATAGGCCGTCCATAAGAATATTTTGTTCCATGAATATCAAGCAGGCATTGGCGATAAAAGACATCAGGATCAGCTTGAATTTGCTTCAGAATTTTTTGGACAGTATCATCAATAATGTAAATGAGCTTAACCTCCTTTTCCACACTGTCTTCAAATGGATAACTATCATGCATTGGCTTCAGCTGTTCAAGGATAATGGACTGAATGCATTCCGGAATCTGCTGATCAGATTTTTCCATATCACACACCTCACACATTTCTGGGTCTTTCTTTTCAATTTCATCATAATATTTATAAAAAACTAGAGCATCTTTATAATGGTTTTGAACACCATATTTATCATAACCATGAATACAAGAAACTTGTGATATAACGTTAAAAATGTGAACAACATGGCTTTCATCGATTTTACTATAAAAAAAAAAAGGAATAGAATATAACTCATCATATAATTCTTGTCTTGGAGCCCTAATCTCTTCATTATAACGAGAATAATTCTAGGAAATTTTGAATAATGATGCTGAAGGTTCGTATTTTTCTTCAATACAAAGCCGATCTTTAACACAACAATGATTTCCAACAGTTTGTTGAACAAGAGATTGATCTTCAACAAGATTAGCATTCAAATGATTATTAAGACTATTGAAATCATTATGAGAATATTCCAAACTATCTTTGCTGATCTCATCACTAAAATAATCTTCAACCTGACCTAAAACAACAACTTGATTATCGTAATGATCATGGAATTCTTCCTTGACAGGAGTATCTAAAAATGTTACCTCTTCATCTTCAACAAATTATGAAACTACAACTTCTTCATGACATGTTTTGAATCCTTGATTATACTTATCATCATGATTTTTTGAATAAGAAATTGTATTATAAAAATCATCCTCCTCATAACAATCTTTAAAAAATAATTCAGCTGAGAACACGTACGTACAATGTTTCCGAAAACATGTGTGGAATTCTTTCAGTGAGGAAATGCTAGAAGCGGGAAGAGAAAAATACCATTGTCATGCATATTGCTCGAGTGAATACATGAACATCTTCATGAGCACATATTCTTGCTGTATATTTAACTAAACCATATATTGATGAAATTTGATGAGGTGATCTGAAGGATTATCCTCTTTGCTTTCTCTAAACCATGGAAGACAATCTCTCCAAACATCCATAGTAGGTATTGGATTTGGAAAACTTGGAACATCGAAAAAATTGAAAGTTGCAAACCTTCAAGCCAGAATGGCTTCCATGGTCGTTGGCCTCTGCATCTTCAACTAGTGGAGTCGCCAATCGATTTCTCAAGATATATTTTGTTTTTCCTCCTTGGAAAGTGGAAAGGATGACAATAGGTCAAATTAATTAGGGCTGCATAAAGCTGGGGATGACTGAGACCTTTTGATTTTCCTAGTTGTCTCAAAAATCTGTTCTAGGTCTGAGACACCCAGTTGTAAAGGTGGAATAGGTTTACTTCTTGTTCCAACTCCTTTAGTAGCCACTATCAAAATATTTGGTGAAAACTAGTCTTTTAAAATTTGTTGGTTTAAGTTCACCTCTCAAAACGAGTTAAAGGATGAGTAACCCGGGGAAAGTAGGCTTTCGTCTTTGTCCCCGGTAACAGTTCCAAATATGTTTGTGCCATAAATTTTTCTCAGACTATGAAATAACAAGCCAACACAATCTCAATAAACACAATTAAGTAAAATAGGTTTTTCTAGGGTTTTGGTTGTAAAGTTTGTAGACAAGAGGGAAGAAACTTCATGAAATCAAAGCAAACACTAAATCATGAGCATTTGAAGGACTGATATGCATAATATATAGAACATAAACCAAACATAATAATCACAGTGCTGAGTTCCAACCACAGTTAACAAGCATTTCATACATAAAAACCTTAAACATGAAATGAGTATACTAACTGAGTGATTAACACAAATCAGAAATGAAACCAGTCAATAGTCTAAAAAGGGCTTATAATTGCATATATTTCATAATTCAGACATCAAAAACACATAAGAGTTTTTACACTTAGCTCATAAACCACAGCCTGATAGCCTCCCCTTGCAACGAAAATCGAACCCTTGGTCCTTTCCCAGACTTACATCTATCTTGTTTTTTCAAAAACAGTTACATAACTAATCCAAAACTACTTTTAGGTCATCTATCAAATTATTCAATACAAACTATCATTATACAAAAATGAAATAAATTTTTCAAACTAACTAATAATTGCTCTTCTTAAAGTACTTTTACAAGTCTTTTGTTGCCTCTGCTAAAAGAGCAATTCCCTCTAAATCTTGGGCTTTCCTTTTGGCCTTTTGGCGATCTGCTTCCAAATATGCAACTCTTCTTGTCAACTCTTCATTCTGTTGTGTCAGCTCCTGAATAGTTTTCTTTAGTTCTGTAAACTAGTTCTTTGTATGTCTTTTTCTTTTTAAAGCTTCTTTAGAAACTGAAATCAATTCCTAATAGTGACTATTTACTTCTTCCAGATATTCTCTTACTCTTTTATTTGGAGTCACTAATACTTCATTGCTTTCATGTAGGTAATCAATTTGATGCTTGTATTGCTTGATACTCCTTTGCATATTTTCATTTTCAGAATCCATGTATTTTCCTTCTAACACTGGCTGCATTCATTCAGGTATCTAAGGGATTTTTAGCTTCCTAAAACTTTCTTCATCTTCTTCCATATGCTTTGTCAAGGTCATTGGAATTTATGAATACTCTTCATCTTCAATATTGCACTTAGCTGATTTCTCAGCCACCTCTCCTTTTTCTAGACCAAGGCTCTTTAAATCATTTTGATGTTGTTATAGAATGATCTTCTCTCAAACCTCCATGAATATTTCTGAGATCTTAGTATCAGTGAAAACCGGTTTATCTTCTGAAACTATTTGTTTTTTACCCTTCATAACCTTTTTGTTTTCATCTTCACCCTCTTCTAATTTCTCCTGAGATGATGAATCTTCTATTATTGTAATCTTATTTTCAACCAGTCTAGGGTATAACAGCTTCTTCATATTTAACCTGAGTTTGTTCTTTGGCCTTGTCTTGGGCATCCAAACTGCTCCAACCTCTCCTAACATTTTCAAAAATTTCCCTTGATGTGTTATTCAAGCTAGTTCAACAACTTTCATTTTATTCCTTCGTGACACTGTCTCTTCTTCAGAATGGGTGTGTATCTCTTGTTTAGAATAAACCCTATCTTTATCAGTGATATGAACCCTAGCTTCATCAGATAAAGATTTTTCTTCTTCTTCGGAGAGTACTCTAATAGGGACTTATTCCTCTCCCTTCACATCTTCATTTACAATTTGGTTCAGTTCTTCAGGAGAAGCATCTTCTACAGGCTCAATTTCCTCCACTTCTAACTTTGAAACTTTGTTTTCTTCAACATTAATTTGTTGTTCAATTTCAATTTTTTCATCTTCTTGGTTCGAATATTTTCCTAGTTCACCACCTTCTTCATTCTTGACTGTGAATTTCTTTTTAAGTTTCTTGATCAAATTATTACCTTTATCTAACTGTCTCTTCTGAGACAGCTCGTCCTTCTCTGTTTGGAAACCAGATCAAAATAGAAAATATTCCCATGTCTTCTCTCTTTTCTGAAGTATAATGCTTACGACTAGTTTTATAAGCCCATGATGAAATACTTATTGTTTGGTGTGATCCTGATGTTCTTTCACACTGCTAGACATCTTCTGTAAACTTTTCAATAAGAATAATGGGAGATTCATTTTGGATTCATGACTGAGATGTTGAGGGAATCTAAAATGATACTTAAAAACAAAAGCAAATCTCCCTTCACAAGTGATATAGATTTGTAAGATTTTGATAGGCTCTATCCATTCTGGTTTAAACTTTTGAATAGGTACTCCCTTTCTCCAATCTGCTACTACATCTGGAAGTAGATATCTCTGAGCATCAAAAGTGAAAGACACTTTTTTAAACCAGTATTCACCCTCATCTAAAATCCCTATAGCTTCTGCTAACAATTCCCTGGTCAATTTAAACTTCAAAGTATCAAAAGACACCATATCCTTATCCAAACATTGAGTGAATTTATAAGAGACTTTTGAATGATAACCTTCAATTATTTCAAAAAACACTAACCACCCTACCTCTGAAAATAGTTTTGCACAATCTAGAAAAGTTTGAACCCAGCTCATGTCTGAAGGTTCTGCTCTATTATTCTTACCACTTCTTTTCATCATGAACAATTGTCAAATAGCATCTGTCAATAAAACAAACTCTGAATTTCTTCAAGTCTTGACAATTTGGAAGACAATGCTATATGGGGAAACCTAAAACCCTAAACTGAACTCTCTCGTTTAAACTAATAAATACTTTAATTCCATTGATAGAGAATTTGTCATTTAGTATGAATTAGGTTTATAAACTAATAATCTTCAATCAATTTTGTCATTATTCCTCTGCTTAGAAAAACCCCAAATTTATGAACTCTAGTAACGATTCGCAACCTACTTGTCAAAGTGATGAATCCATGTGTTGGAATCATGTTTTCTTGACTTCCAAGTGTCCAATTGCATTCCTCAATATTCTCTGACAACATTGATAACTCCGAACGACCGCTCCTCAAAGCCCTAGTTTTTCGCCCTATTTCAAAATTTTATTATAGACTGTTGATTCTTCGCCACAAACTTCATCTACTCTATGTTCACTTCAGGGGATACGAGATTCAAGGTGCATTTGTCTCATTATGTTCAACCATCTTTATTCCATCAGTCTGCAACAGACCACCTCGACTCGCACCCATGATGATTTGCTTGACGTATTCACACCTGTCACAGTGATCATTATAGAGGAAATACATATCAAACCCATCAACCCGGTATGAATGACATCCCATGTGTGAGAATTTCAAAAAATATGACCCAAAAATGATGATTTTGGAACTGCGCAACTTTCGTGTAGTGCATGTGTGCAATTTTTTCAGGCTTGCGCTACAAGAAAGTCTGCTTTAATGATTTTCAAAAATAAAACTCATGATAATGGTTTAACCTTGGTTAAAGAACCTTAATCAATATTTTATGTTATTTTTTAAGACCTTTTAATCCATATAAACATTCTATAAGCCCATAAAAAGCATGAAATTAATTAAGTAAAGCCAAAATTAAAAAGAAAACCTATTAAATCAACTATAAACATAAGCCTAAAATCAAAATATTTTAAAAGAAACCAAGGTAAAAACTTTAAAACAAAAAGAAAATTCATATTTTTAAGACAAGCAAATGGTTCAAAAATAGAAAAAAAAAACAGGCTATAACACCATCTATTTTATTATTAAAAATTTGACCCCTACCGAATTAAATTATACTGTTACTGAAAAAGAATTTTTGGCAGTAGTTTATTCTATTAATAATTTTTATTATTATATCACAGGTTATGAATTTTTTGTGCATATCAATCACTCCGCCATTACATTTCTAATGAATAAACCAATTACCAATGGTAGAGTGACTCAGTGCTTCTTTCATTGCAAGAATTTAACATTACCATCATTGACTGTCTTGGTAAAGAAAATCTTGTAGCATATTTCCTTTCCCGTATTAAACATGAAGATGGTACTAAACCAGTTGACAACACTTTTCCTAATGAACATCGATTTGTTGTATCTGTTCAAACCCCTTGGTTCACACATATTGCCAATTATTTAGCAACTGGGAACATACCAAACCATTTGTCTCCACATGAGAAGCGTCGTATTATAGTTCAGAGTTCCAATGTTTCTTGGGTTGATAACAATATCTTCCACACTAGTCTAGATCTTATTATTCGACGATGCATGTGAGAGGAAGAAATGAAAGACATCCTCCATGCATTCCATGATGGACCATGTGGAGGACATTTTTATGATAAGAGGATGACATATACAGTATTATATTCTGGTTATTATTGACCAATCCTTTTTAAGGATGCTGCCAAATATGTTAAAGGGTGTGATAGTTGCCAAAGAATGGGTAGACCTACATCATCTGATAAAATGCCTTTACAAACACAAGTTATGATTGAACCCTTTGAGAAATGGGCTTTTGATTTTGTAGGACCAATTTCCCCCATATCTCGTAAAAACATATATATCTTAGATTTCACAGACTATGTCACCAAATGGGTAGAAGCTAAAGCTTTATTTAGATCCATAGAGAAATCAATGGTAGAATTCATATTTGAAGAAAAATTCACCCGATTTGGTGTACCTAGAGAAATTGCCATAGATAAAGGTACTCAATTTACTTCTAAATTAATGAAAGAACTTACTATGAAATATGGAATCTAACATTGCAAATATTCACCTTATCATCCTCAGGCTAATGGTTAGGTAGGATCAAATAATAAAGTATTAGAATCCATTTTAACTAAGACCATTCACCTACACCATAAGGATTAGGCAGATATACTCCCCGAGGCTTTATGGGCCTATAGGACATACCCCCTACAAGTTAGTGTATGTTAAACAAGTCATTTTACCTATTCAGTTTCAAGTTAAAACCTTTCATATTGCAGCACAATTGGGCATGAATTTAGATGAAGCACAAAAACAATGAATATTATAGATTAATGAGTTAGACGAGATTAGACAATATGCACTCCAAAGAACGATGTTAATACAGAATCAAAGAAAAACATGGCACGATAAATTTATTAAGCAAAAGCAGTTTAATACTAGAGATTGGGCACTATTATTCGATTCATGGTTTAAAATTTTTAAAGGGAAATTAACTAACCATTGGATGGGTCCATACGAAGTAGTTACAACTTTTGACAATGGATCAGTAAAAATTAAAACAATTGATGGCTCAGAAATTTCCTTTGTAGTTAAATGGACATAGACTTGGGCTCTAGCACCAACCGCATCTAAAAATGATTTCATACATAATTTTTTGCAGCAAAATGAAATGGAATTAGTTGAAGGGGAAGCTATTCCTCCTCCTCCTAATCCTCGAAAAATATTTTGGGTTATTATCACTTGTATATATGTAGATATGTGCTTGTTTCTTTGAATAAATAAGAGTAATTTCTAATAGGTTGTTTACACAAGACTCTTTTTCTTCTATGTCTTTATGAATAAATAGAATCATCTAACAAGTGGTTTTGCAGTTTGATTACAAATATATTATCTCTATGAGCAGCTAATGGAATATTACTTGGACAAGGAAAGTATGCTAAAATACTCGTCAGGTATTTTAACCTTTCTTGGAGTACTTTTGAAATTTGCAGCTTATACTGATCAATTTTTTTTTATAAATCCTTTGTATATCATACTTAACTAGTTCTTCTATGATTCATATAGTTTTTGGTATCTTGATTCAGACATGTATATTTCTAATTTATCCTTTTAAATAGTTTCTTGATAAGACCCACTTTCATTATCATATTTTTGACAACCTTATTTTTCACCTATGGATTACTAGTTCATCCTATACTTGTTATCAAAACTTGTTTCTCGAGTATTTTGGTGATAACTCGAAAGTAAGTGGAATTTTTGTCTGTGGGGAACATTACTTTTTAAAGAAGAAGGACTGTTAGGTTAAAGAACAGCTTTAGGTTATTCTCTTTTGACATGATCTATGGTTATGGCCATTATGAAATTACTTATAACTTTATTTTGAAAAAAAATTGAATTATGTGTTTAACAGGACTTAACACGCTCTAGTACCAATCGATTTCCATATATAACATCATTATACAAGGCAAACCCATTGGGGTACTGAACAGGCCTGCTGGCAGCGGGTCAATGCTAAGTAAAAACTCAAAACACGGAAGCTCGATATATGCAAGTAAACCAGTCGGGGTACTGAACAGGTTCGCTGGCAACGGGGCTATGCTTGCATGGTACCAAGATAAACCATCCGGTTTACTGAACAGACCTACTGGTAGCAGGGATATATTCAGTAAAAGAGATCGGGTTGATACACCACTATGCACATAGTTCTTAAGATAGTGTTAATATAAAAAAAAATTGTTGAAAAAAAATTCTTCAAAAAATATGTTATGGCCAATTGTTTAACATGTCATTTGAGAATGGCTCTAAGTTGACTTTGCCCCATTTGTCTAGTTTTGCATATACCTAAGATGTCATTATCTTAGTGTTGAAGCCCCAACTATGTATGAGGGTGATGAGGGTGTTTAAGGCTTACAACACATGGAGAAAACCCAGCCAAAGGATTCAAACAATCCCACGCAGGTATGTTCTATCCTTGAGCTGTTTGGTATGGTAATCCCCCATGAATGCTTTTGTAGCCTCCGCTGGCTTATGGTTGGATTTGATCCAGAATGGATCTGTTTTCCAGAATGGAAAACAAAGAGTTGATAAAAGGAAAATGCAAACTTAAGCCTAACTAGGAAGATGAACTTAATCTAAATCTGAACTACTTTGAAAAGGTGTTGGAGGATTACACGTTGTCTTAACTTGTGTGAAGAATAAGCAATTCATCATATTGACAAAAATGTAAATAAGATAAAACTGTACTTACTAAAATTACAGTTGTTTAATGAAAATTAAATAACAGTAAATCAGTACTAAGCCATTCAAGATAACCTGCAAGTGCTCAAGTTAGTTGAAAAACCAACTTATAAGATATGAAACTTTTACTACTGAAACATTTGCAGAAATAGATAAAGACAGTTCATAAAAGAAATTTCATGAGGCTTTATCAATGTATTAATAATTAATATAGATAAATCAGAGTTAACTAAACACATTAATCAATTACAAATGAACCACATTACTATCTGATCATTTGGAACAAGAAAACTAAAACCTGTCAAAGAAATTTGAGAGATCAAGTAAAAGAGATAAGAATTGCAACACTGTATTTATTGAGAATTCTCTATAACAAATACATAAAACCTTGGGAAAAACTTAAGTATTGTTCAATCCCTCATATCAGTCTCCCTACTTCCAAAAGTCAAAAATCCTTGATACATTAGAGATCATTCACTTAAATAATTATTACAAACAATAGAATTCCCCCTAAAGGGGATCAAAAACCTAAAGAAGGCTAATATCCTAAGAAATATTTCCACACCCTCCAAATTTGTAGCAGCTCCTCGATATCAGGATGAGTGGCAGATTCTATGCCAAGTTGAGCATTACACTTATAATCTTCGACCTCATTCTTAGAAAACTTATGCCAAACTTGGATGTAGACTTGGATCTTGCCTTGTACTGCAAATGGTTTTTTGATTAACTGCTCTACATTGTGTATGCTGATGTGGTCAAGCTCCTTGATTTTCTCCTCTTAGTCATCCCTTCATTTCTCTACTTGCTCAATCATTAGTCTAGGTTGACTTTCGTTTTCAATAAGTGCCATGGTAGGGAAGGATAATTCCATCATGATATTGTCAACTGCATACCATCTTCTACTACAGATAGCCTAAGCTTTCTTTATGGCTTCAGCTACGGTATCATCCAAGTTTCCCAAGCTCTCAAAATAGTTCTAGCTCTTTTAAATTGAAAAGTAGTGATAAGAGTGATATTATCAGGCTTTTCCTTCATGTACCTCTGTCAATCTGTGACCTCATCATAAGATTTTGAGGCCTATTGTATTTTCTCAATTAAGTATTCCAGAACAATAGACATCTTGCCAAACACCATGTGAGCTTCAAATATATCATCTAGAGTTTTAAATAACTCACATACCAAATCATAGTGTTCCCTGTTAGTTTTGATGGAAAGCTTTTTAAAGTCTTCTTGAGAAAATTTGGAAAATGAGGATGAAGCTGCACTTGCAATTGCATATTCATTTTTCCTTTCTAACACTGTGATTTTTTGAACCAAGGCGACATTATGATCCTGTTCTCCTTGCAGCTCTTCTCTAAGAGTAACATTCTTCATTTGAAGTTCATCCTATTTGGCCTCGTGTTGTTCCTTGAGCTTCTCTAGTGCTTCTTTCAAACTGACAATTTCTACCTTTTGTTTATCTAACTCTCTGCTTAAATAATTGACAACATCCATATTGGCACCTGTGAAAGCTCCTAGAATAGAAGATGCATTTTTAGCATAGGCTTGTGGGTCACTTGATTGTTGTTTCCATACAACTTCATTTACCATTGGCACATCCATATCATTTTGATCTCTACTCCTCTTCTTACCCTGCTTCACCACTGATCTATCAGCCTTACTATATCTATATTCACCCAAGGATATCACAAAGTCTTCATTGAACTCATCTTTGACCTCATCAATAGGGGGTATGCTATTGTCGGTGGAAATCAAAGATGAAGTTTGAGTTGTGCTTTGAGAAGGAATAGACATAGTGATATGAGAGGTAGCAGGGGGATGAGTAACATTCTGAGCAAGAGTTACTTCAGGGGCTGGAGAAATATCATGAATAGAAGCTTCCACAGAAGAAATTTGCATAGTAATGGCTTTGAGTAATGATGATGGTGACACTGTTGTAATTTTCTCAAACATAGGAGATGAAACTGAGCTAAATGAAGGGATATGCAAAGGGGTTTTGAAAACTGGAGGCAAAACAAATGAAGGAATAGGCATATCCATAGGAATAAGTGTGATTGATTCAAGTAATATAGTGGCCTTTTGATAGATCTCAAACATAAAAGGTGCCACAACAGAACCATTAGAAAATGATGATAAAGCCATTATTGATGACATAAGTATTGTAGAAGAATAGGGAGAATACTGATAAGAAGGTTGAGACCAAGGAAGAGGGGATGAAAGATTACCATTGCTACCATTGGTGAGATTTTGGAAATCATTACCAATCTCAAGAGTAATAGGCACAGGAGAATTTCTTTCCTCCTCTTGCTCTGAATGAGTCAAGTCAATAGTAGGAACAGGAATGGAGATATTTGTCTTCTTTAAAGGTTTTCCCTCGACCTAATTTTGTTCAGGTTGATTCTTTTCAACCAGAGTGGTTACCTCGGCAATTTAAGTTGACTGGGAGGTTACAACTTCTTGAGTATCTAATGCCGAAGTCATCATGTTCAACTTCTGATTTATGTGCTATGAAGTCTGCAAATAGTCCTTAACCTATTATTGCACAGATGTCTAGGGAATTTCTCCGATGGGAGCTTTCCCTTTATCCAAGCCTGAGATGGTTCCCATAGATGCATTTTTGGATGCCAATGCTTCCTTTGTTGCAGCCTGGGCTTCTCTTTCTTCCCTGTCTTTAGCCATCCTTTCTAGGATGACCAACTCCATAGACATGTAATGTTTTACCCTGTCTCTCATGTCCTTCTTGTATTGCAGGATATGGCTTTGCTCTTCTTTTCTCTTACCCCTTGCCAAGACTTCAGAAAATGTATCTACTCCCTAATCAATGAAATCATTAGGAGTTTCTTCATGAACATAACCTATTTTAAAATGATTCTTCTTTAGGTGTAAATCAACGATCCCTTTAGGATCATGCTGCCTTTTGCTTGCAAAACCAAGTTTAAGTGACATTATGTGGTCACTTAGCTCTGAGGCCCAAGTAGAAGTGGGTACAGTCAAGGATCCAAGGGTAATAGGAAACCTGGGACAAACTTTTCTCTTCGTTGCAGCACATTTTTTGTAAATCCCCTCAGTAACTGTCTGAAATGAGATCTCTTCTAGGACAAACCTGTTCGGCATGACCTTAGGAAACGTGTGAGTAGTGTTGCTACCATAAACCCTGATATAGATGAATGATTCATCAACATACCTGTCTCCCGTAGTGGCTATGAGAGATTTTGCTTCTGGTGAGAACATAGGGGCTTCTTTTTTGAAAATCAGAAAATACACTCGACCGAGGAAACTTTCACATATATCATAAAACCTAGCCACATAGTTGCTATCCCAAAGCTCGGAATGATAAATATGCACAGGGGGGGTGCTGGTAATTCCCAACTCCATCCCATATTAGGGTAATGAAATTCAGCACAGAAGATGTCCACAATGAAGGAAGTAAGATAAAAATTGGTCTTTTTTTTAGTAGTGGCTTTCTGGAACTCTTGAATGGCGTTTTGAAGTTCAAGTGACAGGATTGAGGCGCAGGGGAAATATTCACTCGTAGTTATAATATGGGATCCCATTCTTCTTTAAAGAAATAAAAGTTGGGGAAACCATAAATCCTGCATAACATCCCTGCAATCAGAGAGTAAGGTTCTTTAAACCATTCGACAGGGTATAATTCGTCTTTCCTCTTGGAAAACTTGCGTGGTTCAGTCATCCAAGATTTAAGCATTTGGTCGAAATTAAATTTGTATTTTGCAGCTTTAACAAAGTTTTCATCAAGGAGCTATGTAAAAGGTTTAAGAGCATAAATCCTAACAAAGGTTTTAGAGCGGAAATTGGCTAGCTGAGATCCGGTACTGGTATTGAAAGAACGATCTTTCACATTGGCGTGGTCTATAATCCATCTAACGACATTGTTATAAGGTAGGATGGTCGGTCTTGCAACAGTCATATGTAGGCCAGAATCTCTAATTCTCTCATAAACAAGTTGATCGCTCTAGAAATCTGAGAGGTATTTGTTATCGAAAATTGAGTAAACCCGAGACCAGTCCAAATGATAAGTTTCAATCACTCAGCTACTAGTATCAAAAAAGACACCGACATTCGGGTCTTTGGTGAACATGTCCTTCTGAAGATTTTTACTCCTAGTAAATGGGGGTTTTAGATTTTGCCATGTATTGGTACCATAAACTAAAATTGAATTTTACAAGAAAACAGTAAACAATTCAAATTGTGAGAAAGCGACTTGGTAACCAACCTGAAACTGTAGTAAACACAGTCATAATCACGTGGTAAAATTTGGAGGTAAAATCACACAGTAGAAGAAGTTATAGCAGTAAAAAAAGTAAAATCGTAAACAAAACTATCATATTT
Source organism: Pseudotsuga menziesii (assembly GCA_001517045.1). Lineage (NCBI taxonomy): Eukaryota > Viridiplantae > Streptophyta > Pinopsida > Pinales > Pinaceae > Pseudotsuga > Pseudotsuga menziesii. The sequence continues at coordinate 89,002 of LPNX010004385.1, read as the reverse complement.
ATAATTCCTGAGAAATAATACAAACTGTTAGATGTGGGTAAAAAGAACGGTCAGGATCAGTTTTGCGAGATGTGAGATGAAAAATGAAATCACAAGTTTATTAATCATTCCACAACTTGCGGGATGCAGAGTGTGGAATAGAAAAATAGAAGAAATTATTCAATCAGCTCGACATTCCGTATTCCGCATTTTGCGGGATGCGGGATGTGGGATGTAGAAACAAACAATCCAAAATGTAAACAAATGATAACCCTGCAACCTGCATTAAGCAACTTGCAGGATGTGGGATGCAGGTTGACTAAAGTAAACACACATGAAAACACTCCCACATCCCGCATTTGTGGGATGCAAGATGTGGGTTTGAAAAATGAAATATCAACTAAAATCTTTCCCGCATTCCGCAACTTGCGGATTGCGGGATGCGTGATGAAAAAACAATCCAAACAAAAACCCAATATTTCTACATTAAAAACAAAGAAATTAAACATGTATTTTTTGGAAAGTTGGTTAAGTTAAGGAATGCCAAGAGTCAAATAAAAATCTTAATGAAGCCCTTTAAGATTATGAAGAGTCTTACCAAGTAATCTTCGTATGTGCAACTGGGCTCCCATGTCAAAATGACATGGGATCTATTGTACCTACAACACTTAGAAATGAGACCCATAGCTGCAAATCTCACATACTACGAGGTACACTTAAACTATTTTATGATGACAGGATATCTTTACAATGAGGCATGGAGGACTAGTTTTTCCTATGGCCTTCTTTTGATTATATTATTCTCATTTAAGTGGTCTTTCTAAGCATTGTTTTATTTTTCATGAATATACATCTCTGAACTATTTCCATTTACTAGTTAGTTTTTCTTAAAAATAATTAACATCATGCTATCACTCCTTTGTTTTCTAGAACAATCAATTCTTCTCTTTGTATGGCTTGAGGACACCCCATATCTTTGGTTTGGGGGAAGATGGCTTTGGAAAAATTTAGATTGTTTTCATTATTTCTGATGAAATCTATTTATCTCTAACAAATTATAAGTATTTCCAGGTACGTAAACAGTGGAATTTGGTTATAGCTGAAGCATATTTCTACAGCAAAATTCAATATGGAAGATCTTATCAAGGATCAAATAAAGGTCCAAATGAAATATCAAATAGCAATCTGAGTAAAAATGGTGATATTATATCTCTTATGATTAAAATTTGCTAACCAAATTTTGTTTTTGGGCAAATAGTTTTTACTTCCATTTCACTGTTAATAATCCTATCCTCTTACATAATTATGCATGAAAATGATCAATCGTTTTGTTATTCAAAAAGCGATTTATGTTTTTGTGTTACATGTTCAACCTGCATAAAGTTTTACTTTGGACATGGTTGAATTAATTTCAAACCTTATAAGTGATAAAATTATTTTGAACCTAAGAACTGTTAAATTAAGAATGTTGAAAAACCCAATAAAGTCATTTTTAACTTTCATACAATGTTTGACATGAAAGATATGTTATTTTTAAGTTACAGGTTAAAACAGTGAAGTTTCAATTACCTTCTTCATCTGCTAAAAGTTGAAGGCAGATGTTGGTTCATCTTCTTCCTAAATTGTTTTTCTTTCTTTTTGTTCAGTGGGACCTGGCATTTCTTCGATTCGGGAGAATGCTGATCCTAGATTTTTTATCATTTTTGGCAGTTAAATTACACATTTAAGAGCATGTTTTATTATCTTTTTCATATTTTATGTCACGCAGATCATTATTCAACATCAGGTTTGAGTGTCTTTAAGGTTTATATGAAATATTTTTATTATTATCATTTTTATGGTTTTATTAAGTAAAAATGACATTATTAAAACGTATTTGATGTATTAATTGATTTATATATTTGTTTGCATATTTTATATTATTTTTGGGCCAAATTAATAAGCAGAACACATTCATCCTACCTTACGCATAGCATGTCTAGCTTGACGTCCAGCTTGTCGTCTAGCCTATTGCGTGAAAATCGTTGGTAGTTTGACAGATGTTGAAACATGTTGCTGTAGACTGTAGTCCTGAAGTGTGCCAGGAAACAGATACTCTATTTTCCCTAGATCGACGCCCAGTGTATCCAGCTCATGGCCCAGCTTTTCGTTCAGCTCTTCATCCATATCGCCCATCAGACTGCGCGCCGTTGAGAATTAATTCCACGCATTTAAAACATAAAATAACCTGCAAACAAACTATTATCCACGCATATGGGTGATGATGTTGTGTTTTAGATAATTTGCCAGCTTGCATTATCCTTTGCTCGCCACCACATCAAAAATCCACACATTGGATTGATGCATTTAACCCACGCTCTAGAAGATTCGCCAGTATGCTCTCCTATGTTCGCCATCAGCCTACCTGCTATGATAAGGAAGGACCTCATGCGCCGCATCTGAATATCATTCACGCTGAAGAGGAGCCTATTTGTTCGATGTCGAGTAAGAAGACAAGAACCTCATTGAAGAAGCAAGGTTCATTGCATGTTGGCCCCTAATCTATTATGTGCCTTTATGATTGACTAAATTTAGAGAGCATCCAACCACTAAACGGTCGACTTGCTCATCTCTGTAAACTATTATATATATCACCCTCTGTGTGAGAGCTCAGTTAGCTAGAAGAATTAGGTTAACCAAGAAAAATTAGTTCATGCTTTGATCTATTCTTAAGCACGATCTATCTTTGTTCCATCGTTTGGATAAAGAGTTATATGTGTTTTTGTTGAATATTGCATTTGAGTAGAAGTTATCCAAGCACCACCCCTGATTGCTGAGAGGGCCCCTCATAAACCAGAGGTTTCTTTTTTTGTTTATTTCTTTTATTTTTTGGTTGTAGCTAGTTTAATTCACAGTTTTTTTATTATTCCTGTAATGCAATTTTATTTCTGAATTAGATAGTTAACTATGCACATAGTTTGCTTCTAGCTTTGTTTCCAGTCATTTTATTTCCAATTTATTATTTGGTTTATTTGCAAGTTAGATAAAATAGATTGTTGTTTATCAAATTAAATAGATTTAGTTCTGTCTCTTTCATTTCTATCATAAATTATCAATTTATGCAATTTACATTTCAGTTTATTAGTATGCAATGGTTTCTTTATGCTTATGTTTATGAATTTGTTTAAGACTATTTTGCTATTAAATTTGCTTAATAAGTAGGTTTACTTATTGCCTCTATGCATTAGATTTACACCTGCATGAATTCAACTGAAGATTAGCTCATTTAGGTTAGTTTTTACCATTTTAACTTTGCAGATTGTCATTCAAACAACCTGTTCAGTTTGTTATTCAACCACCCTCTTCAGATCCACAGTTCAGTCTGTCATTCACCCCTTAGTTCTATTTTAATTGTTTTTTATGTGTTTTAATACTATTTTCAGTTCTGTTTCTTTAATTTCTAAATTATGATTTGATTATAATAGCTAGATGATAGTTTTGCTTGACATTAAAGTTAAATTTTAATTTTTCTAAGTTATTTATTGAGGATTTATTATTTTTCCTTCTTTCTTTTCGCCTTGAACGTGTGTTAAGTTGTTTATGTTTTTGTTTCTTGAATATTATTTCTGATTTTGTTTTACTATTGTATTTTTTTGTGTTTATGCCCTTTTAGATTGATTTATTCGTTTGCATGTGAGATTTAGTGTTATATGTGTTATCCTTAGTATGTTTTTAGGTTTTCTCTTTTATGTTGTGTTATTGTTGAAGGAACTTGTAGGACATAACCTAAAGATTTTCTTTTATTAAGTTTTCTATTTGCTTCTTTTATTAACTTTTCTATTTGCTTCTCTTATTGAGTTTTCTACTTGCTTATAAGTTAAGCCCTTCTTGAACCCTAGTTTCCCAATTGAAAAGTTAATTGTTGATTGTATTTCAGTTTAAAGTTATAAAATAAATTATCAATTATCTTGTTTATTATTATGTCTTAGTTTAATTACTTCAATAATTGCATTCTTAGGAGTTTTAATCAGTTTTTCATTTTGAAAGATATTTTGATCTTTTGTTTCACTACAACAAAAATTGGATTTAGAGTCGGATTTTAGTGTAATTTTTTCCCAATTATAGTGAACAATCTGGCGCTAAACCTGGTGCCATTGTACATTTTCGTAAAACGCCATCTATTGCATCTTTTTTTGCGTCCTTTTTAACATCCATTTTTGCATCCATTTTTGTGCCCAATTTTTTACATCTTTTGTTACGCCTTTATTTGCACCCAATTTTTCAACTTCTATTGCATCTTTTTTTGCTTCCTTTATTACATCCTTGTTTGCACCCAATTTCATGCTCAGTTTTGCATCCAACGTTGCCTCTTATTTTTCTCCTAGTTTTTCATCAAGTCTTGCACCCAATTTTGCACCATGTTTTGCATAAAATTATGTGTCCAATTATGCATCTAACATTGCATCTAGGTTTGCATCCAATTTTCGGCCCAATATTGCGTCTAGTTTTGCATCCAATTTTACTTATAATGTTGCATCCCCATTTGCATCTAATTTTGTATCTTGTTTTATGTCTTTTTTGTATCCATGTTTGTGCTTAGTGTTTCATCTCGTTTTAGGTAATATTTTGCATCTAGGTTTGCACCTAGTGTTGCATCCTGGTTGATGTCTTTTTTTGCATCTATGTTTGAGCCCAATGTTGCACCCCGTGTTGCGCCTATTTTTGCGCCCATGTTTGTATCTAATATTGCATCTAGTTTTGTGTCCAATTTTGCATCCAATCTTGCATTCAATATTATTTCTAGTTTTACATCCAATGTTTTGTCCCATCTTGCATCCAATAGTGTGTCTCGTCTTAAGTTTTTGTTTGCACCAAGTGTTGCTTCCAGTTTTTCACCTGGTGTTACGCCTGGTTTTATGTCAATCGATACACCATCTTTTGTGCCCAATTTAATGTCCAATTTTACGTCTAGTTAGGAGTCCAATTTTGCATCTATTGTTGTGTCTAGTTTTGGACCTAGTATTGCATCTAGTTTTGAGTCATTAATTGTGTCCAGTGTTGAGTCTCTTTTCGCATCCAATTTTGTGTTTAGTGTGACATCCATTTTTGTGTCCACATTTGCATCTAACATAAGGTCAACTTTTGCATCCAATTTTTTGTTTGGTGTGACGTCGAATTTTACATCATATTTTGCATTTAGTGTTGCGTCCAATATTATCCATATTGCACTACTACATCTTTTATCTTTAGAAATACATTGTAATATCATAAGGGCGTGGAGGAATCGAACCACCAACTTCCTGCTTGTAAAGCAGGCGCTCTTCCAGTGAGCTAGCACCCTTTAAGAATCAGGAAGAGGAACAACATTAACAACAAAATATCCTAAACAATTACACAATCTATTAAAGTGGTCCGCAAAAGGGTCTTAAACAACAACATAATGTATTGATGCATACCTAATAACCTAAACTTGATATGGACAAAGAATAATGGATGTGTTTAAGAAATAGTTGTAGAATCCAATTGAGGATGTGTGTTTCTACATAAATGTTGTTATTCATTGGTGATGTGATTTTGCTCAACAATAAGATGGTAAGAGAAGAACTCATGAATGGTTACTAAAAGAAGATGCCTACTATGTGCATCATATATGATATAATGAATATTTTAACAATGAACACCAACAAAGACAATTTATATTATGTGCATTATTTATAATCTCAAAATTAGTAAGATTTCAATTGGGAAAAGAATCATACCGGTTTCCACAATTGATAAGGCCACAAGGAGGTAGATGAAGTTGAGGGGTTTCTCATCTTACTAACGATTGTTCCATCAAGATATTTTGAAGGGGCATTCCATCACTTCATCAAGTTATTAATTTAATTAGAAATAAATTAATATTAAAATTGATAATATTAATAATAAATAATATTAATTATTCTTATTGATATTAATAACATTAATATAATTAATATTAACTTTTGCTAATTAATAATATTATTAATATTTAAAAATTAATAATGTTTAATATTAATAATATTTAAAAATATTATTTAATATTAATACAATCCTAAGTTCAAATTAATATTGAAATCAAATATAATAAAGACTTGAGTTTATTGTTTTTTTGTTTTCCTTTTTTTTTATATCTTTATGACCTAAGAGGCCCGCACTAATTCCTAGAAGGGTCCCGAGTATTTTTAAGGTTCATAACTGTGGTCCAAGATTTACTTAATTTCCATCTGTGATCTCTATAGCCTCCCAAACACGGCTCTTTGTGCAGTGGTCAATGCCAATAATAACCCTTGCATTCTCTATAATGAGATGGTGTTTAGAGGATTTTGAATGTTATGCCAGTGCCGATTTCTTTATCCTTTCATGAATGATGTCCGCTTCCTTCAACCTTGTATGTACCAATCGACCTGTCTCACCAATATAAACCTTTCCACAATCACATGGTATCGACCTGTCTCGCCAATATAAACCTTTCCATAATCACATGGTATCAAGTACATACCTTTTGTTCTTTTTGGGTCCATTTGGTCTTTTCGCATGGTCTAATGAACCAGAAGAGATCCATATATAAATTCCTTGTAAGGATAAAAAGACAAAATAGAAGAAACTAGTATATGACTAGTAAGATAAATTCCTTCCAAGAAAAAGTGTATTTTCTTGCCATGATAGAACAGCAGCAAAAAGAAACAGAAGATTTTGGTATATGAGAAGTAGGAAGATATAAAATCCTTGCAAGAAGAAATAGTGCATTAGGTAATGTACATCAATACAATCGATATGATTTTGAAATGATTTCACACACTAATTTTTGTTGTAAAGCATGTTTTCTATTTTAATAGTTGAAAAGATATATAGGGAAAATATCAAAATCTAGAACTCAATCCATATATAAATGTTTCGATTATTGATAGAGAACATGATGAAATGTTTACATTAGGGATCCAAAAACAACATTCTAGTGCAAATTTATTTTTAGCTTTAGAGTAATACAATTACTTAAGTGCACTCACAAACTTGGGTCAACCCTTCTACTTAATTCTCCATCTCAACAACAATATAGTTCTCAGAAAACTGATCAAATGAGATAATTTGCTAAAGGTTCTTCTAAGGGTAGATATTTATAGTGGAGTTCAACAAAATCCTGGCACACTATACATCACCTCCAGTCATGACTCCTGATGATGTCTCTGAGGTATAGTTTGTCTCCAATGTTGATTGCCATGTGGTTTCACATGTTTACTACATAACAATAGCTTGCTGAGAATTCGATCAAGCTCATATCATCCTTTGGTCATAAGGGAAAGAACTCTAACACAATTGACCAGAATGTATATGGTTGAATATGGAAGGGATTATACAAGAACCAACACTAATTGATTCTTAAAGTATTTAGCAAGAACCAAGATCTCATTAAGAAGCAAAAATTCATTTGTTAGTTGATTTCCTGGTCTCCCTTATAACACTAACATGAGTTTCAGAAGACTAGAGGAAATGTAGAACTTGAACTCCTAAATACAAAGGAAGCTTATGAGTGCCTTAAATTTCGTAGCAAAAAACAAGAGAATGATAGCTATGGAAGAATTTTATTAGGACTAATAATGGTACCATAGAAGTAAGACAACATCCTGTATTTAGGAAATTTTTTAAATATAGAGAATGTAGGTGAATAAAAACCCAAGAAAGCCCAATTATGTCATCAAAAGTTGCTAGACTCATGGCCTAAATGGAGGGTACTCCACCAAAGTACCCCTGAACCTTTCGCCTCTACAGGTACGATATTCTAAGGAAAAGATAGAACAGAAGTTACCATTCCATCTTCTGCAACAACTACTGGATCTGCACCTTGTGTAATAACAACTATCCTCTTGTGAGTTCCAGTTGCCTTTGGTAGTGCTGACATCTTTAGAGCTATTTCTTCAACATTATCAATCTAAAAAATATAAAATAGTTAGTAAACATCTCTATGCCATTCATGTTTACAAATACAGTGGTTAGAAATTAAGATATCAAATAATTTACCTCCAACCCTTGCACCCGTGCAAAAGTCCTTGCTTCAGTCTCATTTCCAAAAACATAATCCATATACCTAAGAAAAAATACCCAGATATAATGAACATGCACCCGTGCAAAATTCCTTGCTTCAGTCTCATTTCCAAAAACATAATCCATATACCTAAGACAAAATACCTAGATATAATGAACAAATTCAAATAGTAGAATAATATATAACATAGGGAATTCAGACATCATAGAAGGAAAAAGCCAAATCAACTTGGCATGAAATTAGAAATTTTTTTCTATCTGTGCAATCATCTGCTATCTAGATATAAAAAAAAACAACACAAGGAAGTAAGTCTTATGGAAAGACTTTCATCAATGCTTCAGAAAAAATTCACAGATAAAAGGAGCTGCAAGAATCATCATAAATATCTGCACAAAATGAGATACAAGAGTCATACAAGATATGAGACAAACCCTTTGGTATGGACATTGTTAATTTTCCAAACAACCAATAAAATAAAATAACCCCTATGCTACCAGATACCAGGGTGATTGCAATACCTTTCCTTTTTGAGCTGCATGTTCAGCAACATGTAGAATTTACTTAGGCGAGATTGTAAGGAAAAATCCAGCAATATAAAATAAATTGGCCTTCTCCACTGTACAACAAACAATAATTTTCCTTTAAAATGAGCACTAAGTCGAACCCAAACATAGAGAAAACAACTTAAACAGAGCAAGACCTTACAGTACATTACGTAAAGCCCAGTTTTCTGGTAATTTCAAGTGTTCTGATTTGTAGCAATTTGCTGCTAACAAATTTACAACCAGTGACCTCCACATTACAAGGTTAAAGTTTAAACAAGTGAAGAAAACAACATCTAATAGGAATAGGTCAATGAAGAGAATAGTATGGATAGGTCAAGAAACTCAGGTGTTGTGTGTTAGTGGCCAAAGAGATAGTATTATACAATAACACTGCTAAGATAACTTTTCAGTCCTCACCTTTCACCCCCAACCACAGGAAAACTGCATGTACCAGTTGGTTTGTTTCATCCTCATAATATTGCACCTATATGAAATGCTAAAAAACAGTTCCTCATATTAATGATATTTAGGAAAACAAAGTACTCTTGTAAATATCAGCCAAATGAAAGTATAAAACAATGCAAATGAACAATACTGAAGATAATTGAACTTACAATGACTCCAGCAGCCTTTGAATTTTTCTTCATCTCTACCCCAAAATTGTCCTTTCCATTGCACCCTATGTAGCTTGTTGCACTAGGAATTTGGATCATCCACTATAAAATATAATCCATAGAAAACTACCTAATCAAAGATGAAGAGAACTAATAGAATTTGAATAAAAAGATAGAAACATGTTCATTTCAAGTGAAGAAAGAGATGATCACCTGTGCAACCTTGATAGAATTCTATGTGGCCCCTGCATTTCATAGAATCGCAACAAACCAGGAAAGATATATTAGTTACTTTGAAAGAACCACTAGTATTTCAAACCTACCTAACATCCACAATATCATTTTCCATGTTCAAAATTTTGAGGTTCAGATACCATACCTCCTGCGATATACTCAAATTTTTTTCTCTTAGCAATTTCTTGATACCTGGTTCAATCAGAAACAGGGTAAATAAAATTTAAGAAACAGTCCACAACAATTCAAAAGAAAAGAACTATATAAACTTAATCAAAAAATTATAAACAAGAACTTAAGGCCAGGTAGAACATATGCATGCAACCAAACAACCAACAAACAGTCAACAAACAACCATCTGTAACATTGTACATAGACAACAAACAACCATCCATAACACTGTACATGTATGCATTAGGTTCAATCGACATATTTTTGATAAATTCATGGGATTCATCCAAGCGTCTGGCATGACCAAGTAGATCAACCATACGGGCATAGTGCTCTGGGGTAGGCCTGATTTGATGATGATCTCGAATCATGCAATATACGAATTTCCAACCTTCATCCACAAGACCTGTATGGCTGCAGGAAGACAAAAGAGATGTAAAGGTAATATGGTTTGGTATAAATCCTATCTATTGCATCTTATCAATGAGTGCAATGGAATCACCACCATGTCCATGCATACCATACCCTGCAATCATTGCATTCCAAGTGATTATATCCCCTTTAGATAGTCTATCAAACACGAGATGAGCATTTTCAATAGACCCACATTTGGAATACATATAAATGAGTGCACTCTCAACAAAATCATTAAACCCTAACCCACTTCTAATACTATAACCATGGATCTTTTTACCATGTCGCAGAGCTACCAAGTGGGAACACACTGGTAGAACAATAGAGATAGTGACAGAGTCCAGTATCATTTCTGTAACTTGCATACGTCGAAACAATTTCAAGGCAATATCACTATGCCCATCCTCAATATACCCTGAAATTAGTGTAGTCCATGAAACTACATTTTTTTGTGAGATTCTGTCAAATACCCTGTGTGCATTCTTGATATCACCAAACCTCACATACATACCCAAAATTTCATTCTGTACTTCTACTTTGGACTCAAACCCCATTCTCATAGCATAACAGTGGATCTCCTTACCCAGTTGCAGAGTTATCAAGTCCAAACAGGTGGGTAACATGCTCATAATTATGACTGAATTCGGCTTCACACCTGCTGATATCTTATCACAGAAAAACCTCATCCCCCTCTCTCGATGAACACCACTCTGCACCACTCTGCACATAACAAGAAATCATGGCATTCCAGGAAACAAAATTCCTTCTACACATTCTATCAAACACTTGGCGTGCATCCTCAATAAACCCACACTTTGCATACATATCAACCAACCCATTCCCAACAAAAACATCAGAATCAAAACCAAATTCTCTATATGACAATGGATCTCATTACCTTGTATCAGAGCTTCCAGACTAGCACAGGCCTTCAAAATAGAAGGAAACGTGAAATAACTAGGCTTAAACCCTAAATCTAGCATATGTTGATAGATTTCAATGGCCTCCTCATAACGACCATCCTTTGCACATACTCCAATCATTGTATTCCATGAAAATACATTTCTTTCAGGCATGACATCAAAATAAAGACAAGCATAAGCCAAGTTTTCACACTTAGCATACATATTAGCATGCCTGGTGCCCAAAAATGCATTTGGGAAAATTCCATTCCTAATTATCAGAGAATGTATTTTCCTACCCTTTTCCAGGGATTTCAAGTTGGCACATGCCTGCAACAGATGAGCATAGATATCATATTCAACTATAAAACTCACTTCACTAATTGCATTCAGAAGATCCAGATCAACTTCCTTCAACCAGCACTCCAAACACAGAGAATATATGGCTGCTTGGGCATTTTGGTCTTGTTTTGTTTTTGAGTTTTTAGCTCGTATCTGAGAACTGGGAGTCATGATTCCATTGGATGTAAATTTATTTTCATGTGCGTGAATAGTGTGATCAAATTCAAGATCTATGCGTACCTGGTTTGGGTAGTTGATCTTGGAACTGCTTTTGATTATGTCAATGTTGATGGCGGTGTTGTTGCAACAATGTTGTTGGGTTGGAGGTGACACAATAAACATGGCTCTTAATTTTTTAATTGATGTGAATTTTTATATTGGCATCAAATTTGTCCATGTGTAAGTGGACGTTATATTCTTGAATTGGAAATCTTTGTTGGAGGTTATATTCTTTAACTAAATATGATGAATAAGATAGATTATGTTCATAAACTAACAACATTAGTCTTGGTCATTGCATTGTACGTGTTGATTGCAGTTATCGTGGGATTGAAGTTCGAAGGGAATGGAATGACGAAGGGATATTCATCGTTTATAGTGTTCTTGTTCTGTACTTATACCCTTGGCTTCGGATGGTCGTCGGGTCGTCTCGGTTGGTTGGTTCCCAACGAGATTTCCCCCTTTGAAATTCGGTCGGTAGGGAAAAGTATCAGTGTTGCAGTGAATTTGTTGGTCACTTTTGTGTTGGCACAGGTTTTCCTATCTATGACATTTGAGATATGCCATATTTCTCTTTTATGCCGCTTGGTCCATGATCATGAATGTATTCGTCTATTTTCTCCTCCCGAAGACCAAGAGTGTGCCTATTGAAGAGATGATGTGAGTGTGGACACAACACTGGTCTTGGAGCAAAATGAATTTAGATTATTTGAATTTGTTGTCCAATAATTTGGATACCTTCTAAGGAGTGTGTGAGCTAAGTGCGTTAACATGATTGGGAATCTAGTGTGAAGTTGACTTCATCGTTGATGGCATTGACAAGGTAGAGTGCCTAGATGGATGCTTGAAATTTGTTTACTTTAGGTGACATTATAGCCTTCCCATTTAAATCCTCTATGAGATTTAACACCTCTCGATCCAAATATATGTTGATTTTGGATTGAACTACCTTATTTGTAATCCAATCTACTACCTAGTTCACACTTCACTCATGAGTGAACCTTGCATTTTTTAAATCCATAGATAAGAAAAAAACCCATCCAAACTATTGATTTGTGGTCCCACCATGAAGGATTTCCCTTCCCAGTGAGATAATGGATAATTAGAGGTGAATTTCCTACAATTATAATACTTCTAGGCCTACAAACTTTTGCAAGCATCATTCCATTAATGAGGCCAACAATGTATGTATGTTGTTTGAACAAGATCATAAGAACTGGAGGTTCATCCTAAGAAACCTACCAGTATGTGTACATAGTTGATATCTAACTCTTGCTATATGTAGATTGTTTTTCATTGCTCGATCAAAATTTAGTTTAGCACGTCCTTCATCGAGAGTAGACCATGATTATATTCGAAAGGGGATCCTATTTGAGTGACAAGGTCAATATTCTAGGCCCAACAATTACAAGAATTTGGATTCATCTTCATAAATGATAGTTTTAGACTATGAATGTTTGATTGATTCAATCGTTGCAAGTTTTTCTCTAATCAAGGGATGTGTACAATAGAGGATATTTCCCTAAAAAAATAGAGTGTTCTTGACCTTCCAAATTGTCCATATAGAATATGTTGAGGCTATACTCCACATGCTATAGAGACTTTTAAGGCTTCCATGTACCACTACTCCAATTCTAAAATACTTGGTTAGCATTTCCCACTAGTGGATTAGCCAAACTTACAAATTTCTCCCATTATTCTCATACTTATATGGCACAAACACAAGTAAGGAGAAGGCGGGAGTAATCTTTATACTTATTCTAGCAACATGAACACCATGTAAGTCCTTGAATACCTTTGTGTTTTAGAGCTTCCCTTGAGAGGATTTCATTTATGCCACAAAATTTGAAAAAGTTGTCACATTTTCCTAACATTTGAGATCCCAATTTTCCCTCCATATCTTCAATTTTTGGATTTAAACAAGTTTCATAAGTGATATAAGATAAACTTGTTTCAAAAAATAAACCCTTATTTGAGAATCTCACCTAACAATATTTTCTCATTCTCTAAAATGGTTCAACCTCCACTGAAGAATGTCCCCATATATGTTAGCATACTCCTCTTCGATATAAATGAGCCAATTAAAAGGGTCTTCACATTCTCTAAAGGGTCTTGTATTTAGTTTTTACTAGCCTGTGACCCCATTGTCCTCACAACTCTATCTTTACCATTAGTTACTTTGCATATATAGCGTTTTAATAATGGTGTCAATTTTTGGAAGGATGCACTCACATACTCATGAAACTCAAATTCATTGCTACCCTTCCATTTCAACATTTCCTATAATTTATGGTTGTGCAGACTTCAACCTTTGTTTCATTTTCATTTATAAACTACAAGCATGACACATCTCATCCATACTAGGATTTAGACTGCACCTTGTTTCTCTCAGTATGAAAACGGAAAAAAAAAACAGTTCATTCTTTCTATTACTCACGTTTTCTTTTCAGACACCCCGCCCCACCTACTTTAATTGTTGTTGGAAGATATTACTAAAAGTATCAAATTCCTAAACCATATGTTGGCATTCTTACTACCTATTGGCATTCCTATTACTAAAAGTATCAAATTACACCACACGTTTCTTACTACCTATTGTTTCTGTTGCTTCTTTTTGGATCAATGTGTCTATTCTGACAAATTCCTCATTTCCCTTAACTGACTTCTTGTCATTATCCAAGAATTTAGTATAAGATTTTCCATCTACAGAAATCATGTATGCATCATTTTGTCCAGTCACACCAGTTGCCACTGGCTCCACTAAAGCAGTTGCAGCCTCAACACATGCAGACATAGCTTCATGATCTTGGTGACGTCATTTAGAGGGAGGTAGGGCAGCTTCATCACTCAGTAGGCTACTTCTCAAACGATATTTATCAGTAAGCAAACAGATCATTTTAGTAAAACTCTACTGCTTATGAAGATTGGTTATCAATTATTAATGTATCTCTACTCTAATAAACAAGATGATCAATTTAGTTTTGGAATGAATTTCTTTTAATCTGTGTTTGTTGTTCATATTTAAAAAACTTTGCAGGTATATTTGGGAGAGCAGTATGTCAACAGTCACACTTTATCAGATGTTACCTTTTTAGTGGAAGCTGAGTGACGTTATGTAGTAACACATTTAATAAGTTTATTGTAAATGGCATATCATTAGATCTTTGAAAGGGGATAGCTACTCAAAGGAGTCTAAATTGGTTTCTATAGAAAAGTTAAGATAAATCTTTCTAGAAATATTGAATGAGTTATTATAGAATGTTGTTTTAACTTTTTACTCTAACAAATGCAAACAATATGGTGCTTAAATGCAGGTAGGCGATTTTATGCCAACGGGATTGTACTTCTGGCATCTTTAGATGCATTTCGTGCTATGTTTGATGGTGGCTACCATATATGAGTGTCATTTTGTTTTGGTATGGGATACAAGTGGTTATCTTAGATATGTCTTGTCTCTCATTTTTTTATTCCTATAAAATTCAAGTGATATAATTTGATGTTATTGTAGACTGCATTGTCTACCCTAGAATTTGATATTGTCAAACATGTTAAGTGCACTATGGCTTCAGTATCTATCTAAATTTTTATAATCAATTTTAGGTAGATAAATAATGTTATCAAGAAATGGGTGGTGACTATAAATTCCCCCTATGTGCCTTAAAAGTGATCAAGTTCGATGGCTAACCAAAACACTTTATTCGATACACATCAAGAAGTTGGAGAGTTTACAAACACGTCGAAACTAGGTATTGTATAGTATAGTTTCAAAGAAAGACATCATTGTTTTTCTTGATTCAAATGCTAGGTTCATATTTCAAAGGAATTAGATTTATTTTGATTTAAAGCAGAATATAAATATTTTTCTAGGTTAAATAAGAGATTTAAGAAAACAAAGTAGGAATTTGCAGGGTTTCTGATAGATTTGTTGCGCAACTATTTTTTCCAATTGTACGACTATACTTACATATTGTAAGATTGTATGGTTGTACATAATTTGTATCACATATCCAATTTTTGGGGGTGTTTTATCTATTTTCTTTGACGCCTCAGAAAGTGTCTCTATAATTTTTATTTTAAGGTTGAATTTATCGAGATTTGGGTAAATATGGCTTCCTTACACCACCTAGGTGATGATGCAGCACTTGACTACTTTGTTTCCAGTTGCTCGGTTGCATTTGGTACTTCTTTTAACATCTATTGTGGGCTCCTCCTTCCACGTAGTTTGCATTTGGTGTGGTTGTGTTGAATTGGCATATGCATTTGATAACCCGGCATCCTCTTTGTGATGAATGTACAAGCATTATCAATGGGCATGGATTCAAAGGATGAGTATTGATAAGAATGATCAATGACTGGTAGTGGAATCATTTAGGAATGGTGGCAGATATGAGAATTACAGTCCACTAACACAAAGCATTAGCTAGAATGAATTTTATGTTAACTTTAGAGGAATGGGTGAAAACATTTGAACATGGATGAAATCAAAGCTACCTATCAGAGGATGAATTGTGAATCATATATTTTCATTCAAATACTATAGACAACATATATAAATGGAAAACTTAGAAAGAAAACATTTACAAAGGAAAACACAGACTGAGAAATATTGGCACATGAATCTCTTCTTTGAAAAACTTTGTACTTCTACATAGATAGTTTTATTAAGCTCAGACAAATATTTCACTACAAATATTATTTATTTTTCTCAAACTCTGAACCCCCCGTACAATGCCAAACATGAAGAATATATACAAAATGTTCTTTGTAATGAACCCTAACTGTGTATTAGCAAAAAACTATTTTTTTTCTCACAAATGCCTAAATTTATGGAATTATGTTTTGCTTCTCCTCCCTATGAAACTTCATAGGTTTTAATCTATATTTTAATTTGTATAATGTATAAGTAAATAATATGTGTATATATTTAATTATTTTAAATCACATAACATATGAAATATATATATTTATTTATATTAAATCTTTTAACATATGAACTATAGTAACATATTTATATTAATTATATATTTTTATTATATTTACATATTTACCATTATTAAGGTGAAAGAAGTTTATATATGATAAGGGTGTTTATAAAATATTTACCTTTTTTATAAATTCTATTAAGTATTATATTTATATTTCTTACAAGTATAGTATGGATGGACTATGAATGTATGTATTTTAACATAATTCCCTAAATTGAAGCATGTTTTGTTGGGAGAAAGAAAATGGGAACAATTTCAATATTATGTTTTCCTTGTGGTTTGAATTTTGTACTTTGGTGGGGTGTTTTAGAATAATCTCACTTGTTATGCATGCTTTAATTGGTAAACATACCCCATATGCTTTAAATGATGACGATGATGAAATAGATGACAATGACAGTGATGATGATGATGATGGAAATGATGATGATCATCATCATCGTTGTCATATTTGACATTGTCATCATGATTATCACAATAGTCATCATCATCGGCATAAGCATCATCCATATCAGCATCATCGCCATTGTCCTTGCGATCATCATCATCATGAATTTTGGCATTTTCATCAGTTATTCATCATTACCTTTGGAATAAGAAATAACATCTACCCAAAATATGTGATTAGTGGAAAAGGGACATGGAGGACACACACGATTTATGCATGACAAATAACTTTTTTTTAAGATGATCAACATCATCATTCTCATTGTATTCAACATCATTGTCATTGTCATCATCACCATCATCATCATTCATTTCATTGCCATCATAATCATCGGTGATTTCATTATTGCCATTATCCTCATCATCCTCATCATCATCCTCATCATCGTCATCATCATAATCATTGTCATTGTTCTCCTCATTATCAACAACATTATCATCATCATCATAACCATCCTCAATATCATAATCATTATCCTCATTTTCATCTTCAACATCTGGGTCTAAAACTGGATGCAAAAGTGAATAAAAACATGGATGCAAAAAGGGATGCAAACATGGATGCAACAAAAGTAGGCGCATAGTGGGGTGCAACAAAAATGGATGCAAAAGGTGATGCAAAAGTGGATGCAAAAAACGATGCAATCATGGAAGCAAAACATGATGAAAAAAATAGTGCAAAAGTGGATACAACCATGGATGTAAAATTGGATACAAAATTGGATGAGAAAGTGGATGCAAAACTAGTCGTAACACCCAACGCAAAACCCGATGCAAAAGTGGATGCATAAAGGGATGCAATAACTGTTGTAAAATTAGATGCAAAAAAAGATGCAAACGTGGATGCAAAAGTTGAAGCAAACGTGGGTGTAAAAGTAAGCGCAAAAATGGGTGTGAATTGAGATGCGACAAAAGTGAATACAAAAGTGGATGCAATAGTAGATGCAAAAAAAAATGTAAACATGGATGCAAAATGGGATGCAAAGAGGGATGAAAATGTGGGTGCAAAAGTGGATGACAAAATGAATGCAAAAGTGGATGCAAAAATGGCTAAAACAAAACGAGATGCAAAACTATACTCAAAACATGATGTAAACTTTGATGCAAAACTTGGCACACAGAGGGATGCAAAAAAAGAAGTAGAAGTGGATGCAAAAGTGGATGGAAAAAATGATGCAAAAGTGGATGAAAAAAAGGGCGTAAAAGTTGAGGAAAACATGGGCGTAAAAGGGGTCGCAACAAGAGTAGATGTACAAACTAGACACAAAATTAGGTGCAAAACTAGGCTCAAAACCTGTCACAAAACTTGATGCAAAACCTGGCACATAACCAGGTGCAAAACCTGGTGCAAATTACGCCGCAATTTGCACCAGATTTAGAGAAAGGACACAAAATATGCCTAAAATAGCACCAACCCGTGAAATTGCGCCATTTTGTCCAAAAATTGAAAGATGGTCTAGACGCAAAAAAGGATGCAAAAAGAGATGCTAAATCGAGTTTTTGTGGTAGTGTTTGTTAAAATATTTCCACGACACCATAATAACCCCTCTTCCTTCACATAAATTTTGTGTCAACTCTAAGATTACCAACCCCGATTGATAATTAAAGAACAAGTGGATTAATTTAGACATTATAATACACCTAGCATGAGGTCTTCATGTGTTCTTGGGTAAAGTGGTTAGCCAAAAAGGACTTTGGATCATGCATCATTTTGGCAGATTCTCCAAGATTCAAGGTAACAATTTTCTTTCCAATAATACTTGCATGGGTGGAGTTCTATATTACTAGAGGTCCAAGGCTGAGGGGGAATTTGGGACACACTTTCCTTTTGGCTCTAGTGAGTTTTTGAAACACTCCATCAATAACTGTCTGGAAAGATATCTCTTCCAGAACCATCCTATCAAGAACAATTCTAGGCAGCAGATGAATAATATTGTTTCCCTAGATTCATATATATGCAAAATATTCACCAACATACCAATCTCCCATGGTGGAAATCAATGATTTGGATCTGGCTAAAAAAGTGGGAGCATCTTCCTTGAATATTCTTTTATAGATGAAACCTATGAAATTGCCACAAATGTCATAGATAATAGGAATGAAATTGTCCTCCCACAATGTTGAATGATAAATATGGACATGAGGTCCAACCCTGGTCCAATTCCATCCCATGATGGGTATCAAATGCCACACATAATACATCCATCACGTAGGAAGAAAGATAAAAAGTAGGTTTTCTATATGATGGAGTCTTTTGATACTTCTCAATAGCTTCTTTCAATATGACCAACAAGAGTTTAGCTCAAATGAATGATTCGCTTGTCATAAGAATGTGATGAGCAATAAGCGCCCATTCTTCTTTGAACAGTATAGAATTTGACAATCCATACAACTTGCATAACATTGCTGCTAACAGAGAGAAATATTCCCTAAACCTAGAGACAAGGTACAACTTATCGATTTTGGGTAAAAATGTAGCAGGGTTGTCCATCCACGACTTAGGTATTTCTTCAAAATTGTACTGCGTGGAAGAAGTTTTAAGAAACCGCTCGTTAAGCAATCTTCTGGGTGAAAAGAGTCCAATCTGGTCTACGCTTGGTCATTAAATGAGTGGTCTTAAGGGCTTGCATGGTCAATTATCAATTTTGCGGTGTCGATGTATGGCATAAAAGTGGGTCTGGATGCTATATCATGGATTTGAGACTTTCTAATGTTTAAGAAAGATGGTTGGTCATGTTGAATGCCTGAAAAATCACCGTTATAAAAAATTGAGTATATTTTGGACTGGTTGATGTGATAGGTTTCATACACATGCCCACTTATGTATGAGAAAATGCCAGAGTTTGGGTCTTTGTTCTTTTGCTCATTAAGGGTAATTTTAGATACGGTATTTCTTGACATGGTTGATAGGAGACGGGCTAAATTCTGATGAAAATGCGAAAAATAATTAATCTTAACCCGAATCAAATTACCAAAATTGGACCAATGGAGGGCAAGAGATTTAAAGTACTTACCAACAATTTTCCTGAGAGAGATAAATCCATTGACCTAGTAAAAATTTGTTGTAAAAATATTTTGCCGAGGTAGAATTCACAATTTGGAAATGGTAAAATAACAGTGAAAATTTGAAATATTTAAACAACGAATTCAATGGCGAAATAAATCTGAACCGTAGGTTTCAAAAAGATCAACGATTGAAATTAAAGTGGGAAAGGAAATTGTGGAGGTAATCTTTCAATCATTTTATCTTTTTTATTTCTGCAATACGCATTGTGGGTTGCAAAATTGCGGAGTGAAAGTTTCCAACCAAAACTTACTTTATTGCTTCCGCAATCCGCATTGTGGGTTGCAGAATCGCGGAAGTGTGACTTGCAATTTTCTTATATTTTGGGTTTCGGATTTCCACAATCCGCATTGGGGGTTGCGGAATTGCGGAACCCATAAATTAAGTTTTTATTGTAAAAAAAACTTAATGATAACCACAATTGGCATTGCGTGCTGCGGAAAGGTGAAAATCAAAATCAAAATAATTACAACATCTGCAATCTGCATTGCGGATTACGAGTTGTGAAAAAAGAAATTTCAAAAACTCCAAAAAAAAGGACTCCTGCTATCCGCATTGCGGATTGCAGAATCAAAATATTTGAAAGAAAAAACTATCTTCTGCAATCCAAAAACCCAAAAAAATGAGGCTTTGAAGCAAATTTTATTCAAACCAAAACATGAAAAATCATAAGAATAAAGACAATAGTGAATGCTGTCCCACAACAAAGATAATAACCTCAAAGATTACCTTAATGATCAGTAAAATGGTGTTTCCATTTTATCAATTTAAAATAGGACATATTGTGTCAACAACAGGGGTTGGAGAGATAATTACACCCAACAAAAGTAAGTCCACAATGATTATATGTATTCAGTTTAATTAAAGAAAAATCGAGCTCTGCACTTAATAATGCATGCTCTCTTTCTGGTTTTACTGGCTCATTACTGCTGGTTTATATTACATCCTATTTTTTTATTATCTATAATTCTAACAAAAGCATATAAACATCATGAATAACTACTTTTCCCTCTATTTATCTATATAACATAAAACTTAGCAACGAAACAAAAATCTGAATATATTCAAAATAACTTCGACAAAACTATCAGTTAGTATATTGTTTATCTTGTTTCCTTGAGGAATGAAAGAGACTTACTACCATATTATGGAAGGTTGTTCTGAACATGACATTTGCCGATTTTCTAAATGCTTGGTTTTGGACTATGGAAAACGTTAGTATGAGATTTATCTACTTCTTGGCTTCCTCTCTTGGTGTTTCCACGCCTTTTAAAACCTGCACGCCTTCATGTGGAACAAATATACAAGAGCCGTGACAAAATGCAGACATTTTGCTTTAAAAATGCTTTGAATCTTTTCCATATCAATCAAAATAATTTGTGTTCCCTCAATTTTTGGTTTAGTCAATTAGAAAAGACGATCTTCCTTATTTAAAATTTTAACATTTTATTTTTTAATTTATAATTTTATTTTATTTTTCCAATTCGTGTTTTAATTCTTGATTGAACTTCTTTTCAAAAATTCAATAATTTCACTTTAAAAATCTACAATTACGTTAATATAATTTTTTTCACATTTTAAAATTATAAAAAATATGCTTAATAATTAACGAATATATTAAAGACATTAAATATAGACAATATTTAATATATGAGAAAAAGCTTTACTTAGAAAGGATTAATAATTATAAAACAAAATATCAAATGAAAATTATTGTGTAAATATTCTTTTTTTAATTGATGGCATGTAAATAAACTAGACTACTTTCTACCATGTAAATTACTACCACAACCATTTAACTTGTTGCCTATAAACATTGATATGAAATAAGTTAAGTGACACTTGCAAATTAAATATATTACTTTTGCTCTATCAGTAGTTGTAGTCACTAAGTTGTTTATGTCTTAAATTGATGTTATCCATGCATCAACAACTAGTTATTTATTATATCTTTTATATATATAATTGTTTATTTTGAGTAACCACAACCATAAAATCAATATGGATAATACACTTGTCTCATTCTCATACAATTAATGGAAAAAATTACACTTATTCTAACACTAATCAATGTAAAAAAAACTACACCATTAAATACAAGTTATCTAAAGCAAAGCTTTAAACCACCATAAATACCTATGACACCATCTATCTTTCATTTGGTTTTTGTGTCTTTCATTAAGGTAAAAGAATAAAGATGTCTCTACAATTGATTGTTTACATACACATGTTTGTCAGTTATCTTTCATTTAGCTTTTGTCTAGGTTAACTTTCATTTACAATTTAGTTTTTGTCTCTAGGTTAACTTTCATTTAAGATTGATTGTTTACATACACATGTTTGCCATTAACATCATCCATCTTTCATTTAGTTTTTGTGTAAGTTAACATTCATTTAATTTTAGTTTTTGTCTAGCTTAACATTCATTTAATTTTTTTACTAGGTAAAAGAGTAGGATATATTTAGATTGGGTGTTTCATGATATTTGTCGTTAGTATTATATGTCAACATGCCTCCTTAAACTATTTACTTGGTTTATTAAACTTCCTATGAATGGTCAATGATGGCAGGATTGATCTTGACCTTTATCTATGGTGACGGGATTGATCTTTACCTTATCTATGTGATTGTGCTCTTAATTCCTAATAAAAATGGTATTAGAGGTAGGAAAACCTGGAGTATGTGAACTTGGAATATGTAGAAAGAGTGGTGTCATGGTCCACATCAAGCCATATATTCTTGAATTACATGATGAAGTGGGACAAAGTCGAGGTTTCCAAAGCACTTGAGGACGGATTTTCTTCTTATGCAAATAACATTGGTAGAAATGCATTCACTAGTTGGTGCCACTTGCTATGCATGATGGGTCATTGTGTTAATGAATTTGAAGTGGAGTTGAAAGTAAAGCCTTACTGAAAGGGGCGGATCTAATGATTAAATCCTTGGATATGATGAGATCAACTATATATATGATGAATACATCAAATTAAAATGTAGATTTGAAAATAAATGCGTGGATGTGCAAGAGAGATGGATACTGCGGGATTGATTCCCTCCAAGCACAAATATGTAGTGTGAAGCACACGAACATGGATTTGTAATCCAGTTACTTACAATCTCTAAATCTTGTTATTTTTTCTTTATATCTGATTAGTTTATCTAGGATCTTTATCTGAATGAATAACAAGTACAACAAGATGCATAAGATATAAAAGATACACGAGACATAATACTTTCACCGAGGAAACCACATAGGATAAAACCATGCAAACTTCCTTAGAATACTAAGATGATCAAAAGAAATAATAAGAGGTATTCAATAGCTATTTATCTCTCCTCATTTCTCTCTCTCTCTCTCATGCAAACTTGAGAGTGTGAGGTGTGTATAAATGAGGGAGGGAGCCTCCCTATTTATGCTCTTTCAAGTCACTGACCAAACATAAGACGGGGGCCCTCATGGCCTCCCTAACAGGGCCAACTTCTCTAAGAGAGACTCCAAATACACATTACATGATGTTACACAAGGGACTTTTTCCACGACTTACAACGAAGGTTGTACCTCAAGGTCTAGACACAAATAAGAAATCCCAAAAGGGGGTAAACACATCCCCGATCGGGGTACAATAACATACAATGATAATATATATCAAAATATCTTTCAAAGTTACAACTAAATCAACAATCCATCTTAACTAGGAATGTATTCTTTATCTTCACAGTCATCAACACATATGTTCAATCCTTCCTCATAGATTCATCATCATGAAGTCATAAAGTCATCGTCATAGTTTTCACCATCATCTTCTTATTATTGATCATCGAATGGTACTATTTGTCATCTGAATTTTCTACAAAGTCATCCCTCTCTTGGTTGGGTGTAGGCCTAGTCCTCATCTAGGTATTTATCACATATCGAGCAATCCATCTTGTAGGAACGGTTTAGGACCTTATTTACATTTCCACGGAAATAACCTACGTCTTCTACCTTCATCTCGTCGTATCCAAATCATTCTTTTGTCTTGCACAAAAAAAAACAATGAACAAAGCTTTAGATGCAGACCATCTATGATATTTCACCATAGTAGTAAGCCATGATATTTCATGTAATTAAGACAACCTGCAGCTTCTACTATGCGAGAATTGTCGAGGAGCATAGTCAGTGCATCATGTCTTTACACGGTTAACCTCCATTCTACCAGTAAATGCAAAACTGCTTAGGTACACCTCTTGTGCTTCGTATCCTTATCATCTCAACATGGGAACACATATATAGATTATATGTAAGGACTAATTACGACCAAACAACCTGCTACATCAGTGAATTTTACGTTCAAAGTCAACCTCAAGCAATTATTACATCTGAACAACCTGTGTCTAGGATATTTAATGTTGAGACAACCTTCGGGGCGTATTACATCCAAGTAACCTACGTACCATGGCAAGTCTCATTTTACACTCGGACAACCCACAAGGCTTATTACATTCGAGTAACTTGTGTACCACGCCAAGTCTCATTTTATACTCGAATAACCTATCACGGGACTAATTACGTCCAAGGATAACCTGCGAGATTCGCTAATACTGATTAAATCCAAGGACAACCTACAATACTAATTACGTCTGAGCACCTTGCTTCACCAGCATTTTTTTCGCTCAGACAACCTGTCTCATTTCCCGTGTGATATATTATGCATCAGCTATTTCTAGCATAGAAACACATCAGGACTGATTACATCTGAGGATAACCTAAGAGCTTTTCTAGGACTTGTCCAAGGATAACCTACAGCACTGATTACGTATGAGAAACATATGAACTTTTCTAGGATGTTAGGCTCAGACAAATTGTCTCTCTAGCTATGCTAGAACACATCAACCCCTGTTTCTAGGGATCTTGATCTGGATCACACCAATTATTTCTTTGAAGTACTCGAACTTCACTCTCGCTAGTGGCTTGGTCAACACACCGGCTATCTGCTCCTCTATTGCCATGTACTGGAGATTCACTTCTCCTTTCTACACCATATCCCTGATATAGTGGAACTTGATCTTGATGTGCTTCAACTTGTCATGGAACAATGGGTTTTCTAACAACTTCACACAACTTTGATTATCACATAAGATACAAGTCACATCCAACTGAAGATCAAATAAGTCATATAGTAGCTTTCATAGCCACACTGCCTCACAACTAGCTGAGCAAGCAAAAACATACTCTTCCTCATTTATACTCAGTGCCACACATGATTTATTCCTGATGAAACCGAAGATCATGATTGATCCCAAACTGAAGGAGAATCCTGAGGTGCTCTTCCTATCAGTGGCGCTACCTACCCAATCCAAAACCACATAATTGTGTAGGTTAATATTCTAATTCACATCATATTTCATCCCATAATCCATTGTACCTTTTAGGTACCTCAAAATATGCTTTGGAGCTATCATGTGAACATTTTTGATCCGTGAGGAACAGGCTCAGGGTGTTTACTCCAAAGCATTTGTCTAGTCTCATATTCGTTAGATACATCAATGAGCCACTCATCCGACTATACATTGTGGCATCAACTGACTCAGATGAATCATCACTCAAAAGATTCAAGTTAGATGCCATAGGTGTGGCTATTTCCTTGTAGTCCAACATCCAGAATCTCCACCGCATACTTTCCTTGACCAAGGAAAATCCCATCTACACTCTTCCCCACCTCCATGCCTAATAATTAGTGCATCAAACCTAGGTATTTCATCTCGAACTTTGTAGCAAGTGTCCTCCTTGCATCTTTAATGAGTTCCTCTTCACATGTTAGAAACAAGTCATCGACATATTGTAGGAGTATCATAGGTCTTTCATCTTCCACTTTGAAGTAGAGTTTGTAATCTGCTTTAGTCTTGGTAAATCCCAATCTCATTAGGAAGTTATCCATCATGTTGTACCATGTCATCAGTGCTTGTTTCAATCCATACAAGTCCTTCTTCAATTTTCACACATGGGTCTTCGTATCATGTGTCTCGAATCCCAGTGATTGTTCCACGTACACTTCCTCCTTGACTACACCATTCAAGAAAGTTGTCTTGACATCCATCTGGTGTATTTTCCATTTCATAACTACTTTCAATGCAAGTATGGTCCTAATGGAAGTGCACCTCGACACAAGTGAAAATGTATCTTCGTAGTCTATGCCTTCTTTATGTGAGAAGCTTAGTGATATGAACCTTTACTTGTATTTCTCAATTTTTCCATATGCAGCATGCTTGATCTTGTAGATCCACTTTGAAGTCACAATCAACTTCTTTGCTAGCCTCGGAACTATCTCCTCAACATCATTCTTCATGATCGATTAATATTCATTGATCATAAAATCCTTCCATTCTTTATTTTATGTGGCCTATTCATAGGTGGAAGGTTCTTTGTCAATGATGTCACACAACAGAGACACATAGATATTGTAGGGATTTTCCCTCTTTCTCTCTCTATGTATTCCTTCTGGAGCGCCATACCTTTCATATTCTCATATGAGCTCCCATGCCCATGGTGGTATTATCTTGTGGGATTCCTTTCTCGAGGATTGTCTCTATGAGTTCTTGTGGTTCCATTATCTCATGATCTTCAAGGTCTTTTGGATTTTTTTCTCAAATTTCCATATCTCGGACTCTTTTCTCTTTAGGTTCCTCAACTTTTTGGATAGGTGTCCTTCTGGATATGAAGTCTGTCGAATATTCATCAAAGTTTACATCTCTACTAATGTTGATATTCTTGAATCCTGGGAAGTATATTCGGTAGGCCTTTGATGTATCACTGTATCCTATGAATATACCCTTCCTCCCAGAATGATTGAGCTTGGTCCTTTTCTCCTCTGGGATATGTATGTACACCAGGAAATCAAATATTCTTATACGTCTGACTTCTGGTTTCTCTCCTGAGAAATCCTCTTCAGTATTCTTGTTTTCAAGTACTCAATAAGGAGTATGGTTTTGTACATACATAGTTGTTCTTGTTACCTCCACCCAAAAGTGCATAGGAAGATCCTGGCCATGCAATGTTTCTCTTGTTGCTTCTGTGATGGTTCGGTTCTGCAACACCATTATGCTAAGGATTGTATGGAGTTCTCAACTCCCTCTGAATCCCAGACTCTTTCTAGAGTTCCTTGAATTTATATGATGTGAAATTTGACCGTAGAATCTTGATCTTCCTATTAGTATGGTTCTCAAGCAAGGATTTATATTTCTTGAACTTACTGAAAACTACACTTTTCCCTTTCAAGAAATATATCAAAGTATTACGTGAGAAATCATCTATAAATGAAACATACTACACATACTTGCTTAATGAGCTAGAATAGATGGGTCCACATACATCCGAGTGTACTATCTCTAGTATTCCTTTATCCTTGCTCTCACTGCTAGGAAATATCTTCTTCACATTTTTTCCTTGTGCACATCCTTTGCAAATTCCTTCATGATTTACATGGATCTCTATCAATCCTGATACTACTTTTCTTTCCACCGGCAGTGCTTTGTAGTTCACATGTGCAAGACTTCTATGTCATAGTTCACATGGTTCAATTTACTCACAAACCTGTGCTTGTTCAAGTTGTCCCTTTACCTTCTACAAGCCTCCATCTTCCTCTCCAATCACTCTTGCATACTCTATTGTCTTTACTCTGGGCAAAATCATAGCTTGGTCGTCGACAAAAGAAACCCTAATTCCCTTTCAATCTAGTGCAGAGATGGAGATAAGATTCTTCTTCAATCTAAGAACATATAGTGCATCCATCATCTTTAAGGATTTCCAAGAGTCAATATTTTATGAAGCTTCTCCACTCCCTTTTATGGGGTATTGGTAATCATCCCTAAGTTTCAGCTTGTGAGGTGACTCAATTTCAAACATATTTGTGAATGATTCCAATAAGAGCTCTTCATGTGAGAGAGTGCACATAAGTGTTGTAGTTAGAAAATACTCTTCATCTGAATATTTTTTTTGTTAGTTCATCATCTTTGGAAATATGAGCATGGTGTTTATGTTTCTTGATGGGACAATCTCTTGCAAAATCTTCCTTTTCATCACAAGTGTAGCATCGAATATTTGAAGGGTCTCTTTTGGTATTCTTTTGTTTCTTGTCCTTCTTCTTGTTGTGATGAAAATTCTCCTTCTTTTTGAAGTTCTTCCTGGTGTGAAATTTGAGAGCTTGATCTTCAATTGCTCCCATATTCTCTTCTCTTGTCACAAGTCGAGCTTCTTCTTGTGCACATTCCTCTCATAGTCTGTTGAAAGAGATCAACCTCACTCTTGCACAAATCCCTTGAATGAATGAGTCCCATGATCTAGGGAGACCATTCAAGGTAGTCATTACAATTTATACTTCTTAGACATTCTCTTCAACTGCTTCAAGTTGTTCTTTGATTTGAAAAACCCTTATGAATTAAGACTGCATAGTCTCGAAGTTCTGTATCTTCACATTCTTCATTTGGTTCTTCAAAGTCATCTTCTAGTTGATGTTCTTTCCTTCAACCATCTTTTTCAAAGCATCATACACTTTGTTCGATGTCTTGAATGTAGAAACACGGGGAATGAGGTGATCCATAATAGAATATGCAATGATTAACATAGCCTTAGCCATGCTTCTCTTATGAGAAGCCTTAGCCTCATCTCCCTCTGGCTCTGGAACTTCTCCAGTTATAAAATGATCCATGTCATTTTTTTCAAGGATCGGAGAGATTATGTACTTCCATGCTCGAAATTTATCATCCCCTCCAAGCTTGTCCTCAGGTTGATTATGGTGAGTCATATTTTCAAATAAGAACCTCAAATGGAAATAGAAAAGATTTAGATATTACCGATTTGAGGTGTCCAACCTGGTTTTGGAGCTGGTTGAACTAGGGTTTGTTAGAGAATCCCTAATTTTCCAAACCTGTAGTTTGGGAATTTTGTTTGGAAATAAATATGTGCCTCTGTGCGGTGATTTTCTCAGCAAGGTCACTTTCTGAAAACTGAGACGGGAAGCCTTTAAAACTTGATGCCCTAGTTCCTCCCGACAATACTGAAAAGGTCAAAACTGAAACTTCTTCAACATTTAAATTGCTTCCACCAAAAGATGCACCCTACTGAGGAGAGTTAGACTAACCCTCTTTTCAATGAAAAAATTGAGGGAAAGGAAAAACCTCATCGGGAAAATCCTTCCTAAAAAAAGGACTGAGATACACTAAAATAAACTACTCCAAATCTAAGTAGGTGTGAACTTGATTAGATGTCTGGAGGGATACTATTCTTGGGAAGAAGAGGAATATGCTCAAATTGATCAGGAACATATAAAGTTGCATAACAGTTTATGGGACCATGTAAAGCAACTGAGATCATCTAAAAAAAGAGCATTAGAGAGTGCTCATTCAACTTGATCTTGAAATCATGGTCAAATGAGTCTTGAGGTGATTGATACTTCAAACCATCTGAGGTGTATTCATCTCTAATGAGAGGATCATGCATCCAAGTGAATACAAGAGGTGTCTATCATTTATAGCATTTTGAGGATAGAGTATGTGATTGAATAGGAAGAGACATAAGACCTGGGACTATGGAGATCGAATTTCCATAATATGATGTAGCTTCTAAAATTATCCATGAAATCACAAAATGTATTATCAACAATTCATAAAAATATACTAACATCGAATCCCCAACAACAATTTTGAAAGAGCCTTGAGGTGCTTGATTTTCTCACAAAAACTCATGAAATAAGCTACAAGCATGACTGAGAGGTCTTGAATCTCTAAATTTGAACCAATTAAGGTGAGAGACTCGGTGAAGAGTTCTTAAATAATAGAGGTTCTAATATCCTCTTCTAGACTAGCTACATGAAAACATGAGACATCAAGTTTCTCACAAAATTCGAGAGCAGCAGCAGAATGAGTCTAGTTTTGAATTGAATCAATTGAAAAATCAATTGGATGGAAGGAGAGTTATTCAACAATGGAGGTTTGAAGCTCCTCTTCTGGAGTAGCTACATGAAAACATGAGACATCAAATTTCTCAAAACTTTTGAAAGCAGCAGTAGAATCAGTATAGCTTCGAATTGAATTATTTGAAGATTCTCTCATTTATTCATCTGGAAAAACATCATCTTCTTGAGGAACAATGGAGGATTAAAGAATTTTAAAGGACATGTCAGATGTTCTCTCCCAATGCTTTGTTCGCATCTCTTTGGTCTATTGGCCAAATGCTTTGTCCAATCTGGACCAAATTTCGCTTGGAAATTCAACAACATCAATGAGACAGCGCATCCTAGGAGGAATGTCTAGAGACATGAATCCATATGCTCTGTCACAGTTATTCAACCAAATATATTTCTCATCATCGGATTCTGACATTTCCACAACTCCAGTAGACACATCAAAGAGATCATGGCTCTTAAGATATGCAATCATCTTCAAAATTTCCATTCAGTATAGTTGAATAATGATAGAGGAGGAACTGATATCAAATACATAACCTTTTGTACTTGCACAAAACTAGAAAGAGAACTTGTGTTAGATGAATCAACCTCTATTTCAACAAAGAGCACATTTTCAGTGTCCGCCACACCTATAGAGACTTCTCTGGACATAATCAAGAGTTAGCAAGGAAAATATTACAGGATTTAGGAGGAAACACAGTTGCTTCTAGTGCATCAATTGAAATATATGACAGAGATTCAAATAGCCTGACTAGGATTTGATACCATCTTAGATTCTGACACGAAGATCTTGGGCCAAAAAATGGTCTTCACATAGATTGCACAAGAGAAATAAGAGAAGAATAATTGAAGAACAATATGAGAAATCTCCCATTAATTTGGCATTCACATTATGGGTGTATATATAATACAACATCAATGAATAATTCGAATAACTACTTGGGTAGTTGAATCTACCAACCTAGACTGACTCTAGAGGTAACTAGGAGTGAGAAAATCACCATAATAGCTAACTAGTGCAACCATAGATCACCAAAACAGTTAATAACGAGTTACAATCAGTTAACTAAATGGGGTAGGTGAGCATAGGCTTCCATATTCCCACCAGTCATGCAAATTGGCGCTAGAGGCACTGGAAGTGATCTAACTGATGGGGATCGAAGTTTAATTGAGGATAATTAATGACCTACTAGGGTGACCTGCTAGACACTGCTGGTGGCACTCTGAGTGGGTTCCTATAAAATAGGGATTGGTCCATTGAGCTCCAAAATGCATGCATACAAGTGTAGTAAGTGGCAGATGTCCACTAGTCATGTCCCCCATGCACTGGTGAAGTGATGATACCTCCTAAGCTAGGGAAATTAAACAAATAGACTTTATGTGGAAAAAGAAGACAAAGGGAGGATTAATAATAATCCCAACACCCCACATTCTCTACTTGCATATTTTCCTTGATAACATCTTCATTGTACTCATAAGAATCCTAGGCATCATTCACGACTACCATTTTTTCTTTCAGATTCCTTTTCCTTTCACAGCGGTTCAAAGCTATCATCGACATGCACTGTGCATCATAGAAACATTTCTCATGGCTTGTTCCTACATGACTGCCAAAACAAATTCAATGTTTGTCTTTACAACGTGATTATTCACTAGCAAGGCCTTGGCCTTGATCTCCACGCTAAGAATTATAGATTACATATACCATATTTACATAGAACATTGTGTATACATTCCAAAAATCAAAATAAAGCATTACATATTCCAATGTTGGTTTCCATAATTTAAAGACAATTAAAAGCAATGAGACCATGGTCCTGCCAAGAACCAATGACAAAATCTCACAAAATCACTTCAAAGAAAGAGAAAGATGTCTTAATGTAGGAGAGATAATTTAAAGACAAGCATGCTCTTTAGAAAAACAATGCGACTCTCGAGAACTAAAGATTAAATTTCACAAAATCACTTCAGAGAAGGATCTCTCAATGTAAGATAGAAAAACTGGGTATTTTTTCGGTAAGTGTTGCATGCGATTATGTAATTTTTGTAGAAAGCATGATTTTCATGTTAGAAGTGTATTTCACGATTATAATGTTATGTCATTGTTATGGAAATTTTGCAAAGACAAGGTAGAAAAAGCAGCATAAAAATCGTGAATTATATGATGTTAATGTATGGAATTGTGCAAGAACAAGATGTTAATGTTATGGAATTGTGCAAGAACAAGGTAGAAGAAGAACCATAAATAGTGTTATCATTTGTATGCGCATAGAAGGAATACTAAATTTGTATATTGCTCAGATATTTGAAATACAAGAGATCACAGAAATTGATAAACAAACAGGAGCAACTCTCTGTATACGCTATGAGCGAAGCTCTATGATAAATGTAGTTGCTCATATAAATGTCCATTATATATATATCTTGTAGTGTCACTTTGCAAGTTAAAGGATTCCGAATGTCGACTGCTGTAAGTCCCTGTCACTGTCAATTGCCAGTTACAATACAAGAATACTACAGTAGACGAAGACATATGCCATTCTACCTGCCAACGATTATTGGATCATTTTCCTGCAACTGATATTGAAGTTCCTACATGTGGCGATGGAGAATATTACTGATTCAATGGCCGTAATATACTGTTGCAGTTTTGGCTGTAATTCCTTGCAAAAAATGTTTGTAAAAAGTAGAGATTACCGGAACCTTAGGGGATGCTTGCAGGGAAACTTGACAAAAGTAATCTCTGAAAGGAAAAGCTTGCTTGTGGATCCAATAGTGAAGACAGTAACGACAAAACAAAGTATGTAAGTTATTGAAACACACCGAAAACAATATCGCTACATATAGAATTAATGAAACTGACTCAAACCTTCAAAAGAATAAAGCAATATGGATTGTTTTTGCTTTATTAGAACGAAGGAATGGATTCGCTGAAGTGTCTGGGGAACTCTGGTCGTCACTGAACGGCGTTCTCGAATGCAAAATGCACCCTCTCCGGAACGGACATAGCAAATCCGCAGCGTTCCGATCAATCGAGCAACAAACGAGTTCTGGCGACTCGTGAGTTTAGAGATGGATTCGGAGCTGCTAAAACCGCAACGCAGTTAAAACATGCAAGAAGATCGCATTTCTGGCGTGGAACGCCAATAGTTGGCCGGGTTTCTCCCGGATATGCGCCGTGAACCTTGCCGGCATAGGGTAAGTTTACCAATATTTTAGCTGACGCCATCGCGGGACGACCAACCCTTTTACTTAGAGAGAGAGCTGAGCTACATCTGCAAAGATTTGTCAAACCCTATGTTCTCCTGGTAAGAATTTATAGGAGACTTTTGACTGTAGTCAGACCTGCTCGAAATATTGAACTGAAAGATTTTCTACTTGAAACCTTCTATATTTACAAAGTTTCACTTGAAAAACGTCTAACTGGATCAGAGGATTCCCGAAAGATACATTCGATGATTTTTATAAGCGGTTCGGATGGAATACGAACACGATATTTTTCATTGGGCCAAGTTCATTGAATGTTCCCCGGAAAACATATTTCCGTCCAAGTGCAGTGTCCCATACGGTTGCTTTCATTTCACTTTCAAGAAGCTATAGATTGGCCAGCTTGTCATCATGGCCATATATTTATAATTAAGGAACATGCTTTTACCTTTGCTTTTGGATGGTGAGTAAACAATATTATGCCACGTCCTTCCCTTTTCTCTTATGCCGTTTTCTTTAAACTTTCCATGATGAATATGTTTCAAGCAAATGGTATGTCTTTTTCCTCAATAAATATATGGTTTAAATAAAATAGCGGTGATAAAAATATTACGCATCTCAATTTATTAGGTGGAAGTTCTGAAAAGATTTAAGAGTATCCTTAAATTAAGCAAAGTGCTTATTATGGTGTTTTTTAATTAGCAATCTGCATGTCTAATTCAATATAATATTGTGTTTTGGTATATGTAAATTAAAGTGTTTGATATAAAACCAGAATGATATAAATAAAACTGTTTCAATTTTTTTTTCATGGTTTTGTTTTCAATATTTTATTTATATAAAGATTTTATTTCAATAGAGTAAACTTTCTATTCGACCATTTGCATCGATAGTACGACCAGCAATGCGTGATGTGAAAGCTCACGCGAGCCAGGTCCTCCAATCAGTGCAAATGGTCGTGTAGAAAGTTTACTCTTTTTATATTTATAAATAAAATTTAAAATATATTTTTGATTTATAATAATTATATTATTAATAAATATAGAGATTATTATAACCGTTAGTATTTGGGTATAAAGGGTTTGCTATTTCTTAGAGTTTATGAGCTTTAAGGATTAAAATCACTTTCTCTTAGAATATTATGCTTACACCCACATTACATCTACCTTAACCAAGTATTATCCTTTAGGCAACTTAAAATATCATCATCATAATCATTTTGAATATATAAATATTACATAAACAACATTACATATTTTTTTAATATACATTAATTTATATTTTAAATTTATTAACCACATAAATAGATCAAATTTAATGACATACATACCTTTATTCATATTTTTCGCTTTAAAAGGTTTATACATCAATATTTCATAAATCTCATTTATTTATAATAAGCTAATTTGTATTTTTTATACATATCATTTTACTTTTTATTTCAATTCATTTATTAAAAAATAAGAAAATATTTTAATTGATGTGTTATACATGTAAGGAAATATTTATGTAAGGAAATATTTTGGTTTTATATATAAATTTATTTAGTTAATGTGTTATACATTTGGTAGATCTTATTTTTTAAATTATTTAATTTGAAGAAAGCATTTTCCAAACAAAAATGTGAAGTCACTTATGTGAATGCAAGAACTTAGGAAAATATTTATGTGAGAAATATGTAGTCTGTTGCCATTAGGAATAAGATATTTTGGGCTATTACTAGTTACCTAGATTTCCTAAATTTAATGGTGGCCAAATCTATAGTCGGAGGAATTTCTCTCCATGGTTGCTTCATCTAGTTTGGATGGATTTCTTCGATCTCGTACGTTTGTTCGTTACTTTTGTGATACATTGAAGCACTAGTTGCGTGACATTTAATGCTCCAATTCATCGACTTTGAATCAAATGCTCCCATCGAAGTTGAATTCTCAATCAGCTCCGTGTAAAGAGTGTCGCCGACATACACCATGGTGACACCATTAGCAGTGTGTGGGGTGTTCTATCCTTCACAAGTAAATGCTTTAATAGGAAATAGTGATAGGCCCAATTGGACACCCAATTGGACACTGCCATTGCTAAAATATGACATTAGATTTTGATTTCCCCAATCATTATGAATTTATGGCCTAGAGAAAAATGAATAGGTTGTCCTCGATCTTCTCTTTTACCTCGTTTACCATAGCAAGAAGATTTTAAGTATTAATCACAACAATCCCTTGAGTATATGGAGATGTGCCCAATGGTACGAACCTTTTGAATGCTCTATTATGGGCACATATTGATCATCAATGCTTTCGTAATATATAATCCTTCCTTATTTCTCACGAGTGAAATTTTTTGCTAATTGCCGAAACTCCACCAGAATCACTAGAAGTCACTCCAGGGCTACTTTTGAAGGAGAAATGCAACAACCACTATTTGAAAAAGTTTTCAAGTGTTATTTGGAAAAAAGCATCATATTCCATTAGCATTATCAGTGGGAAAGTAGAGTGGTTTTTCTCACTATGCATGGTAAAATGAAAGAAACAATTGATAGAGTCCTTCTAGTTTGTATACTACACATGTTTTGGGTTGCATGAGGACATGCAATAAGTTCAATTTGGGGGAGATGTTGGGTCACATATTTTTCCATATTTTCATCACCTATCGACATATATTGCATCCATATTCTTCCGATTATTATCCATTTATCGTTACATTTTCCATCCATTTGTTGCAATTACCTGTAAAATACCATATTACTCTCATTGATGCTTTCAAGTGGTTAATAATTATTATTTTTCTTTTTTTGATGAATTGAAGACTATTATGCATAATTTTACTGATGATAGTTTGTGGAGATATTTTTCTTATTAAAAATAGTAGCACTCATGGTTCAAGCCTCCAAAGTTGGCATGCTAACACACGTTCACATGGAGATTCACAACATGCTTTCATTCGTAGGATTGATTATGTGGATTTATGATTTCAATTCATGCCCAAGTCCAACATAGAAGCCTCTAGCTCATGATCAAACGGCCTTAACCAAAAATGCATGCCAGATAAGAATACATTGATTTTTGTTTCATTTTTCGGGAAGAATGAGAAGAATATCGCAAATCCAGGACATGGGTTTTGTGCGTAATGGCCTCAATTACTTGAATCGAGAGGAAATCTCCACAGAAAGTCACGGTTTGAGATATATAGTTGGTTCTCTTAACATGCAATTCCCAGATTTGCAATTACGGCCATGTCTCAAATTAGCAAATTTGTTAAAACAGATTCCAAGTTGAGAATTTGGTTCCCCATCCTTATCAAGTAGAGCAAGTAATGTTATGTTGTAGAATTTGATCCAGACTCTGTTGTAATAATTTCATCTGAGAATACATGCTGGTAGTTTCTTAATTCTTGAGTTGTAGACCTTCATTGTGGAGATCCGGATCTACTCAATGCAGGAAGGGCCCTTTTCCCTGAGCAGATGATGGTAGTGTTGATTGTAAGTGTGTGAATTTTTTTATTATTTAGTTCTTGATTTCATTAATTAGATTGATCATAGTTGTTTCATGTTAATTCGTTTTGATAGATTGTTGGCCAACTTAGCACTTCTTTTAGATTTATGTAATTAGATATTACTTCATAAGAGTTGATTTTGTTTGAAGAGTGATTAGATTTATAGTCTGATGATATGAATAGGTTTGAGGCTTGATTAATTTTCAAGAAGGTGTGATCTAGTTTACAAAAACCTTCGATTTCATACCAATAGATCAACGATGTCAGGTAGAAATTGTGCTTGCATAGATATTGCACGATATCTTTGAAATAACATACTTCCTCGGGTTGACAATTTATGTTTTGGGAATTTCAGTTGTTTATTTCATCAGACAATTAATTTTCCAAACAATTTTTACATTTGTTTTCTTCCTTCATATTCAAATCAACTCCAATTGATTTTGTTCCGCCATCAAGCAAATCATCAATGAGTTCCTTTTGCTGCAATACTTCATACCTTTCCTCATTTGAGAGACTTTATTCATCATATTTGAGTTCATCAAAATTTAGGACATGTTTAAAAGACTTGCTATCATCTATAATCACAAACAAATCATCACTCTAAAAAACATAAGACCTCTTGGTTTCATTTTTCCTCACAGTTATCTCCTCCATAAGTTGATCTATACTTTCTATAGAATCCATGAGACTTTCAGTTACTATCTCTTCATCATCCTTACTCACAACTCCTCCAAGAAAAGGACCATGTTTAGGTTCACATATCAAAACATCTATCTCAGGCTCAACTATCTTGAGTTATTCCTTCAATATGATAGATATCATTTTCTTTACCTACAGCTATAGTGAATTCCATCTTACCTTATTTTTTTTCATGATCCAACCATACCTATGTTTCTCTTTTTGTAGCAGCATCTCCAAATGAATAAGTTGCAATCCTATGTCAACTAATTCTATTTCATACTTCTATTGACTCATCCTGTTGATGTCTTATGCCTTGACATCTTTTTTTCTATTGTGGTTTGTCTTTGAAACTTTGCAATGACTTCCAATAGTCATCATATATTAAAATTGAGCACATATATCTATGGATCAACACACAACTCACAAAATAGATCACACAATTTTAATCAGGAATTGAAGAATGAAACAGTGCAAAAGGCTTTTAGCTATGAATGTTTTCATTAATCAAAAGTAATTGGATAATAATTACAATGAAGTACAATGGCTAAATAGCCACAAGAAATTCAAATCCATGTCAGGAAATTTGAATTGATAGGACTCTACTTGACTGAATGGTTAACTGACCTTGTCTAAATCATTATCGGAGTTCATTGGAGTAATAAATCACAACTCAAGTGTCTAATTCAGTGTTAACTAAGCCTAACTGACTGTGGTAGGTGAGGAATGTGCCTCTCCTACATGAAGCCATGCAAACCTAGCACTAACTGAATGTAGAGGACTAGAAATGAATGTAACTGACTCCTCACTAAGCTCTAATCGTCACCAACTCAAATCAACTGACCTTGGTTGGTATCGGCACTCCCAGTGGCTCCTAAATTGTAGCGATTGATCTAGAAGGCTCCTAAACCGATGCATGCAAGTGCAATCAGTGGTAGTATGCCTCGGTTAGTGTTCCCCACACTTTAGTAACTAGAACATGTGCTCCAATTAGGCCAAGTGGACCTGTTGTAGCTGCAACAATTTCCCAAAATTCCAAAAAAATTTAGGACCCTCCTTTGCTTGGATTAGTTTGATTTTCTTCTTGGGGTTGGTCTAATAATGATTTCTCAGATTGTTTTCTAATGTTTGGGTTAATCTACCACCTGTTCCAGATTTTTTCTAACGCTTGTAAAAATTCAATGATTGATCAAACTTCATCATTTGCCTTTTAATTACGTTTTCATCATTTGCCGTTTGCGGATCGATTTACCCTTTGCGGCTCCGCCGTTGTGGCTCTCATTTCATTTTTGACCCGACGATTGGTTTTCCAAGGTTCCGCTGTGTATATCTCCGCAGATGGTTTAGCGCTTTCGCCATCCTCCATTTCCGAATGAAGTTTTCTTTCGACTTCCGATCCAAAGATCTCCAACGTCTGATCTTTAACTTTTCCCCCCACCGTTATGTTTACTATATATATATATGGGGTTGGGATTGTTGGATTATCTGATTATTCTATGCGTTTTTCAACTGTTACTATTCCAGCTGTCAAAATCTTTGCTGTCGCTCCCTCACGTTCGCCCAGTCCCCATTTTTGGTACATGCAGTCCAGGTGTCTCAACCGTAAAGTTTAGCATGCCTCTACATTCCAGTTGCGCAGTGCCAGGTAGGCTCATGTGTGCCTTGCCCGTCCTGTTTAAGCGTTTGGTTGTATTTTTCCACGCGGTTAGGACTGTTCTATGGTCATTATCTTTACGCCTATATAGTTGGGGATTTTGTATCTTAATTGTCTGGGGAGGGGGATTTTTGACTCGTTGAGTAGTATTTGTCCACGACCTTTGTTTGTGACCCTGTGCTTAGCGAATGGGGGTTTGGTGCAGATGGCCATTACGCCGTCTGCACCAAGCTGCCCTGTGTAGCGATGTTTGATGGGGGAGGGTTGTATTGGCCTGCCTGTGGTTTGTGGATTTATCACCCTCCTTTCTCGTGGCCCTTACCCTTTAGAAAACAATGGCATTTTTCTGCGCCGTTCCACACACAGTCATTTTTGAGGCCAAGCCGGGGGAAGTGGATATGCCACTGTGTTTAGTTTGTTGACCATAAGTGCGTGGGCATGGTTTGGTTGGAACACCGCTAAAGTCTTGCATAGTTTTCCCCTGTCTGTCCCGCACAGTGAAATGATAATGGAACCCGCAGAGAGCGGAGGCTTTAGTCGTGTTAATGTAAATGTTTTTCCTGCGGACAGCACGATTCTTCTTCATTTTTATATAGATTTCATTCCTACTGGATTATATTGTTAGAATTGTTTGGTATTGAAAAGCAGTGGTAGCTTGCATGTTTTTACTGCATATAATTGTTTTCCATCATGCGGGACATAGAATAAGTCACTGAACACTGCACATTGTGTTTCAATGGTTCTGTTAGTTAGGCCATTTCTACTTGTATACATGCATATATTTGCTTCATTGGTTGATTGATATCATGTTAAACATAGAAGAAATGACACACTGCACACTGATGTATATAATTTTTTCACTCAGCCAAAATCACTCAGCCAAAATGGATTAATGTTTACAATGTTGTGTGTGGTAGGAAGATTTCGAATCCACAATGTCAAAGAGGAAAAAGAAGAAGGCCCTGGTGGTCGAGGAAGAGCCCAAAGTAGAAACTGTTACCAAAACCGAATACATATACGAGGACACTAAGTGTATTTCTGGTATTGAACCTGAATACCAGTGGGGGGAAATATATAGACTGATCACATGCAGAGAGGTTCCTGACATGGGCTTAGAAGAAGAGTCCATATATGCCAACATAGAAAGATCTTCACTGATGAAGATTTCCACCAAACCAGAGTTGTTCCCGTGCTCTGAAGTAATCGGTTGGATTCTGTCCCGGGTAGATGTCACGACAATGATTCTGGAAAATGTTGAAAGATAGGGCTATGCTGCATATAGCCTTGGATATGTAGCGTTGGCTTACCACCTGCCAGAAGCCCAAGTATTTTTATCTGATGATTGGCTGAACAACATTAGAAGGGACCTGGTAGAGACTCTTAAAAAGATGTTGTTGCAGGGAAAACATTACAGATACAAACCGACGGGTGATTATGATACGACAAGCTTAAGGGTCCCCTATAGGTTCATAGCTTTAATGCTGAATAGGATTTTTGGAAGAGCACATGGTAGGTTCTTCAAGTTAGAATGGATCCCAATCATTTTTTGTGTTGCAACCCAAGGGACAATTTTCAACTGGGCCAACCTTGTATCAAATAGTCTTTCAGCTTGCTTGGCCTCAGCTTTGGGAGGAGTGGCCCAAAAGAGGTATGAATTCTATATGAGTTCCATATTTGTAGACTGTATATTATGCAATCAGCCTTTCCTCGGCCTCAGGTGCATCTGGGATAGGGAAATAATGCCTATCTATTCTTCTTATAAACCACTATGGGAACATAAATATCACATCCATTATCGAGAAGTCTGTGAACACTTCATCATGCCCTTATACACACTCATTTTCCTGAAGGAGTGTGATTGTATGTCAGAGGAAGCGCTACAAGTAATCAAAGAATATGCAGATTACTATTTGACTGAGGATGGCCTATACTTCAGGATGTTTGGAGGTTCAAGAGCACCCTCCCTGCTGCCCAAATACGCCACTGACTACATCATACACAAGGAAGCAGTCAGGCAAGTCTTCTTGGATGGCATAGGGAGCTTTCTGTTTGAGCACAAGAAGACTTCCTATCCTCCTTTTCCCTTCAGGTTAGGAAGCTACAAGTTTACCAGAGTGAAAAAGGCTGATGAATTTGTAG
This sequence comes from Pseudotsuga menziesii, assembly GCA_001517045.1. Classification (NCBI taxonomy): domain Eukaryota; kingdom Viridiplantae; phylum Streptophyta; class Pinopsida; order Pinales; family Pinaceae; genus Pseudotsuga; species Pseudotsuga menziesii. Next base: position 47,937 of record LPNX010004385.1, on the reverse strand, counting down.
AAGAGATGGAAAAGTTCCATTTTGGAGAGATGCCCTTCCGTAGAAATGATACTCACGGTAAAGTAGCTGAACATTGCAAAGCAAATAACGTCCATTTTGAGTATGCCCACCATTGGGATCGGGAAGAATCCATCTTCCGAAATGCAGTAAACATGACATCCTTGAGAAGAACGTTCAAGAAGAAGATCACCACCAAAGGTGGGAAGGGAGATGAACAAGCAAAGGCTGAGGAAGAAGCAAAGAGAAGAAATGAGGAAGCCCAGAGGTTGGCACAAGAAGCTGCAGGGTGGCTACACACAAAAGAAGAAGAAAAAAGTAAAGTTGTGAAAGAGGTAGCTAGGAAGGCAGAAGAAGATGCAAAGAGAGAAGAAGAAGAAAAGAAAAAGAAGCTGGATGAGGAGCTCCAAAAGCAAGAAGCTGAAAGGATAAAGCTGACACAGATAGAGCAGTTAGCTTCTGAAACAGCTGTAGGGCAGACCCAGGACGTGGAAAACCTCAAGGTTCAGGACTCACAAGTACCTGCTGTCAGCACACCCATGGTCCCCACTCTCAAGAGGGTCCCTTTTGTGCAGAAAAAAGGAGAAGAAATCCCTGATTTCAATAATATTTTCTATGACAGGGCAACAAAGAGGATAGTGAAGAGAACAGAAAGGAAAATTGAAATGGGGGATCTGCCAAAGAAAATGATATCGGATATGCCTGTTATGTTGGGAACAAACCAAGATCCAATATTCACCATTAGAGCCGGAGGAGGATTGATTCAAGATTTGGAGGATAATGTGGGCAGGATTATGACAGACTTAGAGCTATCGAAAAAATCTTCTGCTCAATTGAAAGACACATTGAGAAGAGAAAGAGAAGAAAACAATAGGCTGAAACGGAAATATGAAGACATGTAGATAGAAATGAAGTCTTCTAAGGCTGAGTTGCAGCTCCTCCAGGCAGAGAAACAAGCTAGTGAAACTGCGCAAGAATTCCTGGAAAAGGTGCAGAAAGAATATCAAGAGCTAAATACGGAGAAGGAATGACTGCTAGGAAAGGTAGAAGAGCTAGAAGAGTAGCAAAAGATTATCTTGCAGGCCAGTGAGATGCACTCCCAAGAACAGAAAAAGAAACATCAAGAGCAGATTTCTTCTCTGACAACTGCTCTGGAGGAAGCAAGGGAGCAGTAGGTTAACCTCCAACCGTTCAAAGAGCATATATTGGCCCAGAAGGCTAAGATGCTGCAACTACAGACTGCTATAGAAGGAGAAAGGTGCAAGGTGCTGCAGGTAGATAGCCGATTGGAGGAAATCTTGGAGACCTCCTCTTATTTTGTTGATCGATCTCAGGACATCCTTGAAGTCTTGACTGCGAGAATGGCAAGGCAAGAAAACAATGAAGAAACTCCAACAGAACTGCCATCAAAGGATACATAGTCCCTCAAGCAGGATTATGACTTGCTGGAATTTGCTATAAATACCGCGGAGGATTTCAAAAAAGAAGTTAAGAAGACGAAAGGAGCATGCACTAAGTTTTTAAGAAGGCTTCTCATTACCTACAACTGGTGCCAGATAGAGGCCGAGCAGAGGCTTGAGGCTTTCCCAGATCACAATGCCTTTGTGGAGCTGTTGCAGAAGAGATACCAGGAGGAGGAAGCTAAAGTACATCATATTAAATCCCTAGATGATCGGATCTTGAGGACCGAAGTAGATCATTCAGCTATCAGCGTGCAGCTTCTGGAGGATCAGCTTTGATTGAGTGCAGCCAGGATTGAGGCTATAAAGAACTAGGCTTCTAAGTTTGAGATCAATATTCAGTTTTTAGAGCCTTGTGCGTTTGAGGGCATTGCCTCTGAAGCTTCGGCATGGAAGAAATTTCTAGATGCCCAAGTGGGACCCTCCTCGTAAAGGATTGGTCACTTTTTGTAATATGTAACATTTTGTAAAAAAAAACATTTGAAAAAAGTCAAGCGTTGGGAAACGAAGAGTTGGGAATCCCAAAGGTTACTTTGGGCAGCCCAACCGTCTCACCCTTTTGTATAAATGTAGAAAGCTTAGAAGGGAGAGGGGATTTTTCCCAGTTAGACATGGAAACGATATTGTAAGGAGAACTATTTCTCTTTGCAATAAAGATGTATTGTTTACATGTTGGAGAAAGATTGGTGGCATTTTCATATGTTATGCGGTGGATGGCTGAAAGATGAACTATTTTGTTTTTCCAGCTTTTTGTCCACTAATCGTGAGATCGTTCTAACTCTTTGAACCTATGTTCTTGTTTAAATGATTTCTGGTTTATTTTGTGGAATGACCACCATGAGTAATGTATGCTATTCATAAAACAATTGGCTATTTGATTGTTGAAATATCTTTGATCATCCATGCATTGTGGAAAGAAATATCAGCTAACTGTAGTTTCTCTTTATGTTGCATGTACAATACACATTACTCATAAATAAGTTACAATCTGGCGCCCCAGGGATAAATAGATAGATAGTTAGTTTGTTTGTTTCACTGCTGCACATGTGATTTAGATGCTTGTGAGCCTAAGACGAGAGGTAAGAACCTGCGCATCACATTGTGAATACTCCTTGCATCCTTATCACCTTGCATGGTTAATTAGGCATATGCATATCATACTTAAGTCAAAAAATACAAAAATATACACGGTGGACCGAGCCGCAACCGGTAAAACCTTTGTTTTTGTTACTTTGACTTATGGTAGCTGGACGACAAACTGGACAGATTCCCCATACCAAACAGTCACGGGCTAGTTGGGAACGTTGACTGGGTAGAATCCCTTTCTGTTGTTTCCTGCGAATATCCAGGCCTCAACAGTTCTGGCGCTAGAAGGAGGGCCGCCAGTGCATGGCTATCCATGGAAACTTATTTTCCTAAGATTACCTTACCATCAAATATTTTGAAGCTTGTAACCTGACCCAAGTACTTACAGGTTTCGGTTATACCTTTGAAGTAAGAAATCCTGTTCTCACCCTGCGTTGCTCTTTACTCAGACATTGTTCCTTTACCTATGCGCATGGATGGTGTAATTGTGAATCATCCCAACCCATTACCTTCTTGGAGAGCTATATCCCCTTTGAACCTCACACCTCCATTGCATAACCTACCTCAAGCTTTTGATAAGCTGCTTCCTAAGTTTGATCCTAATGAAAAGATTGCTGTAGATGACCACTTGCAGAGTTTCTATTTAGCAGTAGAAGGGTTAAGGGATGGGGAGTACGAATATTTTGTCTGTAGATTGTTCCCTCACACCCTGAAAGGAGCAGAAGCATCCTGGTATTTCAGCTTGCCTGCAAACTCCATTCCTGATTGGGACACCTTCGAAAGGGTTTTTAGAAGTAAATACACAGCCCAAAAAACACATGCCTCATTGATGAAAGGCCTTGGTTTGTTAAGAAAAGAGAAGAATGAGAAGGTACATAGTTTCACTCAAAGATTTTCAATATACCTAAAGAACTTTTCTGAAGTTGACAGACCCTCAGACAAAGTCTTAATTGAATATTATACCTTATCCCTAGGACCTGAGCTGGCCATGTTTGCCAAGATGAAAGCCAAACCTACATTGGTAGAGACTTATGAAGAGGATGAAAGGGTAGAGGCTGAAAGGGAAAGTATAGAAGACTATCCCGAGAAACTGAGAGAAAATACCATAGAGAGAAGAACGTTATTGCTGTCTAAACCTAAAGAGGAGCAATCACATGATTTTGAGGGAATGCTGAAAATGATGCAGAATCTATCCAACCGAATAATAGATTTGGAAAAAGAAAGGGAAATGTGCAAAACTTACAAACCATACTATCCAAAAAAAGAGGATAGCAACCAATGGAAAATCCCTCCCCAAAATTTAGCCTCAATGAATATAACAGAAGTGGGAGGAGACAATTTCTGCACTTTTCACCAACAACCTCATTCGGAAAAGAAGTGCCCTCAATGGTTGAATTCGATGACATTGGTTATGAATCAGCTGCTAGACTCTAAATTGACCAAGGACAGCGGTAAAGAGGAAAATAAAAACCAGACTATGGAGAAACAAGATAATGACACCATGTTTTCATGGGATGGTGTCTTGCTGTTTGGCACTGAAGAGAGCGCTCTCAAAACTGAATGCACACCTACAGCAACAAAGGACATGGATTTAAAAATTTTGAATATCAAAAGATTGCAAAAGAATGTCAAGAGACAGGTAGATGTCAGTAATGAAGATAAAACACCTGAAGCCACTACCCTCAACCAGGAGGCAGAACCGAGCAATGAAACTATCAAACCTGTGGAAGATGTTGAGGAAGGAAGCACTGAAAAAGTTAAGGAAGTTAAAGAGGAGATACCCACCGAAAACCAACCTGTGGAAGAAAAGGTCGAATCAACTGGGGAAAGAAAAACTAGCACCCCACCTTTCCTTTTAACTCTAGAAATTTTGAACCATAAGGTGCATAATTGTCTGGTGGACTCTGGATCATCGGTGAATGTTATGCCTCTTGCAATCTGCAAAAGAATTAATGGGAAACCAAAACCTACTGATTGGGACATCACTCAACTAGACAAGACTAGTTTCAAGGTAGTGGGGGAGATGAAGAATATTTTGATTCGATTGTCTGTGAATAAAAAGATATGTCAATACCTTGATATTGTAGTAGCAGACATACCTGATGGCTATGGATTGATCTTGAATCGAGATTGGTCAGCACGTCTAGATGGGTACTTTTCTTCCTACTGGTCACACTTGTGGCTTCCTCAGAAGGGGAGCCCAAACCTGATTAAGATTTTAAGAGAGCCCTACATGAAGCACAATGTTACTGGTTTAGGAGAGGGAAATGAATCTGTTGATTCTTTCCTGGGAAACTATCTGAATGAGCTTAAGCTAAGACATCCTACTTTAAGAAAGGCCATTTCTAGAATTGACACTCAGCCTAATTTCCTTCAACTTCCTCAGGCTGAGAGGGATGACTATAAGATAGTAGACATGTGTTCAATTTCAAAAATAGCAGAGCTAGACCATGGTTAGATGTCTCATGTCTATAATCTAGCCCACCCTCTAACTCCCTAAGATTAAAGATATTCAGGAGTGGGAAATTTTTTTTCTTTTCTTTTGCTTTGTACATAAATAAATTGATTTGTTTGCTTTAATGCTTTGATTATTGATTTGAGGTTGTTCTATTTTAATTTATAGCTTTGATGATTTCTTTTATTTTCACTGCTTTATTAGTAGTTCTTTTGGTTTTGAATAAAGAGGCAAAATTTTGGTTGCAATGGAAACATCAGGGTTCTTAATTAACTGAAATCTTGAGCAAAAGACTGTGCTTTTGAAGTATAGAACGACTTCTAGTAGCAATGTCCCTAACTAGCCATGCATTCATTGAAGTCTTACTTAACCCCTGTAAATAACTCAGAAGTAAAAGAGGTATGGAATACTATTTCAAGGCTCCATCCATTTCACATCTTAAATATCCAAGGGGGTGATAGAAAAAGACCCACGGAAAGGAAGCAAGGTAAACAATATATCATATATAAATGATCCCATGCCATAATTTCAAAAAAGCTAAAAGCTATCAAGAGTCAAAACTCCTTAAAGAAACAAGACATATCAAAGCAAAGTATCAAAAGCATGAATTTCAAATTGCCAAAAGTTCCTCTCCGTCCGTGAGATGAAATGCCAATTCTTCTCTCACACAAAAGGGCACTATGGGATAGAGGAGCCTGAATAAAATTCAAAAAGAAAGGCAAATGGAGGACTCATAAGAACTGAAGCTCTAATGGCACAAAAGTGCAATTGGCATGGGAATGAGGAACAAAATGATAATGTTGTTTACCATCTATTACAATCCTGTGGTGTCCAAGCATGAAACTGCCTAAGGACGGGTAAAATAAACCTCATTTATTAGGCCTCAAAAGAGTCAAACTAGCAATATTTTTTATGTTACCATTTCCCAAAGAATGTACTACTTCTTAATGGTTTAAATGCTTAAGTTGGCCAGCCTAGGGATACAAACATCTAGAAGATTTCAAATTTTATTTAGACGGTCTTGCACTCGGAAGGGGTTAATTCAGAAATCTGGGGTTCACCAGGTAGTCACCAATTTTTGCAGCTGCAACAATTTCTCAAAATTCCAAAAAAATTTAGGACCCTCCTTTGCTTGGATTAGTTCGATTTTCTTCTTGGGGTTGGTCTAATAATGATTTCTCAGATTGTTTTCTAATGTTTGGGTTGATCTACCACCTGTTTTAGATTTTTTCTAACGCTTGAACAAATTCAATGATTGATCAAACTTCATCATTTTCCTTTTAATTACGTTTTCATCATGGCTGAATCGGAAGGTATTTTCTTTTCCTCCTGCCGTTGTGGATGGACAAGCAGTATTGGCTCCGACTTCCTTTCCGATTTGTTTGTTTTCACATTGGCTGTTTTTGAGTTTTACATCAGAACTCTTTATCATTTCTTTCTCCGTCGTTGCGGAAGGAAAACGGCTTCCTCCTCCGATCATTGTTTTAACGTTTCGGAACCCCGCTTTATTAGTCTCACCGATCCCATAAGTCATGGCCTTCAGCCGTTGCAGCTGCGGAAGGATTTATTTTCCCAGTCATATAAGTCATTTAGGATCTGCCGTTGCGGAGGACCACACCCTTTTTTCCTCCGTCGTTGCGTCTACCGAAGGACTAACCTTTCCGAGCAGTTAGCGTTGTCGTTTCCGGGTTCAAGCCCCGATGTTGCGGATGGTGGTATGCTTTACAGTTCCGCCGTTGCAGATGAAAGAAGCACTAACCTTGCTGATGCGTAGTTATTTTTTCTCCCATTGCGGATCGATTTACCATTTGCAGCTCCGCCGTTTTGGCTCTCGTTTCATTTTTGAACCGACGATTGGTTTTCCAAGGTTCCGCCGTGTATATCTCCGCGGATGGTTTAGCACTTTCGCCATCCACCGTTGCGGAAAGAAGTTTGCTTTCGAATTCCAAACCAAAGATCTCTGACGTCTGATCTTTAACTTTTCCCCCCACCGTTATGTTGACTATATATAGATGGGGTTGGGATTGTTGGATTATCTGATTATTCTGCGTGTTTTTCGACAGTTACCATTCCAACTGTCAAAATCGTTGCTGTCGCTCGCTCGCGTTCACCCGGTCCCCCGTTTTTGGTACATGCAGTCCAGGTGTCTCAACCGTAAAGCTTGGAAAGCCTCTACATGCCTATTGCATAGTGCCAGGTAGGATCATGTGTGCCTTTCCCCGTTCCGTTTAAGTGTTTGGTTGTGTTTTTCCCCGCGGTTAGGACTATTCTACGACCGTTATCTTTATGCCTATATAGTTGGGGATTTTGTATCTTAACTGTCTGAGGAGGGGGATTTTTGACTCGTTGAGTAGTATTTGTCCGCGGCCTTTGTCTGTGACCCTGCGCTTAGTGAATGGGGGTTTGGTGCAGACGGTCGTTACGCCATTTGCACCAAGATGCCATGTGTAGCGATGTTTGATGGGGGAGGGTTGTCTTGGCCTGCCTGTGGTTTGTGGATTTATCGCCCTCCTTTCTCGTGGCCCTTACCCTTTAGAAACCAATGGCATTTTGTCACGCCGTTCTGCGTGCAGTCGTTTTTTAGGCCAAGCCGGGGGAAGTGGATATGCCGCTGTGTTTAGTTTGTTGACCATAAGTGCGTGGGCATGGTTTGGTTGGAACACCATTAAAGGCTTGTGTAGTTTTCCCCTGTCTGTCCCGCACAGTGAAATGATAATGGCACCTGCAAAGAGCGGAGGTTTTAGTCGTGTTAACGTAAATGTTTTTCCCGCAGACAGCACGAGTCTTCTTCATTTTTATATAGATTTCATTCCTGCTGGATTATATTGTTAGAATTGTTTGGTATTCAAAAGCAGTGGTACCTTGCATGTTTTTACTGCATATAGCTGTTTTCCATCATGCGGGACATAGAATAAGTCACTGAACACTGCACATTGTGTTTCAATGGTTTTGTTAGTTAGGCCATTTCTGCTTGTATACATGCATATATTTGCTTCATTGACTGATTGATATCATGTTAAACATAGAAGAAATGACACACTACACACTGATTTATATAAGTTTGTCACTCAGCCAAAATGGCTTAATGTTTACAATGTTGTGTGGTAGGAAGATTTCAAATCCACAATGTCAAAGAGGAAAAAGAAGAAGGCCCCGGTAGTCAAGGAAGAGCCCGAAGTAGAAACTGTTACCAAAACCAAATACATATACGAGGACACTAAGTGTATTTCTGGTATTGAACTTGAATACCAGTGGGGGGGAATATATAGACTGATCACACGCAGAGAGGTTCCTGACATGGGCTTAGAAGAAGAGTCCATATATGCCAACATAGAAAGATCTTCACTGATGAAGATCGCCACCAGACCAGAGTTGTTCCCATGCTCTGAAGTAATCGGTTGGATTCTTCCCTGGGAAGATGTCATGACAATGATTTTGGAAAATGTTGAAAGACGGGGCTATGTTGCATATAGCCCTGGATATGTAGTGTTGGCTTACCACCTGCCAGAAGCCCAAGTATTTTTATCTGATGATTGGCTGAACAACATTAGAATGGACCTGGTAGAGACTCTTAAAAAGATGTTGTTGCAGGGAAAACATTACAGATACATACTGACGGGTGATTACGATACGGAAAGCTTAAGGCCCCCCTATAGGTTCATAGCTTTAATTTTGAACATGATTTTTGGAAGAGCACATGGTAGGTTCTTCAAGTTAGAATGGATCCCAATCATTTTTTGTGTTGCAACCCAGGGGACAATTTTCAACTGGGCCAGCCTTGTATCAAATAGTCTTTCATCTTGCTTGGCCTCAGCTTTGAGAGGAGTGGCCCAAAAGAGGTCTGAATTCTATATGAGTTCCATACTTGTAGACTGTATATTATGCAATCAGCCTTTCCCCAGCCTCAGGTGCATCTGGGATAGGGATAGAATGCCTATCTATTCTTCTTATAAACCACTATGAGCACATAAATATCACAACCATTACCGAGAATTCTGTGAACACTTCATCATGCCCTTATACACACTCATTTTCCTGAAGGAGTGTGATTGTATGTCAGAGGAAGTGCTGTAAGTAATCGAAGAATATGCAGATTACTATTTGACTGAGGATGGCCTATACTTCAGGATGTTTGGAGGTTCAAGAGCACCCTCCCTACTACCCAAATACGCCACTGACTACATCATACACAAGGAAGCAGTCAGGAAGGTCTTCTTGGATGGCATAGGGAGATTTCTATTTGAGCACAAGAAGACCGCCCATCCTCCTTTGCCCTTCAGGTTAGGAATCCACAAGTTTACCAGAGAACACATATTTCATTAAATTTGTAATTATTTAGTGGATCTAGAATTTAGAACTTCCGCTAGATTGAGTTCTTTCAAAATGAAAAAAGTCATAGCCTTTGAATCTTTACATAATTTCTATTAATATTATTTATAGTTTGTATTAAATATTAAGTTGATTAAATTATTTTATAACATAATACCAACATTGTATTTGTTATTACAACAATTATAAATATTGTCATAGTAATTATTTTTGTCTTTGTTGAGTATGTTGTTTTATTTTTGGAAGTTGGCACCACTTATAATCAAAACGAGAAAATATTTTATGACTTTAAAGTCTAAGTTTTACCCTTGTAATGATTAAAATAAATTATGAATTAAATTAGCAACATAATTTATTATTATTGTTGTTGGTAGTGGTAGTGTATTAAAAATTAAGTTGATGAATGTTTACTTTATGAATAATAGATTAACGTGATAAATTTCTTACCTATAAATTTATTTAATGATATCGGATGATAGTAAATCATCTCTTGTTTATTAATATTAATTATTTTAACAATCAAAATCAATTATGAACTTGTTGCTGCTGCAAACTTTTCCCCGACTGCAGTTTTTCACTTCAATTCTGGGACCCCTCCTTATCTTGATTGATTTGAATCTAAAGGTGATTTTTTGGCGTCTTTGAGTGTCTTTGCTTTAAAGTTGAGCGTGTCCGTCTTGTTGGCTGGTTGCGTTCGGTTCAATGGGAGTAGTGAGATCGGGTTTTAACACTTTTAAGAGTGTGAAGGTTTACCTTAGCGTTTTTTTTGGTTTTTGGCCTCCTTTGAGCCTTAGCGCTGTTAGTTCGTCTCTTTGGATCGGGCCTCTTTCTGAAGTTTCCGAACCTCGCATCACCCGCCATTGCGGCTCCCTGACCAAACCTTTCACCCGACTGAGGTTTCACCCGACGCCCGTTTCGCCGTATAAGGCGCTGGCTGTAGTTTTTGGTTCGCCCGCTGTTGCGGCCAGAGGGTAGGAGTTGATCTCCGATCCGCTTATCACCCGCAACGTCCGACTTATTGACTGCCACCTGAACCTTTCCTTTACCTCGTCGCCCACCACCGAATCGCGTCCCGTCCGCCGTTGCAAGTGACCGAACCTTCCAGTTTCCGACCCACTTCCCGCCACCGCCCGATCACCTACGACGCCCATGTTTCCGCTCCCCCTCTTTTGGCACTCCTCTGTCGTTGCGGCTCCTGGAGCCTTCTTCCAATCGATGTAAGAACCTTGTCTCATCCGATCTAAGAGCTGCCCGACCGCCGGTTTACCCTTTCGGTGCCGTTCCGAGCTTCCTCATTTCCTCACCCGGACGAACTAGGCTAGCTCGTTGTGAATATATCATTATAATCTTAAAATTATGGATGCCTAATGTCTGAATTCAATGAATAATGCACCAAGTTTGTATGCAGAGATCATCTCATGAATCGCTGAAGCAGAGCATCGCGCCGAAAAGGACAACGTGAACGAATAACCGAGGCGCCGATGGGACATTTCTTTTTAGCGGTTACTGTTAGAAAATAAACGCCTGTGGAAATGATGGAGAAGGTGAAACGACCAGGAAAGAAACTGAATCGTCAAGAGCATTGAAAATCCGCGTTGAGGGAACCCAGAGGGGGGGTGGTAGTTTAAATAATGGGAAGCTCGATGAAAGGAGGGCTTTTTCCCTTAGAAAATTTTGTAATTGTTGACTCGGAAGAGGAACTATTTCGTTTTGCGAAGTGAACTGCAATTTTGTCTGCTGGAAAGAGTAAAGAAGTGAAATGTACCAATGCTATTCAATGAATAATGCTGAAGAAGAACTATTTCGTGTTCAGCTGTATTTCATGCGCTGTGAGGATATTTGATGTTTCGAACCTAAGTTCTTGTTAATTATTCTGCAGTCTTTTCTGGGATGCATTTGCACTATGAGTAATAATTGCTGTTATAGAATGATCGGTTAACTGGTTATTTGAATATTTGTAGTTTTCATGTGCTGTGGGTAAAGTATCAGCTATCTGTGGTTTTCTTACAGTATGTGATTCTTTATTGCTCATTTAAGATGATAGCCTCGCTCCCTAGGGATAGTTTAGATAGTTAGTTATTTCTGTTCGTATCTGGTTTGTTTGCTTGTGAGCATAAGACGAGAGGTAAGAACCTGCGCATCACTTTGTGACCGCCCCCTGCATTTAAACCAGCCTGCATTTAATTAGGCACGTGCATATCATTTCCTTTAAGTCAAAATACAAAAACTCGGTGGGCCGGGCCGCAACCGGTAAAGCCTTTGTTTGTTACTTTGACCTACTGTAGCCGGACCGCAAACCGGACGGATTCCCTATACCAAACAGTCAGCGGGCTAGTTGGGAACGCTGATTGGGGAGAATCCCTTACTGTTGCCTCCTACGAATTTCCAGGCCTCAACAGAACTAGAAAAGCATTAGTGCAATACAGTTTGACTTTTTTCATATACAAAAGGAAAGGGGGAAAACCAATTGAATTAATTATTGCAAGTGTTCATTATTTATTTATGAAGTATTTTAACAATGTGTTTAATTGAAAAGAGCATATTTACATTGAAAATATAGATATCTTACAATATTTATATTATCGTTAGATTTTAAATCATCTATTAATTTATGTTAGGGCACAGAGGAATCGAACCACCATCGTCCTACTTGTAATGCAGGTGCTCTTCCATTGAGCTAGCACCTTTTACAACATGAGGGGAGAGGGATTGTGTTAACACCTAAATTACACCTTTCTAATCCTCTGTGACAAATCAAAATGATGAAAATCTTAGACTTTGATTCTTTCAAAATGATGAAATTCTTAGACTTTGATTCCTTACATAATTTCCATTAATATTATCTATAGTTTGTATCAAATGGTAAGCCGATTAAGTTTATGTAATGACATTAATATTGTATATGTTACTATGATTAAGCAATTGAATTATAATTTGATATGGTAACTAGTACATTGTTGGTGTTGAGTTCCTATACTAGTAGAAGGTTGGAAATATTTTAGAATGACCTATTTAATAACTATTTAATGACATAATATAAATGTGTTTGTTACTATAACAATTTTAATTCTCGACGTAGCAAGCAATATTGCATGTGTTGAGTATCATGTTGTAATATATTAGAAGGTTGGCAACATTTTATAAGTGACAAAAAAAACTATTATATATTAAGTGTTAGTATGCCAGGTTTATTATTTTAATGATAAAAAATAATTATGCGTTAGAATAGAAATATAATTTATTTATATTACTATTATTTATATTTTATAATAAAAGTTAAGTTGATCAATGGTTATATCACGAAAAATAGATTACAGAAGATTTTTTTACATATTATTATTAAAGTTATTTAATGACATTAATAATCAATGTTTGTTGCTATTATTATCTTGGAATTTCATTTAATTGAAATTATGTTAACTAATGTGTCTAGGTTGAAGTCTTTTTTGAGTATGATGTTTTATTTTTGGAAGATGACACCACTTGATAGAGGACAAGAGAAAATATTTTTATGACTTAGAGTAAAATAGGTTTTATCTTAGTAATGATTAAAATAAGTTATGAATTAGAATAGAGACATAATTTATTATTATTGTTGGTGGTGGTGGTGGTGTATTAAAAACTAACTTAATTAATGTTGATTTTATGAATAACATATTTATGCGAGAAATTTTACCTATAAATGTATTTAATGATATACTTTGATTATCATTAATATTTATATTTAAGTATTAAAACAAAAGTCACCAATATTTGACTAGTGAATTATTAATAATTTGTGTAAGAAATTTCTTACATAATATAAAGTTATGTAACAACATATTAATATTGTGTTGTGACTATTATTAACTTATGTAGTATTGACATTAAATGTTAATACTTGCCTATTGATTTTCGGGATTAAGCTATGTGAAAGATTTTCAAACCATAATTAATTTTACATTGTTCCCCCGACGATCATGCGTGGAGTGCCCACTTGAAATGTTGGCTTGAAAAACTCACTAACAACTTAATCCAGAAAATCCTTCATAATGATGACAAACTGTGAAAGCCCACACTCTGAAAATGTTACTACTTTGTCTTTGTTGAGTATAAGATATTGCACTAGTACAAAGTTCGCACCACTTTAAAGTCTACATAAGAAAATATAATATTAATTAGAATGCAACACAGTAGAACAATTAAATTTATATCAATTATAATAACAACTAATAGGGAAAAGTCACTTCAAACCTTATTGCAAGTGCCTTACATTTATTCGCAGAGGAAGTCTAGAAGATGTTTTAAGGTTCACTATTGAATATAATTATGCACATTTGATATAGTGACATGTTGAGTTTATGTAAAAAACAAATTGAAAAGTTAAAAATTGAATGGTGTTATATAATTCACATAAAGTACCATTACATGAATTAACATAGAAGTTGAACCAAAATTTTCATATTAGCAAATAATATAAAACTCCTCAAAAAAGGTTTGAAGATAATATTTGATATACAACCAACATTGAAAAGTGTTTCTTCTTGTATATTAATAACTCATTCAAAGAGAAAATTACATTCATGAATCATCTCCACCTAATCTCCTTATATTCAGTCAAGCAAATCAATTACAACTTGTACACCACATTTATTTATTGTGGTCTTTCTGCAATCTTCTTTCTTTTGCATCCATACCCAAACTATGGTATTAACTGGAATAGATCCAAGTCATGTGTCATCAAGGTTTGGTACCCAAATCATCTCAAGATTTACATAAAGAGTCTCACTTTCATCATTCTGGAAGATATATGAGGTGGTGTTTGCCATCCAAATCATCTCTCCTTCATCCTCAGTTCATGATCTAACTAGCAACATCTTTTCTTTCTCAACTTCAATCTTAGGATCGAATATTGGCTTTAGCTTGTTGCACTTGGTTCCAACATATACCAGTTCATCCGTCACATTATCAAAATCTCCATCTATAATACTTATATTACATGCAATGCATTAAATATCACATGGATTAAATTGTCTTTGTGATGCAATGTATTTGATGATAATGTCTAACATGAATTAAAGCTAACATGATGTTACTACTTAATGATTGATTTTTTGGATTAAGTTATGTGAAATCTTTTCAGTCCACAATGAGTTTTTCATGGTTCCCGTAACAAGCATGGGTGGAGTGTCAACTCAAAACGTTGGTCTAAAAAACACACACAGTTTAACCCAAAAAATCAATCACAATGATTACAAACTGATAAAACATGCACACTCAAAATGTTAGTATTGTATTTATTGAGTATAAGTTGATATACAAGTACAAAGTTAGCACCACTTTAAAGTCTACACGAGAAAATATAATTTTGAATTTGAATGCAACATAGTAGTATAATTAAATTTATATCAACTATAATAATGAATAATAGGGAAAACTCACTTCAAACCTTATTGCAAGTGCCTTACATTTATTCACAAAGCAATCCTATCAGATGTTTTAAGATGCATTTGCATAAAGTATCATCACCTGAATTAACATTGAAGTTGAACCAAAATTTTCATATATGTAGCAAATAATATAAAATTCCTCAAAAGGTAGCTTGAAGAGAATATTTGATATACCACAAACATTGACAACTTTTTCTTCATGTATATTAATTAGTCATTCAAAAAGAAAAATTACATTTATGAATCATCTCCACCTAATCTCCTTATATTTTCTCAAGCAGATCAAGTACAACTTGAGGATGAAGATTTCCACAATTAATCTTAATGACAAAGAGAGTTTATGGAATTTAATTGTGTGTATTGAAACGTCCCTACGTTTTGAGTGGATACTCAACCAATCATCAGGGGAACAAAATGAAAAGCTCAAAGTGGTATTGAAGAGAGTGAGCAAAAGCTAATAAGAAATAAGGTAAGGGTTGTGTACATACATTAATGAATATAATTATGCACATTTGATATAGTGATATGTTGTGTTAATCTAAAAGACAAATTGAAAAGTTAAAATTTGAATGGTGTTATCTAATTCGCATAAAGTATCATCACATGAATTAACATTGAACTTGATGTGAAATTTTCATATATGCGGTAAATAATATAAAATTCTTCAAAAAGTCACTTGAAGAGTATTTATTATACTACAAACATTGAAAAATGTTTCTTCATGTATACTAAAAGTCATTCAAAAAGAAAAATTACATTCATGAATCATCTCCACCTAATCTCCTTATATCTGCTCATGCATATCAAGTACAACTTGTAGACCACATTTATTTATCTTGGTCTTCCTACAATATTCTTTCTTTGGCACCCATGCCCAAACTATGGTATTAATTGGAATAGATCCAAGTTCTGTGTCATCGGGATTTGGTACCCAATACTGTTCTAAAATTTTTCCCTTGTATTTCCCTGAGCTAGGTTGCCACCAATCAATATTTACATGAAGGGTATCGCTGTCATCGTCCTAGAATATATCTGAGGTGGATTTTTCCATCCAAATCATCTCTCCTTCATCCTCATTTCTTGATATAACAAGCAACATCTTTCCTTATCAACATCAATTCTAGGATCGAATGTTGACTTTGGCTAGTTGCACCTGGGTCCAACATATACCGGTTCATCTGTCACATTATCAAAAATCCCCATCCATAATACTTGATATTGCATGGAGTGCATTACCATCGACGTTAACATTTTTCCTTGTCTTGGGTGAAAAATCATCAGAAGAAGAATCACTTTCATCCAAGGGTGTATGGTCATTGTAGATTCCATCTAATGCATCAAGAACTCTTTTCCAATACTCTAGTTTTTTATTACATTCCTCTGTAACAATCGGTTAATTCTCATTTCCAATATTCTCTTTCCACATTTTTATGGTTGATGTTATTCATTCCTTTAGTTCTTTTAAATAAACATCATTGTCTTTGGGACGTAAGAAAGATGGCTTCCCTGTGGGAAATATAGGTCGACCTTCATCATCTATATTCCAGAACTCAACTGGTTTTGACCACTCAATGTCTCTGATGGATTCTTTATACCTCATAATTGGAACATCATTGAGTACAAGAAATTGGAAGTACTGGACATTAATATGTCCAGCTACTGCATTTCCCCCCTCCTTGATGTACCCATTAGGAAAACTTTTGAAGTCATACATTTTGTCAATAAGTTTAGGTGGAAATCCTCATTTTTCTTCTATTGTGCGATATGTATCCATCATCTCAAGTAAAGAATATATATCTTTACTTTTCAAGTTGGAAGATATTCTTCCATAGGTTCCATCTATGTATTCATGGGTGTGCCCCACAATCAAGAATCCAACCTCAATAGTGATGAAGACACCGAGTGCAATTAATAGTGATAGAAACATGAAAACATAACAATTCTTATTATCACTAGCTGCATTGTCCAACTGTAACAACAAATGTGGAGGAAGAGTTTTAAAATCAAGATTTTAATTTTTTGAGCTTCCATTTTAAGATATGAAAGCATCCTTGTACACTCTACATTTTGAGTAAATAGAGTTTTGAAGTAATGCATTTGAAAGTGGGTTTCTTGAACTTCGACTCTCATAAAGCAAATCACCATACATATCAAGGCGTGGGTCTTGAAGGTCCCTCAAGCACTTTGCAATAGATGTAATGGAAAATTGTGATCTCATGTGTACAAATGGTAGGGAGAAATGACCAAAACCGTCTGTGCTATGCCCATGTTTTAGCATACCTATAAACAACAAACCCAAGTTTGTTCCTGGAACAGATTTTGATTTGACACGTAATCTTGGGATTGAATTCTTTGTTTGTCCATTTTATCATGGATAATGCTCAAGTATTCCTTTGGATACCGCTCTAACATAATTATGTGGGCATAGTAGCAATATCTTCCACACATAACAATCTTGTTATGTTTCTTTAGTCTAGCTCGTGCCTTTTCTTCCAGCTCTTTTGTAGTCGATGTCTTCATCTGTTCTTTCAACACAATACATTCACTACATTTATTGAAGTTAGTGTTCTTTGAGAATGCCACATCTGGAAAATGAGTATTCCAAATCTTGCTCATTGTTGGTTGTGATATTGATGGAAAATTGAGCTCTTGAAGAGCTTCATTGATCTCTTTTAACAAAGAACTTTTGGTGTACGTTGATGGAAACAATCTTAAAGGAGTAGACATTCCATCTTCTTCAACTTGTCATGTTTGGTTTGGTGAAACATCTGAATTATCTATTACAATTTTGTGCAATATTTCTATGGCTGCCACAATATGTGCAAGTGCTTTGCATTTGTTGGTGTTACCATGAATTCCTTTGACATGTCCTTGTTGAAAATTATGTTGGTAAGTATAGAAGGTGCTTTGAGGAATATTATGTATCTTGTACCATGCTTTCTTACAAATAATACCTCCATTAAACCTCATGTCCTTTACTTTCCTAGCAATAGGAGGTAGGCCATGGCCATGGCTCTTTGACATGATTGTGTTGGAAAGGAGTGAATTCAAGACAAATTCCCTAATGCCATTTTTATTTAAGAGTTTCATACCCCTTATAGTAGTTGCAATGTCTTTCCAATCCACATGTTGAATACAATCTTGTTTGTAGCATTCATCTGCTTCCAAAAGTCGGATTTTTTTATCTTCATCTATTTGTATTTGAAAGTTTCCATCTTTTTTTGTAGCCACAACTCGTTTAATCCTTTTATATGGCTTTGTTGCGTGCATAGAAATTGACTCTAGATCTTTGTCATTATAAAGATCACCATCCCATGTGTTTAAGAGACTTATTTCCTCTATAAGATCCCATACCGCCATTTCCTTGGGTGCCTCCTTGAAATTTTCATTCACCCTTAAAATCTGTAATGTCCCGGTTTTGACCCCGTTTGCATGATGTATATAGTGTAATTAATCGTGGTGAGGAGCTCAAGGAAAAAGCCCCACCATCGATTTGGTTGTGTATGTTTTGGCAATAGGGGTAGTTGCCGATGGTCTATCGTGCTATGTGGCACCTTATAATTTGACATCATGTAAATACGCACATCAATTAAAACTAAAACCACAACCAGCTACGGCAGTGCAATGTTGAATGAAAAGGGCATGGTTCCAAAGGATAAGGGGTGGGGGATGTCAAACCTTGGTTATGGGGGAAAAACCCATGTTTTTCCACCTTGTTTGATTTTCCACCTTTTCTTGTTTTACCAACCTCTTCCAACCTCTTTAATGTTTTGTTGGGTAGCTGAAGAGTTATGGCTACTAGTGGTTGGGGTAGTTATGGTATTTGGGAGTGGGGTGGCAGGACTTTCAGTCCCTTACCCACATGCCCACTCCACCCACGACTGCCTTCACTCTTCTCTCCCACGTTTCCAATTTTCATGACTATGGTCTGTTGCTCTCACGCCTGGTCTTCAACCTTCATGATGGTGGTCTGCTCCTTCCTCCTCTCGAGGGTCTGTTGATTTGCGCGCATAGGCGAAGCTGTTTCTCCTCACGCGTAGGCTGGGATCCTCACGCAGAGAGATGTTCTGCTCTCTCTTCACGCACGGGAGCTCTGCGTTGGTTTTTCCTCACGCAGGGAACGGGTGAAATCGTGGCTGTCACTCAGGATTTTTGGGTGCAAGAGCCATTTCTACACTCAGGAACTGTGTGTAAGTTTCCTTACTGATTTGTGGCTCGTGCATATGTTTTCCTCCGTGTTTTGGGGTCTGGTGCAAGTTGCTCTCACGCACAGACCGTTGGAGTCATTTTCCATGTTGTGAGTCGTGGTCACTGATTACGTTTTGGGACTGTTGCCTTCCCCGTGTTTTGTTGGTTATGGTGTCCAATTTCATTTTGGACCACTGTGTATTTCCAATCTGTTGGCTAAGTTTTCCCTGTTTTGGGACTGTGGATTGCTGCTATCATCCATTGTGTGTTTGGGGCTGATGGAGTACCCTAGTTTTGGGTTGCAGCTGAGTTGTTTTGGCCACGTTAGGGCCAAGAACAAATCTGAGTTGCCTTGTAGGCTTGAGCTGTGTCTCACCTTTCGTTTGGGACTGTCACCGGTTGTTTTGCTTTCTTCACAGGACTGTGAAGGGATTGTTTTGGCACGGGTATGCAGTGGTTGGTCTTCGGACTGTGCTGGCTTGGCCGATTGTTGAAGGCCTGTCAAACCCATCTATGTTTGGTTTGCTGATTGTATCCCCTTGGTTATGTGTAAGCTTGCATTGACCCTTATCCTTGGAGGAATCAGCTTGGGGGTGGCAGCATTGCTGAGAGATTGATGAGCAAGCTGGCCTATGGTTGGGTGGAACGTTGCAGCGACGTAGCTGGTTGCGGGGCGATTTCTTCATCAAAAGATAAGAGCTGCTGACTATCCCATCTCTGCAATTATATTGATGTCAAATGAACTATGATGAACATGTTAAATGCTGGAATGTGTGTTTCTTCCGCTGAATTGTCGAGTGATTATGTACTCTGGTATGTTTATGCATCTTTTATGATGGGTTATGCATCCTGTTATGCATGTTGTTTAAGTTTTTAATATCAACATCTTTCCTATTTATGTTCATGGGGCTGTTTTCCCGGTTGCTTGTGGTGTTCGTCGCGTCCTTTTCGCCAGTCCGAGCGATGGGGATGTGACAGTATGGTATCAGAGCCCAAGGTTGCAACAATGGGCCTCTATGGGCTATGAAGGTGCACTGATAGATGTAGAACTCTTCCTACCCAACAGAAATCAGATTGGAAACTTCAAGAAAATCACCTGAGTGTTGACAGTTGGAACACTTAGTGGTTCAGACTTCTGATATGGCGGAAGGATTTAGCGTCTAATGAGCCACCGTTGCGGTTGTCGAAAGGGTTAGATTGCCGATGCGGTAGTGATCTGATTGCCGGCGAAGGGAAAATTTGAAAATTTTGGTTTAAGTGTTGAACCACCGGAAGACTTGCGGAATTGACTTCCACTGTGGCAGAAGAATTAGTGAAATGGACTTCCGCCGTTGCGGAAGGCTAGGCGGAAGCGTGTCCGACGAAGCACAGTCGAGGGAAAATTTTGGGAAAATTTCTAAGTGTCCAGTGTCCGTTGGAAGAAAATAGTGGATCGACGTCCGCCGTTGCGGATGAAGAAGCGATTAAGCATCCAACGGAAAATGGTCTGACTGCCAACATGTGTTATATTCGGCGAAAAGAAGAAAGACAAAATTTTGAAAAATTTGTCTAAGTGTTCCCCAATCGGAACAATTGGCGAAGTGAACTTCCACCATTACGGAAGAGTTGGCGAAGTTGACTTCCTTCATTGCGGAAGAGAAAGCATTTCCTGTTCCGTCGTTGCGGAAGTGAAAGTACAAAGCCTTCCGAAGGGCAAAGACCGCCGATGCCCAAAGTTAAAATTTCTTTGAGAAAAGATCGGCCAATCGGAAGGGAAAATGGTTTGTGCGCCATTGTTGCGGAAGTCTAAACGACTAGGCGTCCGACAGAAAAGTCTTCCGATCGCCGACAGAGGTTAAAACTGCCGCAGGAAGAAGAAAGGGTTCTGCACTCCGCCGTTGTGGATGCGGAAGGGATTCCGTCACCGATTCTGCAGAAGAACTCAACGATTGGACAGTCCACCGTTGCGGCTATCGGAAAGACTAAGTCGTCCGATGGGCAAGTTATCCGACACCAAGAAGAAAGTTCTTCGAGCATCCGCCGTTTCGGAAGCCAAAGCCATTTGGCTTCCGATGTAAAAGCTCGCCGATGCCGATCAAGCCTCAGAAGAAAGAAGGAAGTCGATTTTGAAAATCGACTAAGTATAGAAAATGTCGGACAATCGGAAGAAGACAGCGTTTCATGTTCCATCGTTGCGGAAGAAAAAGGCATTAGGCTTTCGATGTGAAAAGTCTTCTGATGCCGATCAGCTTGTGCCGCCGATCGGAAGAGTTTAGCGGTTTCCCGTCTGCCATTGCGGCTGCGGAAAGGACTAAGCCGCCAACAGAAAGAAGAGACGGAGCTGATCAAGCGGCGAAGAAGGGAGAAATTTGGGAATTTTTCTAAGTCTAGGAGCAAATCGGCTATGGAAAGAAAAAGTGGTTGTTGTGCCACTGTTGCGGAAGAAAAATGGCTCTGAGAGCCGCCGTTGCGGAAGAAAAATGACTCCGGGAGCCGCCGTTGCGGAAGAAGAATGACTCCGAGAGCCGCCGTTCCGGAAGAAAAAGTGGTTTGAGTGCTGATTCTGCGGATGGATAATTGGAATAAGACCCGATTGAACAAAGGAAAATTCAGTTGTTTTTCGAAGGAATTTTCAGTGGATTTTTAGGGCTGAAAATTGAGAAAGTGGCAGCGATCTAATGCACTAGATTGCGTGAAAACCAATGATTTACAAAAAAAAAAAAAAAAAAAAACGAGGGAAGCCACAAGGGGGCAAGCCCCCTTGACCCCCATTGTCCCCTGAGATAGTCGTCCTTGTGAAAAGAAAATTGTATGTTTTGGGAAAATTACTTAAACCCAAAATTCATAAAAGATGAATGGTGCATTGGAAATGAGGTGGCCGAAGTTAGCATTCTGGACCAAAATACAGTTGTGTGTTTTGCCGGAGACTTGGTGAAAGTCTTCATTCTTAGAAGGGGTGTGGTTTTCACATCTAGGGTTAGAATGAAGCATGTGGATAGGTGTTGGAAAGCTTATCTAGTGGGGAACAAGGATAAGTCACCAGAATCTGAGCATAAAGCAACAAAGTGCTAGTGATGGCCGCTGCTATCAAATGGACAAATCTGGACAATTGCATGCCAGAAGTAGCAAGGACTGTGAAGTCAACCAACTGTTGTGTGGACAAGGAGTTCCATGCTAGGATGAGGGATTTGAAAGGGAAGTTTTCATTAGACCCTATCTTGCTGATTATGACTACATTTCCTAAGTTTATGCTTGAAATGCATGAGGATATGTATTACATGCATAGGATATTGCATGTTGGTAAGAATATTAGAAATTATATAATTATAATGAACCACTAATGATAATCATTGCTTTGATGTTGGAATTAGTGGCGAAACCAACGATGACATGGACCCGGATGAATATGTTGCTGATGCTGATGAATGAGACCAGCAACCCTATGGAGAAGGGGTAAAGCAACAAGTCCAGGATAATAGTTGGTGAGCCAATTTTGCAATCTCTTGCAAAGGACCAACCAAAGTGGTCATGGCAAGGGCGTAAGTACGACCCATGCAGGATAGTCATAATCAATTGGCCGCCAGAAATGCTCTGTGGAAGAGCAAGGTGGTATGAATGATACGCCTGTGAAGTAAGGAGTATCTAAACATTTCGTTTAAATTGCATGAATGATATGACTATACCTTGCAATGTTAGTATGATAATGATTGCATGAAGTAAATGAGTTTTGGTAATATTGATGTGACTAACAACTGGAAGTATTTGAATTTTATAAATTCTGAAAAATGCTTCAGTGATGGTTATAGCAATGAAAAGGTTATATGCATCCAGAATTACCAAGTATTTGGTTGATTGAAGCTTATGTTTCAGGTAGATTATTTTGGGCATGGCAGTGAGAGGTAAGACCCTGCCAATGCCAGAATCTACCATGTGAAAAAGCTTATTAAATTTGAATTGTGAATTTCAAAATTTGGAAATTGCTAACAACTACTAGTCACTACTAGCTTGCATAAGCTTGTGTTTGGATGTTTGAAGCTTATGTTTCAGGTAGATTATTTTGGGCATGGCAGTGAGAGGTAAGATCCTGACCAATGCCAGAATATACCATATGATATGCATAATAGGTTGTTGAAATTCGAATTGTGAATTTTGGATTTGAGAAATTGCTGACAACCACTAGCCACTGTTGGCTTGCATAAGATTGTGTTTGGTTGATTGAAACTCATGTTTCAGGTAGATTATTCGAGCATGGTAGTGAGATGTAAGACCCTAACCAATGCAAAAATCTACCATTTATGAGGAGAAGTCTCATGGTTGTGAAAGTAGTTGGCATGCATGATGGGTTGTTAAATTTGGATTGTGAATTTTGAATTTAAGAAATTGCTGATGACTACTAATCACTGTTGGCTTGTGTAAGATTGTTTCAGGAGGGACGCATGGTAAGTGGGTATTCATGTTATGATAGTAAGCATAAAATTATAATGAGCATAGTAGTGCTGCTTACAGGAGACCCACAATTGAGCAAGTCAATTTCTGTAGTAGATAGAATTGCAAATTCTTGTTGAATTTGATTGCTAATGTCATTACTTGGCTATGGAACGATCAATTTGGATTGTAGTATCAAGTAATGATTGACTGTTTGGATATTTGATGAATGTGTCAGGGGTACACACTGCAGGAAGATCATGTGTGATGACCTGCAAAGAGCCAAACGTCATGGGAAGGTTTTCCCTTGGAAATGGGTTTCGGGTGAAAAGCCATTGGACATTTTGAAATGTCTCATCTGCACTGCATGCTCAGTAGTAACATGAGTGAGATGGTATAAAGTATGTCGGTAAGACATGTGTGAATATGAAATGTAAAAAGGAGTTGGGATGGAAAACTGAGGGACTGTTAACTCAGGGAAGGGGCCTCCATTTCCTCCTTAACAAAGGCATACTACAACGGCAAATGGATAAGTGTTCTGTAACCCTTGCTAAGAATATGCCCGTTTAATTATTAAATTCCATATGCAGAAAATGTTTTGATTTAATATCCATTATGACCGATTGCTTGAGTATGCATAGGGCCTACATGGAACACACCGGGAATGGGTGCACACTTTTCCGATGTTGGATTATGAAAGGATTTTCAATATTGATTACACTCTAGGGAGTGGATGCACTCCTGGTGTCTCAATACTTGATAGTGAATGATGAGAAATGTGATTACAGTTTTTGAGTAATAACGCTGATGAGTTTTCTTGTATTGCTTGTGTTGATAGGCTGAAGGTAAAGGTAAATGGTAAATGGTGGTTGTGAGGGGTTGCGGAGTAAGGGTAATTGTTGAT
The DNA here is from genome assembly GCA_001517045.1 of Pseudotsuga menziesii. Classification (NCBI taxonomy): domain Eukaryota; kingdom Viridiplantae; phylum Streptophyta; class Pinopsida; order Pinales; family Pinaceae; genus Pseudotsuga; species Pseudotsuga menziesii. Next base: position 23,685 of record LPNX010004385.1, on the reverse strand, counting down.
ATAAGTGTATGTCAGTATAAGTGTATGTTGGGCTGTTATATGCCTGAGGATCCATAGTAGATCCTAGACCTGGAAATGGTCATGATAAAGTTCCAAGCCCAATCGACATAAGGATGTACTGGTTGGACATTAAAAAAATTGATGTTGTGGAGCAGCCGGCATGCTGACCTAACATCTAAGTCCATAGGCGATCCCAAGGCTTGCAAAGCGAAGCAGGATCCTGTGGACGAATGAGGAAATGCACAATACAGATAAGTATTGGATTATTTTGCTTATGAATATACATGTGTATATGATTGGTTATGATGTTTATCTCTAGAGCAAGATAAAATTGATGCAAAGA
>LPNX010004385.1:0-12785 GCA_001517045.1 Pseudotsuga menziesii | reverse complement strand
CAAGGGGTGGCCAGTCCCTTGAGAATCAACCTAGCAATAACCGATTAGGAGAGGGGACATCATTATCTTCCATTCTTAATGAATGGTTTTCAGCCTTAGGTTGAGTTTCAGTCTCACACTGAATCAAGTTGATCAATCCATGGACCCTAACAGGGTCCTTCGTTCTCTTGCAGAATGGTTCTCAGTACTAAGATGAGTTTCAGTCTCAAACTGAAAATTGATCAACTACCTGCAGTACCTACTTGGACATCATGTCCCTGGTCCTATACCAGAATATATCTCTACCTCTACCTGCAGGATCTACTTGGACATCACATCCTTGGTCCCATACCAAAATACCCTAGAGGCATATAGGGGCCCTAGCCACATGCTAGGGGCTTTGCCATGGCATCAAGTCGCCTCGTAAGTGTGGGTTTGCTCTGTACAAAAGAATCTCACCTCATAATTGTGGGTTTTCTCTGTATAAAAGAATCTCCTGAAAAACGGTTGACTATGATCAACATTGTAGGCCAACTTCATAAGTGTGGGTTTTCTCTATACAAAAGAATCTCCAGAAGAATAGTTGACTATGATCAACATTGTAGGCCAATTGAAAAACATCAAAGAAACTCTTTTAGGAACTGCTGGCATTCCAAAATTCCAATCAAATATAACACATTTCCTAGCAAGTACAAGCACTGCTCACAACAACATTGGGGAAGGCCAAAGTTCTTCAACATTCTAATTCAATTCAATGTAAGGGAGCATTAATGTTGAAGGCCAAAGTTCTTCAACATTCTAATTCAATTCAATGTAAGGGAGCATTAAGTGTCTAACTTAACCATTAAGTCAATTGAAATAATGGTCATTGATGTCATCTCATATATCAATTTTATTGTTTACTTATCTTCTTACATTTACAATAAAATATACCACTTTAATTATTTTTAGTTTCTTTTTAATAAGAGAGCAAAATACGCAGGATTTTGAATGGATCTATACTTAGAGATGATAGATAGAGGTATGATTCCTTTAGTTTTTTTTTTACTATTTTCATTTAAGGTTAGATATTTTTGAATATTTAAAAAGCAAATCTTTGTATTTTGTTTCCTGCACTTCAAGAATGCTCTTTCTACTTTTTATACAATTTTTTATGCTTATACAAATAGAAATTCAAATTTGTTTCCATTGATTTTATAAATAAAAATACACTTTGATATATTTTATCATATTTTGTAGATTGTGAAAAATAATATTTTATATTTATGTTTTTTTATTTTTTTAAATTAATTATAAAAATATTTATAACTAACCAAAAGTCACTATTAAGCAAAAACTGCTTCTGTGAGCACTATTTTAAATATAGAATGAGAATATACATAACATAGCGACGAGCACTATTTTAAATATAGAATGAGAATATGCAGTAAATGTTTTGAAAGTATATGGAGAGTTAAAAGTCACAGTGGAATGGTTATGCAGCACAATGCGCACATATTAGCAATAGAGCATACAACTTGAAAAATATAAAAACAATGGACCTATAGATTCAACAGTATCACTTTCACCCACCATCAATAGAGCTTCAACATTATCACTTTATAGATAGACTAACTAAAGTTCATTGAAAATCAAATTCAATAACTGAAGTACACTGGAAACTAAATTCAATGGCAAACATTGTTGCTGGACATCCAAAATGGAAAAATGTGAAAGGGAAACACCTCTACTCACATCCAGGCCTGGAATTTAATGGCTAACAACGACATGTCAACATTGATTGGTATGAAAAAAATTGAAACATCTATTTACATTTCCCATAAAAAGATTTTAATAGGTTAATAATTATCCATAGCCATTGTGGTAGTCCAACCCTCTACACTATCTGTTCTCTATTCTCTTCTCCATCCAATTTCATATTTTTAATGCACACCCGGAGGTATGGAAGAAAGACATCCAAATTCCAAATTTGGGATCGTTACACCAAATTCCGTTCTTCATACATCTTTGAGTTCATGTTTAAATTGACAGTGTAAAAACGTAAATGACAGGCAACAAATATGTGTAACTGTCACCCAATTTTCTATTGATAAGCATTTAGAATTTGATATTCCAAGCCTGCTAACATCCAATCACTTTTCTTATTTTGAGAGCAGCAATTGTTTGGATAAACAAGCCTTCTTATTAGCTTCATTTAGTGAGTGAGGTGAGCGAGGTGCATAGTGCTGTTTCAATTTTCTTCTGAGAAACCACCTGGACACACCACTTTTGATATATTGGACATTTTCTGGTTCGTTGGTTAACCAATGATCTAAATGTACTCTAAAGCATAAATATGTATTTTCATAAATAAATAAAAATTAATGTATTTTAAAACATGAACATGTATTTTCATAAAAAATAATTCCACTCTTTATTATGGTTTTTTATTGTGAAAATAAAATGCCTTTCTGTTTTCTTTAATGTTTTGAAGCACATTAATTTATGTAGCAAACATAAAATCTACTTTGAAACAATAACATGATTGAAAGCATGATTTCCCAGGCTGTCTGTGGCATTTTGGGAAAGAAACTGAGGGTTTGCTGAGCTATCCAATTGCACAGAATGGTTAGCATGGAAAGAAGCCACGAGATGATTAGAGGGCCTTTATTATAAGCCTGATTGAGAGGGAAAACAAACAAACAGTGGATGAAAAAACAATCACAGGAAAGCCAGAGTGAATCACAGGTTAAAATGGGTTCAGAATCTGGAGGGTTTTCTGAGCTATCCAATTGCAAAGAAGGGTTAGCATGGAAATAAGCCACGAGAAAATTAGAGAGACTTTATTATAAGCCTAATTCAGAGGGACAAAAAGACAACCAGTGGATGAAAAAGCAATCACAGGAAAGATAGAGTAAATCACAGGTCAAAATTGGCTCAAAATTTGGAGGGTTTTCCAAGCTATTCCAATTGCACAAAAAGGTTAGCATGGGAAGAAGCCACGAGAAGATTGGAGAGCCTTTATTTTATAAGCCTAATTCAAAGGGACACATTACATTATCCAATGAGCAGAAGATAGTTCTGGGGGTGGCTTCAAGAGGCCAATCTGTCCTTGTAACAGACTTTACAGGCACAGGTAAGAGCTACTTTCTTGATTTTGTAGAAAAAATATTGAAGGAATTGCATGGCCCAGGATCAATCTTTGTAATAGCCTCAACAGGGATTGCAGCATGCCATTTGAATGGCATGACTCTGCATTCCTTTTCTAGAGCTACACCATATTATACAACTAAGGAAAACTTGTTGATAATGATTGAAAGGAAAGAGAAAAGTGTCATATGGTTGAAAGCCAAGGCATTGATTATAGATGAGATAAGATAAACATCATTGATGGGGAGTGTTTTTTATCAATTGAATTTTGTTTCCAATGGGCTGAGGTGACCATTGAACGGGAAATAGGTGTGGGATGGGTTGCAGCTTGTGGTGACGGGATTTCTTCCAACTTCCACCAGTGATGCCTCAAAACAAGGACAAGTTCTTTACCTTCCCGGCAGATTGGAGGAATTATTGTTTTGACAAGCAGATTGAATTAAGTAGATGGCAGTATCATAAAATCTATCAACCTATTTTCAATAATGTTGAAATTTGAAACATCCTATTCTATATCGACCCCAGTTTTACGGTGAAGTTGTTTTCTTCAATTCTGAAAGATATGGGAATGACTGAGTAGTTATGAAGATAAACTTTTGCAATCTGGTTATGTAGGTTTATGGTTTTAGGTACAGTATTCATACACTATGTTAATTTTATATAAATTATAATCAATCTTATGGTTTTCGGTGCAGTATTCAAACACTATGTTAAGGTTATATAAATTATAATCCATCTTAAGAGTAGTTATGAAGATAAACTTTTGCAATCTTGTTATGTAGGTTTATGGTTTTAGGTACAGTATTCATACACTATGTTAATGTTATATAAATTATAATCAATATTATGGTTTTTGGTGCAGTATTCAAACACTATGTTAAGGTTATATAAATTATAATCCATCTTAAGAGTTTTAAGTTTCTAGTCAAACGATCAGTAGGCAGGAAGGTACGAATGCTACTGTCCCCAATTTTGGGTCATATGGGAGGGTATTGGATAGTGTGCTACTTTTTTGTTTATTTTGGTTGCATAGGAGTCCGACATCGGGACTCACTCAACCTGGTTGTTGCATTATATTTCCCTTATCTTCCATCTAGGGATAGGATTGAGCTGTTTTGACCCGGATAGGAGTGAGCTGTTTTGACCCACATTGTTCTTGTATGGTCATTGTCTGTATGGATAAGGTTTACCCTGTATTCGAGGCATATAAAGGTGGACTACTGGACTTTGACGATTCACCATTCACCCTCTCTTGTGTTGCTTAGAAAGCCTTTGTTTTTCTTAAGAAAGGGTGATCAGGAGAGTGCCATGGGCTTGGGATTTAACTTGCAATGACTCCAGGGAATGAATTCTAATTGGCACTTGGTGTAGACCTCTCAAGACATGGTCAAAATGTTGAAGCATAGATTTTACCATTTACCTTCTCTTGTGTTGCTTAGAGAATTGTTTTAAGAGAGGGTGATTAGGAGAGAGCCATGGGATTCAACTTATAATGATTCCAATGAATGAACTCTCATTGGTAGTTGGTGCGGAATGAACTCTCATTGGCAGTTGGTGTAGACCTCCCAAGACATGGTCAAAATGCAAAAGCATGAAGCTATGCTTCAGCTCTAAGCATCACTAACACAAAATCAAAAGAAAAAGAGTTCAAGACAATGTAAGTGTTGTCATTTGAGGATCCCTGGTTTGATTTCTGCAAAGTCTGAAAATCATCTTGATCAGTATATCAGTTAGAATTGGTAGTATAGAATATCCATATTACCCATTTTTTTGTCCAATGTACTGTGGTATAGTGGTTGAGATGGGGTCTCACCATGATGATGACCTAGGTTCAAACCCTGATAGGAATAGAGCCATGGAAATTATATTGTTGGTTGAGTTTGATGGTGTTTCATATGTGACATTTATTCAAACAACGGTAATAGTTCCATAAGGCTTTATTGCATTATGAGTCTAAATCAAACAACGGTTTCCAAAGACAAGATATCTAAATCATAGGATATGTGAATAACGAAAGCAGTTCCTTATTAAAAGGAAGTTTAGTCATTAGGTTGAGGAAAAATATGAAATTTACTTTGAAAAACTATAGAGATGTTGGTAGTAGCAATGATCCAAAGAGGATTCACATAGATGCAATACATGCAGAAAAAATAGCAGCATAGCGGTAGTAAAATCACACAGCAGCAGTAGAAGCATTCACATAGATGCAATTCGTGAAAAAAAACATTGATTTCAAGCTGAAGTCTATCAAAATTGAAGCCTATAATCATTATGTTGTAACCCAAAAATAAAAGGAAGAATCTTGGAACACCCTAAATGTCCAAACCAGTAATGCCAATGACCTTTTTGTTGGGATACCTACCACTTATAGAATGCAGAAGAAGATAGAAGATGTCATTTACCCACATGCATCCCACCCAACACTAGAGATAGAAGAAAACGAGGAAGATGAAAATGAATCCTCTTAGGAAGGATCTTCATAGTCTAATGGTGCCACTATGGCATCAAAATACAAAGGATTCTTTATTGAAGCTATCTTTTCTTGTATTATTAGAACATTTACTACAAAGTTTGATTTTTACTAGGGTAGTATGTCAGAATCTATACTAGCAAGCCCGTTTTGAAAAAGATAGATGTATGTTGGATTTTGAACTACTATTGCCAAAGGACAGTTTTGAATTTCCATATTACACAGGAAATTTTGGTAAATGGGACATTCTAGTGTGTTTCAAATCAATTCAATTACATGTTTCTGTATGAATCAATGAATATTTATGTGAGGATAGGCACTTAAACCACTATCAGTATCCAAGAGATGGTATAGTTGAAAGAGTGTGGTATGTAAGTATTGCATGGGTACCCTCTATCATGCACATCCTGTAATATATATTTGTTGGAACATTAAAATGGTGTTCCATGTTCTCTTCACTCTCATGTTTGTGAATGTGTGCATATACTCTTTTAAACCAACAAGATTCAAGTTTTGCACTTCCAGTTTCACTTTAGGTGTTATTTACAAAAGTGCTATGGAATTATCTTTTCTCCAGCATTGTGGATAATGTTGTATTCTAGCACTTTTGGTTGGATGTGTACATTCATTTCTAATGAAATTGTAGTTAGAGATGCATGTTAGATCCCCTTGCTGCTACAACGATTGCTTAATGGAAATTCTGCTCTTTGATCTAGTTGCAGACAATAAGGAGTGTTGTAACTGTATCCTTGATCCAGTTGAGGCCATCACATATGTTTTGGCTATAAGTATAAGCTCCAACTATGCAAAAGTCTCATATTGTCAAATTCCTCACCTTGAGTTGGTCAAGGCTAGCTAAGCCATACTATGATGCATATAATAATCACCTTGATCTGACCGTGGTGAGAAAGGAATTTTTTGTTGCAGGTTTGCATGTTTCTTCTCACCTTGAGTTAGTCAGGGTATAGCCACAAATTTCTAGGTTTGCATGGAAAAAACTATTCTAAAGTATTGAATCCATTGTCACTGAATTTCCTATCACCTAGTTCTGTAGCAACTTTCTCAAACTCCTAAAGATTTGAGATCACCAAATTGCCAAATCCCATGAAATCATGAAAGCCACTATCAATGGATGGCATGCTTTGGTCATTATTTGCACCCTCGTCGATGTTAACTACACTATCATGAAAAAACGTGGACCACCTATCTATATCCCATCCCATGGCTAGCAATATTTATGGTGATAATCTTAGCAAGATCATTGAAGTATACCAGGTTTTTGTGCTAGCCAGTTGCATTTGAAGAAAGAATTTCAAAGCCTCATCAGCGATGCCTTCAAGGACATACCCTGATATCATCACACCAATTGTAATCGCTAATCAGGTTAGGATGAACACTTTTTACTTGCATTCGATGAAAGAGATTCAAGGCCTTGTCACACTGCCAACTATATGAATAGCCTGTAATAATCACACTCTACGACACCACATCTCTTTCAGTCATTCTGTCAAATAGTTTACATGCATCCTCTAAAATCCCACATTTGCATATATATCCATGAGCGTGTTACCCAAACAAATCCTAGAGATCAAATCCCATTCTAATAATGTAACCATGTACCTTGATGAAAAATATTGAATTTCAAACCTATCTCTACAATCTTGGAATTCTAGTCTCTATTATCATGGTTTTAAATCAAAGTAATTCATTGATTTTATAAAAAATTGCAGGGTTGCTTTCTTTCATTTTTGAGACTGAGCATAAAACAAATTACCACCATAATTAACAACCAAGCCTTACTTCCAGCAATGGTATACTTGAGCCTGAACGGATTTAGAAACTACTAAAGCAGAGATGGCTTCTTCTCGCGGAATATCTTTGGAATGCTTGGGATCTACAACAACTTATAGGAGGGAATAACATAATAGTGGAAAAGATGAAATGATTGGGGTGCATACATGTCTGTAGCATTCCATAGAATTAAGCCAACGCCTCCTGTTTATGTCCATATCTTGAAGAGGCTGCAATTATGGAAGTCCATGCCACCACATCTTGATTGCGCATTTCGTCAAACATTTGGTGAACATCATCCAAACATCCTACCATGGCATACACAGTGACAAATTTAGGATTTTAGACATTATTCAAAACCCAAATCCTAAAAAAGCCATATTTAATTTTAAACTTGATTCATAATATTGTTTAACCATTCCTTTGGCATGTGATCACTACAAATCTTACCTGATTTGTCGGCATTGATCTAGACCTGAGTTTGTCGGTTCTCTGTTGTCACGATTCTCAGCTTGCAATGATTATGGGTTAAGGAGAATAAGCATCATATTTGAATTCTTCTCATATTTCAAGAATTTTTTGTCTTTTGTATAATGATATCAGTCATTGTTTGGATTAGTCCATTGGGTTTCTTGTTAATGAATATTTTGTGTTTCAATTGTACCTCGAGGACCTATTCATAGTTTAAATGAAAAAATGACTGTTCCTTTATGAAGATACTTGGTCCATTCATAACAAGATTAAAATTTACTATTTGAGCTCACTCCATGTAGTTTGCAAGGAATATCTCCAACTATTTGCTATCAAATCTTAACACCACTTGTATTTCTATTGCAAAGGTCATTTGGGTCATTTGGGAAGAGATAGGAACCCATGAAGCTAAGAAGAAACACCCATCCTCTAGGAAACCATTGTTCCCAGACCATTCAGAAGGTTTTATGCAATATTTAAGAAGCACATGCATCAATGAATAACTCTCAACTTAGGGAAGCCTCCAATGCTTGTATCATGGTGAAAAATGAAATGTCAAGGTGTAGATGCTTTATATGTGGAACTCCCTAGGCTAAGAAAAGATAACTGGCAGCTAGCACATTCCCCAAGGCTAAGAACACCTATTATGAGGATAGTCTAACTTGAAGGAGCCTCTCTATATATTTTAATATGGTTATTTTTGGAGGAAGCATGGATATAGCCTGTAAAAGAAGGACGTCCCACACAAGAGGACAGTTGGAGGGATATCATGAGATATTTCACATGGCTCAAGGTATGTCTCACATATTTGGAGGCATGATAAATCATCTAATCGATTATTGGCATGATTTACAAAGAAAAGAGGAGGAACTCCCTTCATACGTCAATGGCATTTTCTCTCCAAAGATAAGATCAAATACCATGACTCAAGGGAACACTGTAAATTGGAAAGTGACAAGTGGTGGCAAGAAAGCATTCAAACCCTATTATATGCAATTTTCTCCCTTCAATGAGGTGAATCCAGTTTTGAGGAGGCTTTTAGTGGCCCTTGAGGCATGGATCTAGAAGCTGCTAAATGTGTTTTACTTTTATTATTGGTTATTGGAGAGAAAAGTGGATATAGCATCCACTTATTGATATTTTATTTCAAGGTAAGTTGAGTTAAATTTAGAGGCTAGGAGGCCCTTTATATTTATTAAAGTCATGTAGCTCAGTTATGCCGTTTGTAAAAGTACCATGAATCTTCCAACTAAAAGACTATTTCTTTCTCATTCTTGTAGCTTGAAAGCGTGCAATTTTAGAGGTGCATTGGTCCAAGAATTTCCATAGCTAAATGGGATTAAAAGGGAGATACCAACCTCTATTGCTCCCTAGATAGTGACATGACAATCATTTGTCAACCCACTTTAAAGCCTTTTAGAGGTTTTCAAGCATAAAATTTCCTCAACAATATTTGTCAGGTGGGCCTTATTTCCTTATATGTTTAAATTTTGTAGTGAGTCTATGATGTCATACAATGAAAACTAACCTCAAATAATGTTCACAGATAGCCTACTGAGAGAGAAATGATGGCACATGTAATATAGGAGGAGACAAACAAATATGCCTAGCCCAAAACTGGAAATACTATCCATCCCTCCTCCATATATATATATATACAGAACATTGAATAAAGCATAAATAGATAGAGGGATCCATTTGGAGTGATCCTAGAGTCCACAAATAAATAGTGATTGATGGATGTAAGCAATAGAATTTATAGATTCAAGGAGAGGGATTCATAAACTCTATAAATGGATGTAGTTTAAAATTTGCAGTGATGCCTGCGTGCTAAAATATTTAAGAGTGGGAGGGATATGGTGCATTGATATCTTGGTTTTCCCTTACCGTAACATGCCTATAGGGATTGGCAATTGTTCTGAAAATATAAGAAATGATATTTGGCAATTGTTGTCTAGGAAATTTAAGAGTTCCGAGATAGTAGATGGAAGGATTGTGTAGTTAAATAATATATTCCATCGTTAGAATAAGATTGGATTTAAATGGGGAAAATGCAAGGAAATAAAGAGAGTAGTTGCTGAATGAATTGTAGAGAAATCTTGTCAAAGATGGCCAAATACACATTCCGAATCATAATTAGGTGTAGCAATTTGTATTCACTCCAAAATAATGGTATGTATGATGACAATGAGGATGAGGTTGTTATTTTCCATGAGGTAATAATGTGTAATTTCACATCAAGGCATTGTGATTATTGTATAAATTCGATCAATGCATAAGGTCCTAATTTTATTAGGATGGTATCCAATTAACATTGATGTGGCCTCATGCAAAGAGGTTTGACAAACAATTTCTCTGATCAGGATCTTGTTTGGAGCTCATTCAAATAAGATGTGCAGGGACATATAAATGCCATACAACCTAATATAGATAACAATGTGTTTTACATACCATGTGTCTATCAATTCTAATACTTCAATGAAGGCTACATTGAAATTGGGGCAAGCGACATGATGTAACTTATAGTGCATTGTTATGCTACACTTGTACCCAGTGCACCTTCATATGTGCCCGGCATATGTAATTTATATGTATGTAGTTTTTCATTAAGACATTTATATGGCCATTTTGAATATGTAATTTCTCTCCATCATCAGTCCAATCAAATCGAGCAAACAAAAATAAAATGTTTAGAACTAGCATTGCACACCTTCCAAAAATAGTTGTATTGCAATTTCCATGGTTTCTATGTCTCCTCTCTCTCTATTTGCAAGTTTTCAAATTCGCTACAAGAAGATGATGTAGAGAAAAACAAAATATGATATATATTTTGTATGGCTCTATTCTTGACTTATTCAAAGTTTTGTACCTTGGCATAAGAATGTATGATTAGAGATGCTTTTCCTATACTTTTTTATTATTATCTCTTATCAGTTTTAACATTAGAAGAAATGGTGCAGAGAAAACCAATATATGTAGAGCTGGTGTATCTAATCTATGTTTCTTGTTAGTTATGTCATAACAATAATTAATGTATAGCTACTATCCCTCTACATTCTTATTCCTAGAAATTTTCTCACTGAAAATAAAGGAGAACAATTATTTTCCCAACCCAATATCCCCTATCACAACCAATTTGTCCAATAATAATTTGATGCTTGTCAACCTCCACAATGCAGTTTTTTCATCATCGTTTTCTTCCACACTCCATTTCCTTTTACATAATTCCAAATATGTTGATATTAAGGGCAAATTCATAATTTACTCCTCTTTTAGAATGTATGGATTGATTTTTAACTTATGGGGCGGATAAAAAAGTCTTCCTTTTATTTGCCCAAGTGCACACATAAATTATACGAGTTAATGTAAAAATTGTTGCATTTATTGATTAACTACTTGAGACCCTACATCGAATGTACTTTATCATTTTTCTTGAAGGGATATTCTTTTAAAGAGGGCTCATTACATTAAACATTAAAGGTTGACACATGGAAACCAACACATATTTCAACAACATAAGAAATATCGAGGAGAAGGGTGACCAACCTACAAGATATTTGGGGGTTTGTTCATGTATTCTCCAAGTATTGTGCTTACACATTTCTCATCAATTATCCTAGGTTTTAAGAGCATCACTTGTCTTCACAAATGACTATGAAATCCACTTATATATTGAACGAGTACATTGACGTTATTAGGACATATACTCAACATAATAGCCATTTTTATGAATTTATTGGTGCTCTTTCACACTTTACTTTTGCTTTTGTTCGAAGCTATGTTACAAAGTTCAAATTCAAGAATCATTAATTTATATTTAGGCTCAAATTTTATGATGAGATTCGAGTAAAGTTTACCATTAGATTTGTCGATATACATATTTTCAAAATAAAATTAATTTATAATATATTAATCTAATAAACATGTTTTTATATTTTATATATAATACTCTATAACATTTGATATCCAAAAATGCCTAATATGTCAAAAAAATTAATATACAATATATAAAAGAATTAATAATCTAATATTTACAACTTAAAACTATAACATTTAATATATAAAACAACATAATATATAAAAAAACATTTCATATGTAGTATATAAAAAACATTTAATAATCTATATAATAAGTACAAATTTGTAATTTCATGGAAACAAAAAGACCATGTTAAGTTATCTTGTTGGGTTTCACTCTTTTTGACAAAACTAAATTTATTAAAATTCAATGACCTCACTTTCTTGTATCAAACCTTCATTTATTGCCATGAATTGCTAAGCGGAGGAAAGCTTGATGGTTGAAGTGGAAAACCATCTTTGAAAGCGAGGATAAATATATCACTTTAGTATTCATCTTATAATCATAAAACTAACGAAAAGATCATTATTGTTATTGGAATTTCATACTCCATAAACTAGTTAACTTGTTTGTATCTTCTAATAAAATTGGCATTTAGTTATAAGTTTTGCACTTTATTTTGTAGTCATATTAGTGCACACACCTATTAATTGTAATTGTTTTATACTTGGTTTTATTTTTGCATGTGTTAATATTAGAAATATAATAGAAATATCAATTGTGCTATGAAATTAATATTAGCATCTAATATTAATTATTTTAGATCACAACAATTGATGAACCCATACAAGATGATCCAAACTATGTTGAAGTTGTTTCAGATAAAGTAGAAGAATAAAAAATATGATGATGGGGGTGATGGTTATGGCGACAATGGTGATGAGGTTGATCAGCACGACGATTTTTATGATCGTGACCATGATATTCAGTATGATGTTGGTGGTGCTATCTAGCTACAAATGCTTTGCATGAACATTCTACATTTTGGATTTTATTTACATGTATTGTTGTTGATGTATAACTATGATATATTTATAATTTTATTTTTTATATCTATATACGGAGATCATACCATTGATATATATA
>LPNX010004381.1:199386-229120 GCA_001517045.1 Pseudotsuga menziesii | reverse complement strand
GAAAAACACCTAGGGGGACTTAGACATGTTCATATGACTCAAAAATTATGTCTAGAATGCTTACACATTGACACATAGACTCTAATAACCTCAATAGGCCCAAATTCCAAGCTGACCACCCCAACTTTGGAGGTATGGAGTGAAAAACTCAGAAGTTATCAATCGTTTATTCAAAAACCAATAATAACCAAGGGGAAAAAACACCCTGGGCTGATCGGATTGACCAATGAAGTCTAAGAGACCGAGTCTTTTACAGACACTATCATGATAGAACATTTATTACAACTCCCCCATGGGGTATGAACATGTGATATGATACAAGAAGCACTTCCAGAAGTACTTCCAAAGGTCTCTTGAAGTCCGAACAAGTTATCCTTGTCCAGTTCACCAGGCTCACTTGATAAAAACCACTAAGTACAACTTAGGTGGTAACAAACCGTCCTTATGCGATTCCTCATACTTAGAATATCTGTCGGTGTAGACTAATTTCCGGTGCGATGCCTCATTTCAACTACACTGGACATCTGCACATTGTAAGTTGTCTAAGCTAGGGCTGAGAAATGGGGTGGCTATCACTATAGAGATTAAGCCTACTGCCATTAATCCATGTGGGAAGATATCCAGCGTGCTGAGCTGAACGGCACCCCCCTCTGTAACTTGATGTATCTGATATGGCCCTAACCAACGCGTCTTGAACTTCCCCGGGAACTTAATGAATTTGCTGTCATAGAGGAGTACTAGGTCTCTGATCTGGAAAGTCTTACACTTAATGTGTCTGTCATGCCAAGCTTTTTCTCGTGCCTTCTGTACTTTCTGGTGAAAGCCTACGATGAATTTGTCTTCTTCTAAGGCAAGCAGGTGCGCTAGCCTTTCCTTCATCGTGTTTGTATCAGCCATCTCGATGATCTGAGCAATTCTTAAACTAGGAAGAATATACTCCATAGGCATAACAGCCTCTTGTCCATATACCAAGCTAAAAGGTGTGTGTCCTGTAAGCCCATAATACAGCATTAACCCTTAGGTCCCAATCATTTCTTTGACTGTTGCAGATCTTTGTAAGCGCATTTTCTAGAATCTTGTTAAAGGCCTCCACCATACCATTAGCTTGAGGATGGTAAGGTGTGCTCTTATAGTGATGTATCTGGAATTCTTTTGTCAAGGCTTCAATGGTGCGATTCAAGAAATGTGTGCCTTGATCACTCATCAAAATTACTGGGCATCCAAATCTACTGATGATGTTTTCAAAAAGGAACTCTACGGCTGTAGCAGCATCACAATTTCTTACTGCTTTGGCCTCTGCCCATCTGGTGAGATACTCTGTTCCAGTGATGATATATCGCACTCCAGTTCGTTTTCCTGGTGGGTTGATAGGACCCACAAATTCTATATCCCACTTGTCAAATGCACGCAGTGTAATCTGCGGTCACAACGGCATTTCATCACATCGCGAAGGTTTTCCTACCCTCTGGCAGATATCGCAGCATCTGCAAAAGTCCTTGGTGTCTTTGTATAACGTAGGCCACCATAATCCTGTGGCTAGGATTTTCTGCGCAGTCGGCTTTCCTGTGAAATGACCTCCTGCGGCACTGGAATGTGCCTCTTTGATAATAGCCTCTTTTTCATGCGGCATCACACATCTGCGCAAGACTTCGTCTGGACCTAACTTGTATGGCTGTCCTACGATCAGAGTGAAGTCTACTGCTCTAACAACCAGCTGCTTCCTTTGTTGCTTAGTAAGCTCATTCGGTGCCAATCCTGTAGTGAGGAAGTGAATGATATCGTCATAATACTCGTCTGTGATCTGGATAGAAAACAGCTGCGCATCCGGAAAATTGTCCTCTAGGTTGCTTGGCTCTTCCCCTAAATCTATCCGCGAAAGATGATCAGGTCTTGCATTCAATTTTCCTAGTTTCACAATGATTTTGAAATCATACTCCTGAAATAAGAGTAACCATCTACATATTCTTCCCCCTAACACTGCCTTATTGACCAGGTACTTCAATGCGGAATGGTCATTGAACATCTTGAACAAGGCACCCAACAGATAGTGCATGAACTTCTGTAGAGCATACACCATAGCTAAGCCTTCCCTTTCTATCGTGGTGTAGTTCTTTTCTGTTATCGATAGCTTTCTGCTGGAGTATGCGATATGATGATCGATGCCTCCTTCTCCTGGTTGCATCAAAACAATTCCTAGTGCGATGCCAGATGCATCCACATGTACATGAAATGGCTTAGTCCAGTCTAGAAATACTAAGATGGGCATTGTAACCATATTCTCCTTAAGTGTGTCTAGACTCTGCTGGCATTCCTCATTCCATAGGAATTTTATATCTTTCTTTAAGAGTTTTTCCATCGGTGCTGTAATCTTTGTGTAACCCTTGATAAATTTCCTGTAGTACCCGGTATGACCAAGTACTGTTCTTAGTTGTTTGACTGAGTTGGGTGCTAGAAGGTTTACAATGATGGAAATCTTTGCGGGATCTACCATCAAGCCTTGTCTACAAACAATGTGACCCAACAAAATACCAAATGGTGCACAGAATATACATTTTTTCAAGTTTAGAGAAATCTGGTACTGCCTACATTTCTCTAACATTAGTCTTAAATCTCCTATGTGCTTGTCAATTAGTCCAAATACAGTCCAATAATCAAAATAAACTTCTAGAAATTTATGGATGTATTCTTTAAATACAGCAACTACTACTCTAGAAAAGATAGCTGGTGCATTCTTAAGACCAAAGGGCATTACTGTGTACTGGAATGAGCCCCATTCTGTTGCAAAGGTGGTCTTAGATCGATCTTCTGGATGGATTCTGATCTGGTGATAGCCTGAGAAGCCATTAGTGAAGGAGTAGACCTCCTGTCCTCCCGCATTATCTAGCACTTCGTCTGTGAATGGAGTCAGGAATGGATCGTGAACCGATGCATCATTGAGTTTACGCAGGTCGACACAGATCCTGATGTCTCCTTTTGTTTTCTTTTCTTGCACGACCATGGGGATGACCCATTCGCTTTCTTCTACAGGTTCGATGATGCCTGTTGCTAGCATCTTATCGATCTGATCCTTTACTTTTTCTTTGTAGCACAGATTTAATCTGTGAGGATGCTGCTTGACTGGTCTGGCATCCTCTTTTAATGGTATCCTCATTACTCCCAAGTCTCCAACTATTCCCTTCATCTTTATGAACTTGGTGGGAAATAGGTCCTGATAGTCATGTAGTAAATCTGCAATCTGTCCTACTGTTTTATCATCCTAGTAGTCTCCAATAGAGGAAAACTTAGGTTCTGTGTCTGTGCCAATGTTGATCTTTCTAGTCTTGATGGGCTCTGTGATTGCTGGAATTTATAGCTTCGGTCCATCAACATCGCAAGTCCCTTCTGACTCCAGTATGTTGAGGTTGTGAGGATCATCGTCCTCATCCCCTGGTTCTGCTTCGAAGTTGTAACACTCAAGCGCATCTGCTAGCTGGGTGGCCCACTCAGGTTGAGCCTGCACTGAGATGGTACAGTCCTCAAATATCTTGATCTTGATTATATCTAGGGCCTGAGCAACACTTGGATGTTCTGACTCAAACGCGAAGGTGAGTAGGAAACTGTCTATCATAAGTGACCATGTAGTCGTTCCCTTGTGCAGTTCAGTCTCTATGTACCAGTTCCTTGGAACTATGTCCAATGTGTGAATGAATCGGTGAACCCATTCATCCTTGGGAATTTCCGACCAGTTCTGTTCACATGTCTGAATGTGTGTCTTGGGATCACTTTCTCCTGTGTATTTCTGCTGGATACACTCTCTGTCGGTAGCGAATCTGGTCTCCATTAGCCTCTTTAGATCATCCCATGATGCGATATTCTCTTTATGCGCATACCACCATCTTGCAGGTGTGGCTCGTACTGCAGGGTCCATAGCTGCGATCCTCTGCTCGTGAGGAATTTGTTGTTCAAACTATGTGAGAAAGTCCTGGATATCTATTAGACCATGAAATGATGGAATATCGTTAATCTCTGCACCAATCCATCGCAGTGACTTAGTCATGTATGCACATCTGCACGCTGAGACTTCATAAAGTCTATTTTGCCAGTTCTCTAGACCAACATCAGAATCCAATGCGCATGATCTATCGCATCGCCAACTAATGTTCCCTTCTGCGGTTGGATTGATGTAGTCGCTCTGGTTCGCAGTCATCTAATAGAGGCTGTCCACATTACGTGCCTCTTCCTCTGCTCGGATAGGTTCAATGTATCTAGGACCCTGGAGAGGATCCAATGGTGTGATGACCTGGATCTGCGCATCTTCGAAGGTCATCTGTCTCCTTTTCAAGTCAATAACGGCCATGTTACCGATCGCCCAATCAATGCCTAGCAATGCTGGGTATGGTCTACTATCACCAATGATTTCTATAACTTCAAAGTCCGCAAAGCTGCGAACTCCGTCGATGTCAACTGGCACCTACGGTAATCGACCCAGCGGTGATACTCGCTGCTGGTTAGCTAATCTCAGATGGATAGGCGATCTAACTAACTGAGGGCTACCCATCTGTTCCCATGTCTTCTTAGTCAGAACATTTACCTCTGATCCTAAATCTAGGACTACCTCATCCATTTCAAATTCTCCAATCTGTACTGTGAGCTTCATCTCTCTTCCTGTTCTTGTATGGCCCATAATGCTATTGAAAGCACGTTGTGCACTGCTCAAGAGAGAAGGTTGCTGACACTGATCAATGATGCACTGAAGCTCTCCAATAGCTTTTTCATTTTTGACGAGTTTTAAGCAACTGCGCAGGAAGGATTGTACGCTTCGTGTCGATTCATCCTCGTCGCATCTTCCCGATGTGATAGCCTACGGTATCTGTACAGGGCTAACACCACAAGGTGTTTGCTGCGGTATGCCCCTAGACGGCAGTACCTATGGACCTGATTGCACAGGGTCATCAAAGAAAGTCTTGGCTTCCTGAAATTTCTATTTATTCTTCTGAAGGTCAAGTGGTGTTGCTTTGTTAGTAGCTCTGTGCACCCACTCCTGGCCTGTGTTCTTTTCTATATCCTGCGATGTCCCACTGGTGGAAACACCGCTATGAGTCATAATATTGACTCTTGGTTCTGGTTCTTCCTGCTCAGCCACAATGAGCTGAATGTTCTGATGCACTGCTGGCTTAGGTTCTCTAATCTTAGCTATCAAAGTAGGGCATTCTTCTATGGTGTGGTCATAAGATTTGCAGTAGTTACATGTGGTAGTGGGGCTCTGACAATACCTAGCATAGTGTCCTACAAATCCACAGTTGTAACAAGTGACTGGTCCACGACCGCGACCAAAGCCTTCTCCATGGCCAAAGCCTGGTCCATGTCCTCGTCCTCTAAATCCTCCTCCACAGCCTCCGTGAGCCGGGTCATGCGGTGGTCCTGCTACTGGACCTTGTGTCTCTATTTGGACTCTGTACACGTCTTGCTTACTCCCGACCATGAGATCATAGGCTCGGCAATCGTGTTCATCATGGCCTACTGACTTACAGAAGATGCAGTATAAGTTCTTAGGTGTCTGCACGTACTTCTGAAGTAGAGGGCATTGCTGGGGTAAATGTCCTCACATTTTACATATTTCACACCACGGCCTGTGGGTCTGTGGTAAGGGGTTAGGAGCCCCGGTCGCTATATACTCTACAAAGACTGGACAGTTGTCTTTAGTATGGCCTTGTGCTTTACACTTTACACACCATATGTCTTGCATAACTTCTTTCCCTTTCTTAAGCTCATGCAACTGTAACGTGAGATTAGCCAACTGGTTCTGTAGCGTTGTCATGCCTGTACTGGTCTCTGCTAGAGGTGAAGCCTCTAGTTTCATTGCCATCTCTAGCGCCTTGTCTTGTGTAGTAAGTCTCTGTTGCATCAGTGGCACTCTGATGTGAGGGAGCAGTGTTGTAATGAACCATTCTTTATGTTGCTCCGGCGCAAACTCAAAGCTTACTTGGTCTATGAGGGCTTTGAATTTCTGGTCAAAGTCCCATACTGACTCTGTAGGTAACTGTTTAATGTCCTTGAGCTCTGTGATACACTGTGACTCAGACTTAGGTTTCTTAAACTCTTTGATCATGGCAGTCCTGACCTGGACAAGTGTTCTGGGTGTAGCGGTATACTTCATGTACCATGTTAAGGCTCGTTCTCTAAGTGTGGTAACCAACTGTACAAGCTTAACATTATCATCATTTATTCCTTTAATAGTCCATACTGCTTCACATAGAAACCAATGTTGTTCTGGGTCCTCTACTCCTGTACCTTTAAAAGTAGGTAGTTTCATATCGTCTACCATTCTGTTCCTACGTGGTGGATGCTGATTGACTGGATTACTACCACTCGGCGATATAGGTGGAGGTGATTTGGCAGTAGTGTGTGTTGTCTGCGAGCTACTGGATGGAGTCTCTCCTACGGGATTATTCTGAGTCCCGATCTACTTCTGTGGGGTGTAAGGGTGGTAAGGAATACCCCCTTCTGTTCTTTCTGTGGTACTATGACTCTGTTCTCTAGTATGATCTGAACTAGTTTCAAATATGGGAGATCCAAAATCTACTTTGTATTTCTTTCCACTATGTGTTCGTTCAATGTCATCAAAATCACTTTCAAACTCTTGTGACATTACTATCTTTACTTATTCATCTGAAACTAGATCCATTGTTCCTTTTTCATGTAATAGCATATTAATGGACAAGTTTAAAGATTTTAGGTACTTACCGCAATAGCCTTTGAAGAAATAGCGCTCAGCCTCACTGAAGCTTTTCCTTTGATCAAATGCAAACTCTGTGATGACGCCTCCTAGCACACTCGCAAGCCATAAGTCTACTGTCCTTGTAAGGGGATTATCAAGGTTCTGCACGGTCTGAATCAGCTGCGGTGTCCAGACAATGTTTCTTTCCTTCTTGAATATGTTCGTATCAGTCAGCTTTGATAACCAGCTGTAAAGCTCGTCTCCAAAGGTTGTAAAAAATAGCGCATGCAGGTCTGAAGAGATATGTTTTTGTAACCAAGCCTCTGTACTCAGTTTAGGACTCCTGTTCTCTCATTTAGCAAATTATCTTAGGTTAGAATCAACCCACTGGTTGAGTTCATCTCTAGTAGCGTGCCACCAGAACATCAGTGCTCAGTTTGTTCAAATCCGGCAACGGAACCATTTGTTGGTTTGCTATGGGAAGACTCGGGTTTACTATCATTAACCAACAACACCCTTAGCTCACTGGCCCTTTCGGCGACAGAACGCAAAGCGGCCTGAAGTCTCACCCGAAGTGATTCTAATGGGTTGGCCAAGGACTCAAGTGTCTTGGACCAGGTTCTGTGGCATCCTACTTGCGGTTTTCGGCTCTTCTAGCCGCAAGGCCTTTCTCTCTATGCATCACGCGATCCCTTCTGCTCGCGTCGCGCGATATCCTCTACCCACTGCTCTTCCCGCAGTGAGATCGCTCTTTCCCTGTCACGTGGTTCCTTTCCCCATCGCACAACTTCCATTTACTCATGATGACTCCAGCCCTATCGCATCACCGTGCATCGTGCGACACGCAACTCCTCCCCAATGCTAAGTCCCTCACCGTGGTATCGCGCACCACAGCTCCTCTACTGGTGCGGTATCGCCTCCTTGCGATATTCTGACCCCCCAGCTTAGCGCACTTAGCTTTATTCGTGTCGACTTGCAAAACTTAACATACAAGGTTGTTTAACTCTGTGACTAATACTGTCTCGAGCGAAGCAGGAAAGAACCCTTATACAAAATATCAAAGGACTTTACTTATTTCTATCCTTCTATATTGTTGTGAACTGAATAATACATACATACATTTACTGGAACATAGTTCATGCACAAAATAACAGATAATAGTAAGTAAATACAATCACATGCATTCATCATATAACACGTAGGTTTTATGTAGTTCACCCCCAGGATGGGAGCTACGTCCACCAAACTGTGTTTCTTTATTATAACTTGAGGGAAGCAAACACAGTTCGGCTGCACCGCATATGCAGCTAGAGATCTTCTGGGTAACTCCAAACATAGCCTGGAGCCCTTCTCTCTTAGATCTCTTCTCTATCTATATCTATATATTGTCTCTCTTACAATATACTCTTCCCTCTCTCTGTCAATCCCTGCGGATTGTTACATACAAGCTCAATGACTCTCAGACAGGCTAAGTGTCTGGATCTTTACAAAATTGCCTGACTAGCTTAACTAGCTGGATGGCGTAAGATGCTCAAAAGTGCCTAAAATTCCTATCAATCCAACCATTGTACCAATCAACCTACTATCTAACTGACCAACTAGCTGATTATTGCACCAACCCTTTACAATACAAAATACAAGCTTATATAGGCGGCCCGAAGGTCTCGCCATTACAACACTGTGGGCCTGTCCCAACAGTAAACCCAAAAAACCCTAATTAGTGACAGACGACATATGTGTACTTGGGGCAGCCACTTTCCATCACACCGCAGCTCTCTGCAGTCTTCCATGCTTCCTGGCGCTGATCATGGGTACTATGCACCGCTTCTCTTTACCACAGCTTCCTGCAGTCTTCCATGCTTCCCATCGCTGACCATGGGTACCGTTGCTGCTTCCTTTATGAGGGTAGCTGAACCCTCTTGTCTCCGCCACTGCCTTCAATGCAGTGGGTGAGCTCTCTCTTCTCGGCCGCTCACGTACCATCATCTTCCTTGAATGCGCTGTATCCACAGTAATGGTTTCCAGCTCTGATCTGTAGCTAGAAACCTTGCTACAGCGTCGTAGCTTTACCTCTTATATCTCTGCTAAAACTGTTTGTCCGTCAAAATAGCAGCTTCTTCCGTAGCTGCGGGACCCTACTCCAACACTATGCAGCTGACAAGAAGAATTTGAAAGCTTCCATAGCGGTGCCACCTACGAATGAGATACTGAAAGCAATTACATTTCCCAGTTCAAAATGACAATGATAGTGCAGGCATGGGTTTGCAAGTAAAATAATAGAAAAATGCCCCAAAACCCCCAATATATATATATTTCCTGGTAAAAACATCTGGCAGGAAAAACATGACAATCGAGCGGTGGAGTTACTACAGGATCGGTGATCAAGTCTTCTAATGCACCACAACGGCAAAAAATGAAACAACTGTGAGTTCCATAGTGCAAAGCGAACATCAGCAAGAAAAAATAATTAATTCCGCATCGGAGCTCGACTAGACTAAAACCTCAGACCATAAGTTGGTTGGAACACCACAACGGTGGAAGCTATAAAGACAAAGAGTTCCGTAGACCAGTCAAAATCAGAGGGAAAGTAGAAACGACTTAAGCAAAACATCGGCAAAGCGTCAAACATTGGCTAAAGGGAAAACTAAAGCGGAAGATTAGTCCCTTCTGGAGCCGCAACGGCGGATCAAAATAGACTAAGGCCTTGTGAAACAAAAATTATGGGAATAAAAAAAAATCAAAACATTCGTCATGGCGCTCACAATATGTCATACGAAATGGCAGTACTTCAAAGCACTAGAGTTCCGACGCTTTTCAAACAAGGACGCTGATAATAAAATAAAAATAAAGCGCATCGGTGGAACGTAACACTTTGGATCGGATCTTCATTCAACTGCACCTCCTCAACAGTGGATGCGTAGTTAACTATGGTTCTGATTCATAGCTTCAACAAATTCTGACAACGGGGTGAGAAAACAATGTAATTCATAAAAGTAAGCATCCGCATAAAGATATTCTTTTAACAATCATTCTCAAAAAATCCAAAATTGCAGTAAAATCAAGCAATCCCAAACAGGCTAAGCAAGACAAAATTAAAAGGAGGGTCCCAAATTTTTAGAAATTTGGGAAATCATTGCAGCTACAACAGGTTGATAACAGATTCCCCCTAATGTGTGAGGTCAGAGGGAAGCGATGGCCGAAATACATTATAATCTTTATCTTTGGAGAACTCAGAAATCCAATGGAGCAAAGGTAGAACCTGAAACAATACATAATAATGTCATATGCAAAGTCATATCTGAGGATGCTATGTTCAATATACTGGAACACTAGCTCCTTTACAAATGTTTGATTACATCATATAGTACGGGTACAAGACCACGTATATTACAAAGGTGGATCAAAGCCACAATATACAATAATGATGAGTCTTCAAATATCTAGAAGTTGTGTACTTAAGTAGAACAGAATCTTGCGCAAATTATTCCATAGTGAGGGAACTAAGGTCTTCATAAACAATCCCAAAGAACTAGTACAATCCAAGCCATGTGAATAAATGTATGTTGAATTTGAACATGGAGTGGATTCAACAAATTGTCAATAAATAGGTGGTAATCGACAACTAAAGCAAAGGAATTCACCAATGATGAAAGTGAATTCTGAGGTACAATCGTCAAAACTCTAGGTCTTCATTGTCGGGAAGTACTGATGTGGAACCGTACTGTGATAAGGAAGGCATCAGATCCTCCAACGGATCACAAGAGTGACTAGGAACTGGGTAAAGGAAGGGAGACACAAGTGATAACAGGTACGACAATGATGGGATCGGGATATAGATCAGACATTGAGTTAAGTCCTTGAATAGTGAGCACGACACAGAGATGACCCAAGGCAGCTTATAACTTTATAGGTAGAACAACTAGACTTATATGTCATGTAGGATACATGATCAGATTCCCCAGGTAGAACTGATAAGAGGAGGAGTAATAAATTCGAAGTAATAGCTGAACTGAAAGTGAACACTAAGACATGTGTATCAAAAAAGACAAAGAGTGCTATGTTTAAGGATGACATGCTACCACTAACTGAAAAACAAGAGAAAACTTCTTCCTTGCCTTCCCTGTTAAATTTTAATGAGTCCAGGAAAGTCAACTCATATCTCTCTTCATTTTTTAGCAAGATTGAAGAAAAGAGAGAATAATGCTTGATAGTGTTACTGATTCGTGGATTTAATGAGCCCGAAATAGTACATGCTTAGTTTGTGTTTTCACATTAAGAGAGTCTGAAAACTCCAAAGAAGACTCCAGGGGGGGTCCTTTTTCATCCAATTTAGTCTCCTGAGGCCAGAAAAGTGTAAAACGTACCACAGAAGAACTCTCTTAACTTCTATAGAAGAAAAGGTGAACCTTTTTTGTACTTAGTCAAGGAGGTCCAAAAAAGGTTAAATTACCACCTACCCAATGCTCCTTCGAGAACAACATATATAGCTTGAGTTTTAAAAGTGTGAAGGAAAGAAAGATCACTCGGAAATATCCATTTGAGTACGAGAAATGGGGCTTACAACAATAAACTCGATGCTTTGTTCTTTAGTGTTTAACAAGCATGACAAAGTCATAAAGTACACTCAGAATCTTATTCATGTTTAGGTCCAAAGCACAAAAAAGAGAAAACTAAGCTCATACTAGGAGTTCATTTTCCATTAATTTAGTCCCTCATGTCCAGAAAAGTGATAAACCTATGCCTTAGAATACTATTCTCAATTCCGTAGAAAAGAGAGTGATCCTTTCTCGTACTATTATGCATGGTCCAAGAAAGAGATAACCTACCACCAATGCAGATGCTTGTTCACATATTCTTAACGAGCTTGAACGGACAAGTTAACTCAGCAGTCAAGTCTGTTTTGAGGAGTCAGACCTGGGCCTAAAGAAACTTCATAAGGGTGGGGAGTCCTATAAAAGGATAGCTTGTAAAAAGAGACCATAATGAGGCTCCATTTGGCATGAAAAATAGCTAAAAGGATTCCCCTATAGCTAACACAGCTACAACATGAGTATCAAGAAACAACATAGGTTATAAATGGGGATACTCATGAGAGGAAGGCCCTATCCATGGAAGAACTATGGTAAAGACAAGGAGCTAATGGTTAAGAATACCATAGTCTGTGGTTAAAATGTTGATTACTAAGTTTCATATGGAAATTGTATAGATGCAAAAATGCATGTGGAATGACATGAAACCACCCTATATGAGAAAAAAACATTTTAGCATGATGAAAAACCTGTTACAAGGCCAAAAGGATTGGGATTAGTTTGATAAAATATGAACTATAGGCCAAAAACCCACTTAAGAAATATAATTTCTATAAATAGTTCAAAAAACTAAATAAAACTCACCATTTTGAATTTTATCCATAAGAAGCAAGTTTTTACCTATACCTTCATTTAATCGGTGTGCACAATCCGGTGGATGAAATCCAATTCCATAAGTGTCAGGTAAGACTAGACCCCAAGATCTTCATTTTGATCCTAGCAAATTTCAAATTTGAGTCCCAATTTCATATTTTTGAGCGCCCTTAAGCAAGGAACATTGTGTACACGGGTTTGCTATATTGACACTCGTGTACACGCGTTCATTACATGGGTTTTCTGAAAGACAGTCATGTACAGTAGGCGACATGTCTAGCTAGACAGTCGTATACGCTGCGTGGAGGGTAAAAAAGATATATAGAGTCAAAATTTTGAATTTTTATATGAAACTAATGCTTCACAGTGATTGTTTTGCTAGGTGTGAAGATGATGCTTGAGTGGAGGGAGCGTGAGCATGAAGATTTGGATCAAGAAGTACTCCAAGATGCCCCCACTGTGAATTTTTTACGTTCAAGTGGGTTGTTGAAATTATTTTGCACATCACCTATGCAGGCCAATGTCTGCCTGCTAGAGTTCATGATAAACTACTGCGATCATGATTTGGGCATGTTCGACCTTCAAGGTGAGTCCTTGGAGATTGCTTCCAAGGATATCTACTTCATTGTTGGTCTGTCATGATGGGGGGCTCCAGTCAACTTAGAGGGAACTAGCAGAGGCGGTGATCCTCTAGGTGTCCAAAACTATATTGATGTATACTACGCACCGGAGACCCAAAAGAGAGGGACTTGCATCCCTATTACACATATACGTGATCTTCCCTTACAGGTTTTGACAAGTACCATAGTGAGGGTTGCGGGATCATATTCTCTTCATCTCTCTACACAAAACCAAATGAGGTTGGTAGTGGACTACATGCAGGGGGCTTTATATGATTGGTGCTCAGGAGTGATCCCGATTTTGAGAAAACAACTTTCGGACTGCAAGAGAGGAAGAAGGAAGAACTTCGGATATTCTAGCATTCTAGTGGCCTTATTCGAGAGAGAGTGTCGGGGTTGAGCCCTGCAGTACCGCTACCGATTAGATCTTCTCGTTAACCTAGGCTGAGCAAATGGGGAGATATATTCCTCTGCCAGGGAGGAGGTGGCTTAGTGCAGAGTGTATACGATGATGACTTCTACTTTTGGTGGGAGTGGCAGTTGCCAGCAGTGGAGTAGTTTCTATATGCTGGGATGGATTTCCGAGGTGATCTAGACCTTGTCCTCCCTCCAGGAGGAGCATGGGGAGAGCCAGGTAATTTTTAATTTTCAAGTTTTAAAATTTTTATGAATTTTAAAATTTAGGGATATATACATATGTATAAGAGTTATAACCCTACAAACATGTCGAAATGCAAATATTGGACCAGTATTCCCTAAAGGGCATCCACGTATTTTTGTTCATCCTATCTTAGGTGAAGACCAGGGGCTTATCATGGTTCTAGAGGGGAAGCTGGCAAGGCTTACCCAAAGAGTACCTACTTTGAGGATTGAGCACATCCCAGCCATCATGCAGGAGTATGTGGTTGGAGTACCACCCATCTGGATACGCCTTTTGAGGTGGGTAGCCAGAGCTACTTTAGCGTACATAGATGTTGTTGAGGCTGCTGAAGCCGGTGAGGCTGAGGAAGCCACGGTATAGGGAGCCCGGGGGGACTAGGGTGGTCCAGCATGGATCTAGGGAATTTTGATGGAATATGATCCATATTTTTGTATATTTTTGTATATTATACAGTTATGACTGGATTTGAGGATCAAGAACTCGACCTATCTATAGACAGATATTCACATATATATATTTTTGGTTTATTTACAAAAAAAAATTATGTGTATGCTGTATATTTTTATGAAATATGTG
This sequence comes from Pseudotsuga menziesii, assembly GCA_001517045.1. NCBI lineage: Eukaryota > Viridiplantae > Streptophyta > Pinopsida > Pinales > Pinaceae > Pseudotsuga > Pseudotsuga menziesii. The sequence goes on along the minus strand of LPNX010004381.1, from coordinate 215,164 downwards.
TTAGATTCCAATCCAAAATGTAATTAGCATATGCATCCGTCAATGAATTCTGATTTCTTGGAATGTAATTGAATGTAATGAACTCAAAAATTCTTTCCAATAACCTAACTTGCATGAATTGATGCAATAGAATAGGGTTTCACACCTAATAAGCTCGATTGAGCTAGGAAACCACCAGTTGAGAGTCCATTCAGACTTCCAGCTAAGTGATACCACGTGACAAAGCATCCCATAGAAGCTCAATTACATCCCTATACTCAGCAACATTATTAGAAGCAGGACGTAAGCAAGCACCTCCTGAGGTGACTAACTATCCTGAGAGAGAATAAATAACCCATGTTGTTGAAGCAAGATTACAAGTGTGGCGACTGGCGCCATCAACGAAACCTACGTACCTCTCAGAAGAAATCTGCAACAACCAACAGATGGTATAAAAAACACAAACCAATGAACTAGTGTACATAAAAATACATATAATAAAATACAAGAAAAAGTGCTAAGCCTAAGCATAGTACTTCTTCAGGTAGAGCCCATTTCTACGCTCAGGCAGCTTATTCCCATCAAAATATATTAACTCATATGCGCCCTTATTTAAAACCTTCGACATGACATAAGGGCCTAACCACATGGCCTTGAATTTTCCTGCCCCCAAGGATTCTTTGTCTTGGTCCCAAAGCAAAACAAGTTCTCCCTCAAAGAAAATCTGAGGTTTGACCGACTTATCATATTGGCTTTTGAACCTGTTCATGTGAGCTTGATTTGTTGTCAGTACATCTCTACACTGCTCATCTAGGTGTTCTAAGTGTACTAAACGTTCTTCAAGCTCTGTTGTATCGGGTAACACATGAATAGCTATTTTCAAAGACAAGATTTTACATTCAACCGGGGTAACGGCTTCCACTCCATGAACGAGTTGGAAGGGGGAGAAACCCGTAACAGTTTTTACATTAGTTCGATACACCCAAAGAGTAGGGTATAGCATGATATGTTAGTTAGAATGGGCTGCATTAATAGTACATTTGAGGATAGTATTCAAAGTCTTGTTAACAGCCTCAACCTAACCATTTTCTTGAGGATAATACAAAGATGATGTTCTTTTCTGAATCCAAGCATAGTGGTCAGTTCTGTCATCAAGCTATTTTGAAAATGACCGCCATGGTCAGTGGCAATCACCTTGGGTATACCAAACTATGCTATAATATGATTGAATATGAAGAAAGTTGTTGTTTCCCTGTCGGCTTTAAAGGTGGGCATTGCCTCTACCCATTTTGTAAAATAGTCCATAGCAACAATGATATATTTGTGCCCCTCAGCTGAGGCTGGGTTGCATGTCACGTAATCAATCCCCCATTTCATGAAGGGGCCCACTGAGACAATGGGAAACAATGGATCAAGATGTGACCACATTTTTCTGGTGTAAAGCTGACAGGGATGACAACGCTTCACCACTTCCACACAATCTTTGAAGATTATGGGCCAGAAATAACCAGCACGTAGTATCTTTTGGGCCTTTGCTAACCTAGATAAATGACCCCCACACGCTCCACTATGGGAATCATTTAGGACAATCTCTGCTTCCTCATGGGTAATATATCAACGCAAAATGGAATCTTCCCCTCTTCGATATAAAGTATCTCCTATGATGAGGTAGTTCTTAGCATGAAGGTGTAATTTACGTCGTTCTTCCCACGAGAAAGTTGTAGGATACTTCAAAGTCTAGAGATAAATAAGTATATCTCCATACCAGGGGTCAGAGGTGGCTATCAAGAAGATATGCTCATCTGGGAATGAGTCATCCTCAATGACTACATCATCTTCCGTTGGAAATTCTGCTATAACCTCAGCAAAAACTAAGGACTTTTTACTAGACTTAGCAGACTCGAAATCCAAGTCAAACTCTTGGAGAATGACTATCCATTTGTTGAATTTTCCCCCAACGATCCGTCGGGACAAAACATACTGAAAAGGATTCACATCTACCACTATTGTTGTAGTCCTCAACAAAATGTAGTGACGTAACCTCTGAACAACATAGACAGCTGCTAAGGCTAATTTCTCGAAGTGGGAGTACCTGAGTTCAAGCCCGGATAAAGCATGGCTAAGATAGTAAATGACATCCTCCTATATCTTATCGTTTTCATGGACCAGGACTACCCCAATGGTCGACTCGGATTCTACCAAATACAATATAAAATCCCTAGATTAATCTGGCAGATGCAGCAAAGGTGCCAACAACAAAGCTTTTTTCCATGCCTCAAAAGAAAGTTGTGCAGTTTCATCCCATACAAATGGGGTGTCATGTTTTAACAGGCACATGAAACCCTTGATAATCTTGGCATAGTTAATGATAAAATGTCGAAGAAAATTAGACTTTCCCTACAGGCTTTGAAGTTGCCTGACAGAACAAGGAGGAGGAAGATTTACAATGGCCTCTACTTTTAATGGATCCACCTAGATGCCTCTATTAGAAACAATGAATCCAACCAGTCTTCTTGACTTGACACAGAACACGCACTTGTGGGGATTCAAGCAGATCTTATAGTATTTGCATCGTTCAAATATCAACCGTAAGTGATCTGGATGGTCAATCCTCTTGCGAGAATGTGTAGGCAGATCATCGAGATAAGGCTCAACAATGGCTTTTATATCATGGAAGTCAAAGTTCATTTCCCATTGAAAGGTTTCCCCAGCATTTTTCAATTTGAAGGGAATTTTTTTGTACACGAAGGTACCCCAAGGAAAAATGAAAACAGTTTTATGTTGGTCTTCCGGTTTTATGTGAATTTGATTGTATCCAGAGAAACCATCCATAAACAAAAAAACTTCACTTCCCATGCAAGCATCTATAATCTGGTCTATAAATGGCGTGGGATAGTTGTCCTTAGGACAGGATTTATTCAAATCTCTGAAGTCAGTACAGACACGTATGGTCCCTTGCTTCTTATCAACAGGAACAGGATTGGATACCCATTCTGTCAAAGCTATGGGATAAATGAAACCGGCTTTCAACATCTTTTCAACTTCAGCCTTCACAGCCGCTGCTTTACACGGGTTAACATGTCTTAATTTTTGCCAAATAGGTTTATTGTTAGGGTATGTTTGGATCTCATGTTCAACTATCGATGGATCAATGCCTGGAATCTCCTCATATGACCAGGAAAAGACGTTGCGGAATTCCTTGAACAAGGCCGTATAGATTGCAATCTCTTCAAGAGAGCGGTTTTCACCTATATGTATATTTTCCATGACATCAGGGTTTACAGAGATGTTGATAGGGATAGTGGCGGAAATATTTTCCATATTCCCCTCGGAAAACATTGCTTCCATGGGTAAGGGATTGATGGGTGTATCAACCTCATCTGACAGTCTCATGTGAAACTCTTGATTTTCTATCCTGCTTAGCTCTGGAAGAAAATAGGATCGATGGTGAAGATCTTCACAGATCTTACCACATCCACACATGGCTTCCAGAATGGCTTCATCAGAAGGTAAAACCATATCTAAACAGTCCGTAGAGTGTAAAAAGTTTTCCACCCAAGCGGGCAAATAGACTTCTTCCAGGTCCTCTGAGACTATGAGAGGGTCTAGAATGGGATCAACAGTGGTTTGAGCGATAGCTTGGTAAGCCACTTCCACTATCGATAAGGGCACTTCTGGTTCATGGGGGGGAGGGAGAACTCGAGGATCATTCCTATCAACAACCGTGGCTATGGACTTCCCCACACTAGTAGAACCAATATAGTTAATCAGGGTTGGAAGATCAAATGTGGCCATCAGTGATGCGTACATTCCATCCCCCAAGCTCTATGTAGTAGGTTTGACCTGATCAACCAATGGCACAGTAGAATCATTAGACTCCATCCGGCCTTTTTGAGTAAAATCGAGTTGGTCAAAAGTAACCAACTTTCCTTCGTGTGCAAAAACTACCACCCGAAAGACGGCCAACATAATAGCGGACATGGCATAAGTCCAGCTTCTTCCCAAAATAAATTTATAGTCCAAAGGTGTTTCAATCACTTCCACCTCAATAGACACTGATTTCCCTGCCAGCTTAATCTCAAAATCTCGTAGGATACCATGCGGATGGAATGACCTTCCATCGAAAGCAGTAAGCAGAGTGTTTGATGAGACTAGCTCTGGGGATCCGAGAGCTTTCCAACATGACAACGACATAACGCATGTAGAAGCACACTCATCAACAACTTCCCTTCCAATGGTATTTCCACCATGGATGACATCCATTAATAAGGATACATGGTAAGGTAGGTGAATTTTAACATTAGATAAGTGAAATTTTGCCATGAGACTCAATGAGTCCATGCTACCTAAGGCTGCTAAGAGGGCATCCCGTTGGGCAGGACAGCTCTATAACACCTCTAAAGCTAACATTGCACAAGGGGTTTGGGATAAGTCTTCAACCACGGAGTAGTTTGAAGCAGCCCTAGAATTAGGGTTATGCAAGGTATTTTTAAAGACACCTTTCGGTATCTTAGGCATAGGTTCAACAAGCTTCTCAATTGTGAGAGGGTTAGAAGTTTCACCTATAGACTTACCCTTCTCAAAAGTCTCTTTTTCGTGATTTTTATTCCTAGTCTATAGCAAAGTCGAAGATTGAACCATGTTGATATAGTTAGAGTCAGGGGCACCGGAAGTGCCCCCTGCTACATTAGAAGCTAAAGCAGAGTTCTGCCCTTAGGGAAATGGATCCTTTAGGACAACCAGTTGTTGAGCTTTAAGCAGCTTCTAGGCTTGTTCCATAAGGGGACAAAGGTGAGTGAGGTGATCCTCGTGGCACAACTTACAAGGGAATTTGACCTTTTTCTTTTCCTTCTTGCCCCCATCAGCATTATTTGTGGGTTTCTGCTTGTTTTGATTTCCCTCCCCTTTCTTTCCTCTCTTTTTCTTCCCACCGGGCCACTGATTTCCCTTCTAAGAGGTTTGTGCAAAAACATTTGCACTTTGGGGGGAGAGGGCAGCCTTTTCTACCTCTACCATAGAATGCTTGACGGACAGCTGATGAAGTTGTTTGGCCAAAGACTCTATAGTGGGCGAGTTTACGGACCCAACCACACCATCGGCATGGGGTCCAGGCTTAGGTTTCTCTGTATCATGGTTAGGCCTTGGTGCCTCAGGGATAATCTCATACAAGATCCCATATTGTGAATAAAGCAAATCCAAGTGTTGGGCCCTGAGATTGGCTTCTTCTTCGTTCGTCACTTCTGAAGTGGATACGTCCTTAGATATGTAGGGCGATAGGGATTTAAGGAACCACTCTAGTAAGAACTCAGGAGGAATAGTGGCTTTTATAAGGCTCTTTCGCCTCCCCCACTCTTGGATACAATCTGAGATGTGGGTAGCCTTGTTCTGCCTAAAGGTAGATAGCAAGTCCATTCCAAAATTGTATCAGACCAGAAGCTGAAAGTGGCTAAGGAATGCACTAGCCAAGTCCCAAAAACTACTAAACGCAGCAGAAGGTAACTCAATGTACCATTTTTCTGCAGTATTCGTTAAGGTTCTTTGGAACAGCCTCATCCTAACTAAATATTCATTCAGCAAATTAGAAGAATACCATAAATGAAAAGTGGTGGCATGAGCCCCGAGATCTTCACCAACTTTGCCCTTAAATTTAGGGATGTCTGATGGAAATTTGGTGGGAACAGGTGGCCACGAGGGGTCATGCCTCACCGGGTCGTTCATCAATTTTGACAAATATGGCAAGTTTAATGTTGCCAGAAAAGGAAGCTTGGGTCGCACTGGGGCACTAAAATTCCCAGCTTGGGGATTAAAGGGACTTGCCCCTGAATACCCATATGTAAAGGTGGGGTTTCCCCCTGCAGTCGGTTGCAAAGTGGATGGATTACTTTGAAATGGATTCCATCCATAAGCCATAGGATTGTGAGTAGGAGGTGCAGTATACGAGGTTCAGGCCGTCCCATTTGAAACTGGTGTTTGAAAAAAGGGAGTAGGTATCCCTCTGCTAAACAACGAAAAGGGAGAGCTCGTGAACGGGGTCGAGACCAGACTTTGGAAACCTTTCCCGTAATAGGTGGTGTTTCCAAACTGCACTCCTACATAAGAAGGTGATGGGCCTATGTATGGACTGGATGGGGGAATATACCCCCCATTCCAAGGAAATCCTTGGACAAAATCCGAGGATCCTACCAGACCGCTCTGGGTAGTGTGTGCAAAGGAAGAAGGAACAGTAGGTATACTAGGGATCCCAATAACCATGTCACCAGAAGCACCTGCTAGGATTATGGGAACCGACGGTTGGACCACTCGGCTCGCTGGAGTCAATGGCGTAGTAGGTATGCTAGATCTAGGGGTACTTACTGGGGGAGGTAGTACCACTTTAGCTGGAAAGGCTGAGGTGAAAGCAAAATAACTTTCTCCCGTAGTATACATTATCCTGCCCATATTGACGCATAAAAGAGGTGAATCAAATCACAGGATCATTTAAGTCAGTCAAGGGTGTGTTGAAATTCCTTGCAAACTCGTCAACCTGCAAGTATTCTATCTCAACTGTATTAAAATCAAAATGGTTAGCTCTAAGTGTCGGTTCACCTGGAACTTCACTCACTCCTATTGGTTCAAATGAACCGTCTGTGTCCAATCTCCACCTTTGAGGTGGAGGTGGAGGTTCCAATGTGATGAGAGGAGGAAGGTTTTGAAACCTTTGTGACCTTATAATAGGTTGGTCCTCCATGATTGTAAATTTGACAATTCAAACCCTAAGGTTGGCTAAACACAGACAACCCACAGAACAATCACTACGAAAATTCCTAGAGTCTCAACAGTCATCAAGGGTAAAAGATATGCTTTCGCGAAGAAATCTGAAGAACAGTTACTTGGCGTCCTTGAAGAGGTTCTTAGGCACAAGCGGAGGAATCACCCATCGCCCTCCTTGTAACACCCCGGTTTTGACCCCGTTTGCATGATGTATATATTGTAATTAATCATGGTGAGGAGATAAAGGCAAAATCCCCACCATCGATTTGGTTGTGTATGTTTCAGCAATAGAGGTAGTTGCCGATGGTATGTCGTGCTATCCGGCACCTTATAATTTGACATCATGTAAACATGCACATCAAATAAAATAAACCACAACCAGCTATGGCAGTGCAACGTTGAATGAAAAGGGCATGATTCCAAAGGATAAGGGGTGGGGGATGTCAAACCTTGGTCTATGGGGGAAAAACCCATGAGTTGCCATATTCCTTGTCTCATCCAACCTCTTTATTGTTTTGTTGTTGTTGGTTGAGGTATTTATTGCTGAGTGGTGGTGGTTGTGGCAGGACTGTCAGTCCTTACCCACGTGCCCACTCCACCAGTGGATTCTTCCTCCTCATGTCGCATGGGGCAGAGGGAGAGAATTCACTCTCTCTACTCCCTCCACTGCTAGGTACTCTCGCCATGTCTGTTCATCTTCCTCGTGCGCTGAGGTGGGGTATTTTTTCCCTCATGCACTCTCCATTACGCGGGATCTCTGTGGTCTGTGCGTTTTCTCTCGATGGTCTGTTTGTTCCTCCCGTTGGTCTGCTCATCCTCACGTGCAGGGAGTTGTTCACTCTCATGCTGTCGTCGGCCTATTGTGGTGTTCTTTCCATTCGCGCAGAGACCAGCAAGTTGTTCTCTCCCCTCTTCTCCCACATGAAAGTTCTGGGTTGGTTTTCCTCATGCAGAGAGCGGGTGGAATCGTGGCTATCACTCAGGATTTTCGGGTGCAAGATCCATTTCTACACTCAGGAACTGTGTGTAAGTTTCCTTACTGATTTGTGGCCCGTGCATATGTTTTCCTCTGTGTTTGGAGTCTGGTGCAAGTTGCTCTCACGCACAGACCATTGAAGTCATTTTCCATGTTGTGAGTCGTGCTCACTGATTACGTTTTGAAACTGTTGTCTTCCCTGCGTTTTGTTGACTGTGGTGCTCAAATTCATTTTGGGCCACTGTGGATTTCCAATCCGTTGGTTGAGTTTCCCTCTGTCCACGCTGGGAGTTGGCTTCTCCTTTGTTTGGGACTGTGTAAGTTGCCCAGCCATTACTTGGAGGAATTGTGTGTGCTGTGGGCTGTTGATTTCCAATCTGTTGGCTAAGTTTCCCTATTTTGGGACTGTGGATTGCTGCTATCATTCATTGTGTGTTTGTGGCTGCTGGAGTACCCTAGTTTTGGGTTGCAGCTGAGTTGTTTTGGCCACGTTAGGGCCAAGAAAAACTCTGAGTTGCCTTGTAGGCTTGAGCTGTGTCTCACCTTTCGTTTGGGACTGTCACCGGTTGTATTTCCCTTCTTCATAGGGATATGAAGGGATTGTTTTGCTGCGTGTATGCAGTGGTTGATCTTCGGACTGTGTTGGCTTGGCCGGTTTGTTGATAGTCTGATAAACCCAGCGGTGTTGGTTTTTTGATTGTGTCCCTCAGCTATGTGTAAGCCTGCATTGACCCTTATCCTTGGAGGAATCATGCCCAGCTCGGGGGTGGAAGTGTTGCTGAGAGATTGATGAGCACGCTGGCCTATGGTTGGGTGGAACATTGCACCGACATAGCTGGTTGCGGGCAAGTTCTTCATCAAAAGATAAGTACTCCTGATTGTCTCATCTCTGCAATGTATCTATTGCTTCAGGCATTAAGATGAACATGTGGAATGTTGGAATGTATATATTTGCTTCTGCTGAATGCTTTGAGGAATTATGCATCTGTGTATGCTTGTATGTTTGGCATTCCTGTTATGCATCCTGTTAAGCTTTTAATTTCAGCATTGATTTCTTTTGTTTATGTTCATGGGGTTGTTTGCCCGTGTTTGGTGTGTTGGTCGCTTCCCCTTCGCTGTTCTAAGGGGATGGGGACGTGAAAGAGTGGTATCAGAGCGCATGTTGCAGCATGGGCCTGAATGGACCACCAAGGTGCAGTGACAAAAGTAGAATTGCCTTCTGCCCAGCAGAGATCAGAATTGAATGACTACAAAATAAATTCAAGTTCAAAAATTTTCTAAGTGTCGAGCTCATCGGGTCATCGGAGAACTAAATGGGAAGTTCCTCCGATACGTCGAAAGAAGTAGGCGGAAGGCCATCCGATGAGGCGTAGTAGTGGAAAGGAATTTTGAGAAAATTTTTCCAAGTGTGGACAGTCGGAAGACTTTAGCTCTTTGAGTAGCCGATACATCGGCTCAGTTAGTGGTTTGGACTTCCGATGCCGTCAATGGAAGAAGCAGAAATTTTGAAAAATGAGAAAATTTGTCTCAGTATAGAAAAATTTCAACCATCGAAAGAAGATAGAGGTTTGACATTCCGCCATTGCCGAAGCCAAAGATACTAACCTTCCGATCAGAAGAGACCGCCGATGCCGGTTAGGATTAGTTCACCGATTGGAAGAAGAATCAAGTTGGTGGGCCACCATTGCGGCTTCCTAAATGACTAACCACCCGAAGCACAAGATATCCGACAGCCGATGAGAAGGAAATTTGAAAAATTTTCTAAGGCAAGAAAACATCGGAGATGGGCGGACTTTAGTGGTGAATATCGGCAAGATATAGCAGACGATGCGACGCTGTTGCAGCTATCGGTAGAACTAACTCGCCGATGAAGAAGAAGTCAAGGGAGCCGATCAAGCGGCAGAAAGGAAGACTAAAGGCGAAATTTTTTGAAAAATTCTCTAAGTCCAGAAAACGTCGGCCATCGGAAGCAAAAAGTTGTTTGTGCACCGCTGTTGCGGAACTGAAAAACACTAGCCTGCCGACGCCGATCAAGTACCATAGGATATTGGGCCGCCGATCGGAAGAGAATAAGGGATCGCGTTCCGCCATTGTGGCTGTAGAAGGGACTAAGTCGTCGGCGTCGGTGAAAAATTAGTCGAAAGGACTTCCGATGCTGTCGGCGGAAGAAAGTAGAGCCGATGTCGGTGAAAAATTAGTCGAAAGGACTTCCGATGCTGTCGGCGGAAGAAAGTAGAAATGGGAAAGTTTTGAAAAGTTGAAATTTTTTGAAGAAAACGTTGGAAAACTTTAAAAGATCTGATTGTCGATAGAGCTTAGTTGTTCAGGTTTCCGATGAACAACGAAGAAGCTAGTGGTTTGGGGATCCGAAACGGTGGAAGGAGTAGCTGTTTGGGGATCCGGAACGACGGAAGAAATTAGTGGTTTTGAGAGCCAATTCTGTGGGAGATTAGTTGGAACGTGAGTTGATTCTGCAAGGGGAAATTCTGAGTTTTTAAGTGGGATTTTCCAGCAGATTTCATCTGCTCCAGTAGGATTTCTCAGCTGTCTTTCAGTGGAATTACAGGTGGTTGAAGTTGGCACCCAGCCCAAAAAGCAGTGGTGTGTAAAAATGTAAAGATTTGGTGAAAGTCTTCATTTTTAGAAGTGGTGTGGTTTTCACACCCGAGGTCAGAATGAAGCATGTGGATAGGCGTTGGAAAGCTTATCCAGTAGGGAACAGTGGTAAGTCTCCAGAATCTGAGCATGAAGTGGCAAAGTGCTAATGATGGCCACCGCTATCAAATGGACAAATCTATAAATTGCATGCCCAGGGGTAGCAAGGACCATAAAGGCTAACCAGCTGTTTTGTGGAAAAGGAGTTCCATGCCAGGATGAAAGACTTGAAAAGGGAAGTTTTCTTTAAAACCCTGTCTTGCTGATTATAACTACATTTCCTAAGTTTATGCATGAAATGCATGAGGATATGCTTTGCATACATAGGATACTAAGGATTATACATCTATAATAAACCACTAATGATAATCATTGATTGGATGTTGGCATTAGTGGAAAAACCAACGACGACATGGACCTAGCTGAATATGTTGGTGATGCTGATGAATGTGACCAGCAACCCTCTAGAGAAAGGGATAAGGCAACAAGTCCATAACAAAATTTGGTGAGCAAATGCTGCAATCTCCTGCAAAGGACCAACCAAATTGGTCATGTTAAGGGTGTAATTATGACCCATGCAAGTAAGAGTTGCTTATGACAAATTCCATGGAGTGGTAAAGGTAAGAGACCTCATACCATGTGGATGTTTGAATATATAAAGGTGTCATTCATGTATATATTGATTAAGCTTAGTATCCCAAGGAAAGTAAGTATAGGTGCAATGTTGTGTTGCATTGCATGAATGCATTGAGATGAGTGCATGTGATATTATGAATGACTAATGACTGAAATGATGAATTGATGATAATTCAGGAACCATTTCAAAGGTTGTTATGAATGCAGGATAGTCATGATCAATTGGCTGCTAGAAATGCTCTATGGAAGAGCAAGGTGGTATGAATGATACGCTTGTGAAGTAAGGAGTATCTAAACATTCTATTTAATTGCATGAATGATGTGACTATGCCTTGCAAATGTTAATATGGTAATGATTGCATGAAGCAAATGAGTTTTGGTATATATTGATGTGACCAACAGTTGGAAGTATTTGAATTTTATAAATTCAGAAAATGCTTCAGTAATGGTTGTAGCAATGAAAAAGTTATGTGCATCCAGACTTACCAAGTGTTTGGTTGATTGAAGCTCAGGTTTCAGGTAGATTATTTCGAGCATGGCATTGAGAGGTAAGACCCTGACCAATGCCAGAATCTACCATTTATGAGAAGAGTCTCATGGTTGTAAAAATAGTTGGTATGCATAATAGGATGTTAAAATTCAAATTGAGAATTTCGGATTTGAGAAATTGCTGACAACCACTAGCCACTGTTGGCTTGCATAAGATTGTGTTTGGTTGATTGAAGCTCAGGTTTCAGGTAGATTATTTCGAGCATGGAAGTGAGAGGTAAGACCCTAACCAATGCCAGAATCTACCATTTATGAGAAGAGTCTCATGGTTGTGAAAGTAGTTGGCATGCATAATGGGTTGTTAAATTTGAATTGTGAATTGTGAATTTAAGAAATTGCTGACAACTACTAATCACTGATGGCTTGTGTAAGATTGTGTCAAGTGGACTCATGGTAAGTGGGTATTTATATTATGTTAGTAAGCATAAATTATAATGGGCATAGTAATGCTACTTACAAGAAACCCACAATTGAGCAAGTCAATTTCTGTAATAGATAGAATTGCAAATTCCTATTGAATTTAGTTACCAATGTCATTGCTTGGTTATGGAACAATCAATTGGGATTGTATTATCAGACAATGATTGACTGTTTGGCTATTTGATGAATGTGTCAAGGATACACACTGCAGGAAGACCATGTGTGATGGCCTGCAGAAGTCAAACTTCATGGGAAGGTTTTCCCTTGGAAATGGGTTTCGGGTGAAACGCCATTGGACATTTTGGAAATGTCTCATCTGCACTGCATGTTTGGTAGTAACATGAGTGAGATGGCATAAATTATGTCGGTGAGACATGTGTGAATATGAAATGTGAAAAGGAGTTGGGATGGCAAACTGAGGGATTGTTAACTCAGGGAAGGAGCCTCCATTCCTCCTTAACAAAGGCATACTGCGACGGCAAATGGATAAGTGTTCTATGACCTTGCTGAGAATATGCATGTTTAATTATTAAATTCCATATGCAGAACATGTTTTGATTTTATTTCCCTGATGACCAATTTCTTGAGTACGAATAGGGCCTACATGGCACACATCGGAGAAGAGTGCACAATTTTCCGATGTCGAGTCATGAAAGGGTTTTCAATATTGATTACACCCTAGGGAGTGGATGCACTCCTGGTGTCTCAATACTTAATAGTGAAGATATGAAATGTGATTACAGCTTTAGAGCAATGACACTGATGAGTTTGCTTGTATTGCTTGTATTGCTTGTGTTGACAGGCTAAATAGATGCAGTTGGGTATTACACCCTAAAGGTAAAGGTAAAGGTAAAAAGGTAAATGGTTGTTGAGAGGGGTTGCAGATTAATGGTTATTGTTGATATAAGTGTGTGCTGGTATAAGTGTATGTCAGGCTGTGATATGCCTGAGGAACCATAGTAGATCCTAGACCTGGGAATGGTCACGGTAAAGTTCCAAGCCCAGTTGACATGATTGTGTATTGGCTGGAAATTAATTATTTGATGTTGAGGAGAAGCCTGCGTGCTGACCTAACATCTAAGTCCATAGGCAATCCCAAGGCTTGCAAAGCGAAGCAGGATCCTATGGACGAACGAGGAAACACACAATACAGATAAGTATTGGATCATTTTGGTTATGAATGTACCTATGTATATGATTTGGTTATGATGTTTTAAGCTCTTGTTCTAGAGATAAAACCGATGAGAATAAACTAAACATGTGAATCTATTCAATGTTTGGATATAGGTATCATTGGAAGCGAGGACTATGAGAGCATCCTAGGGGTGCATGTGGACATGTGACTGTCCTGGAAAGCTCAGAATGAGTGGCAATGAAAAAGGTGCTAGTGAGACCGTGAGTTTCCTAGCAGTTGAGACAAACCATGTGGAGAGACTCCATGGTTTAGAGGTCTGGAATAGACTGAAGACACTAAGTGTCATGACCAAGAGAGATTGGTCCAGCATTCGTGGTGAAGTGAAAGAGGCTGAGAGTATGAAAAACCACCCCAGTGGTGTGGGTTCCAGAAAGGAACAAAACAAGAGGGAAAAAAAAACTCTTGCTGCTCTCTCTTGCCCTTTTTATTGTGTATACATATATATTTATGCATTGTGAAAACAAAAGATTGTTGAATGCATGTATGACTGAAAATGTAATGTGTGTTTTTGCTGAAAGTAAGTTATGAATGTTGGAGTGGTTAATTCCCTGCCCAGGAATGGACATGAATGAGCTCATGTGCCTTTTGGGGAAGGCATGAAAAATATGAAAGCCTCCTTGATGAGACTTGGACTGTCATGCCAATTGGGTAATTAAATGATTGATTTTAATGTCTATACTATTCTTGGTTTGATAGAATTTCAATGGTGCATTTCACAGGAGAGAAAAGTGAAACCCGGTGGTGCACGTTGAATATGGCAGCAGATCAAAAGTTGTTGGACTTGGCTGGAAGTCTCCTTCAAGTGATTTCCAAGACCCAAGAAAATCTTGGGGAGATGCTCAAGATACAAAGAAGGAAGAATGAAATGAACCACCAGATTTTGCAAGACTCTATTGGTTTGCAAAGGGAGTTGAAAATCCTTCTGGGAGAAATCGGCAAAGGAAAGGAAGGTGGATCAGCAATGGGACATTCGTCCAATCAACCCGATAAGAAACGGTCAAGGCATGGAGACTCAAAGGAAATTGAGCAGGTAAAGATGAAGTAGCCAGTGCAATGCTGGAGATGCGGAGGACATAATTTACGCCTGGACTGCCCAATGAGGGAACATGATAAGGGAAATCGCCGCAAAGTTCCTAGACTTCGGGATAAGCTGGAAGCTGAGAACCAGCAGGACAAGTCCGTAGAAGCCGAGGGGCTTGGTCTTGAACATTCAAAGTAAATAATTGAACGTGGGACAAATCTGCAAAATTTTGAAATTTTGATGTGCAATTGTATATGTATTGTCACTACTACATTTTGACCGAAAATACGATGGCCGTCATGTCGGATTTTCGACACTTCCCTGTCGCATGTACGACACTTTGATTTTTTTTTAAGCGTCGGAAACTTGTCGTCGGTTTTCCGACACCTAAGTAACCGTCGGTTAAGAGACACTTAAGTAACCGTCGGTTAAATTTAAAGCGTCAGTTAAGCGACGGAATATCTTCGATGGTAGTGAAAGTTTTTTAAGAAAATAACCTTCATGCCATCGGTTAAGCGACAGAAGGACCGTCGGATAAGCGACGGATATTAAGAATACGCGTCGGAAAAGCGACATCGATAACGGTCGGATAAGCGACGGATATTAAAATAAGCGTCGAAAAAGCGACAGATATAACCGTCGGATAAGCGACGGATATCTACAATAAGCGTCGGAAAAGCGACATCTTAAACCGTCGCTTAAGCGACGCTTGTTGAATTTTTTTTTTTTTAAATAAAATTTGAAATTTGACATGTATGCCTGTCACTTTGTTATTCTGAATGATGCAGCAATATGTTATGACTAGAATTTAGTATGCTGAGTTGTGAAAAGGCTTAATAGTTACTGTGGTAGCAGGACATGGATTTAAACTCTAAATTTGTTTCACAGAAATCAAGAATTGTTTGCTTTGTTTTATCATGTAGTTGCATTTCACTCCTGTACTATGCCGTAGTCTCTGTTTCTAAGAATGGATTGAATCTCCAACTGTGTGGTTTTCCAATTATATTCATGCATGTCTATAATGGTTGAAAGTGCAATACTGTGGAATGAGGATTCTTCTAATCTTCATCCTAAGTGCGTTGTAATGGAAAATTGGTTGTGGTGTTCGAAATTCTCCTGATGATGCTAACCACAGCCTCTGTATTATTATTTACTTCATCCTGCAACTCTGCATTCACATGTAATTGCTCAAATGGAGAGCCAATAACTCTATTATTGGCCTCCCAGCTATGGACATCTCCAAAAGTTAAAACTGAAGAACAGGATGTGTACAAGGTAATCATGTCTAGTTATGACAGATTGTGTTAGATTTCCTTTATTGAATGGATCAAAATAATTTGTCCACACTTCAAATATCCAGAGGCATGCACTGAGAAAATATAGGTATATACACACATGTTAGTGTGAATTTCTTATGTTGAAAACCAAAATTAGTTGCAGAGTAGCCATATATTCCTCTTCAATTCTAAGTTGCAGATTCCCTTTCTTATGTTTGATTTCACCCAGCACCTTAAATTCCTGTAAATTCCTTCATCCTTTATTGTGCTTTATGGCCCATGGGCCACAATATTTTTCTTTTGTTGTTGAAGGATTTACC
>LPNX010004381.1:108817-189331 GCA_001517045.1 Pseudotsuga menziesii | reverse complement strand
GAAGTGGAATTGGCATGGTTCCAAACAATTCATTTTGTGTAAGATGAATGAGGAAACAATTTATCATTTGTCTATTGAGTGTTACTTCTCAAAGCAGGTATTCCAGGCTATCACTGGAAATCTAAAATGAATTATTTGGTGGACTCATGCATCCTTTGAACAATGTTTCATGCACTGGCTTTCCACTAATCCATATCTATCTTATATTACGCCTCATTATTTTGTGCTTTGGGGTGTAAGAAACAAAGGTCTATTTGAATACAAAGTTATGAATGTGCCCATATTGGTAGAAAGAGTCAGAGTACTCTTATTCAAAGAATGTGGTATCAATATCAAGTAGTTAGGTGCTAGGGTGTTGAAAGTGCCTAATACAAATAAATATGGAGTGTGGGGGTTCTTTTGTGGGGCATTTAAGGGTAACTTGAGCTCTTATGATGCAAACGCAATCCTTTGTATCAATCAATAGAGCTTTATCAAACCCAAAATTGAAGTAGGAATAGGAACAATTTATGCGTCGTCGCTTAAGCGACGCCTAGGAGGATAGTTGTCGCTTAAGCGACGCTTATAAGCCTAGCCATCACTTAAGCGACGCTTATGCCCATCATTTCAAAAAAAAAAAATTATCTTAATAATTTTTGGTACGGTTAAAAGAAAAAATCCACGCGCCGTTGAAAAAAACCGTCGGATTTTGGATTGAAATGTAGTAGTGTGTATATATGTAATGGAACACCAAGGACGGTGTTATTCCAAGGGGGAGGGGAATGTAACACCCCAGTTTTGACCCCCTTTGCATGATGTATATATTGTAATTAATCATGGTGAGGAGCTAAAGGAAAAATCCCCACCATCGATTTGGTTGTGTATGTTTCGGCAATAGAGGTAGTTGCCGATGGTATGTCGTGCTATCCGGCACCTTATAATTTGACATCATGTAAACACGCACATCAAATAAAATAAACCACAACCAGCTACAGCAGTGCAACATTGAATGAAAAGGGTATGATTCCAAAGGATAAGGGGTAGGGGATGTCAAACCTTGGTCTATGGGGGAAAAACCCATGAGTTTCCATCTTCCTTGTCTCATCCAACCTCTTTATTGTTTTGTTGTTGTTGGTTGAGGTAGTTATTGCTGAGTGGTGGTGGTTGTGGCAGGACTATCAGTCCTTGCCCACGTGCCCACTCCACCAGCAGATTCTTCCTCCTCACGTCGCATGGGGCAGAGGGAGAGCATTCACTCTCTCCACTCCCTCCACTGCTAGGCATTCTCGTCGTGTCTGTTCATCTTCCTCACGCACTGAGGTGGGGTTTGTTTTCCCTCACGCACTCTCCATTACGCGATATCTAGGTGGTCTGTGCATTTTCTCTCGATGGTCTGTTTGTTCCTCCCGTTGGTCTGCTCATCCTCACGCGCAGGGAGTTGTTCACTCTCACGCTGTCGTCGGCCTGTTGCGGTGTTCTTTCCATTTGCGCAGAGACCAGCGAGTTGTTCTCTCCCCTCTTCTCCCACACAAAAGTTCTGGGTTGTTTTTCCTCATGCAGAGAGCGGGTGGAATCGTGGCTGTCACTCAGGATTTTCGGGTGCAAGAGCCATTTCTACACTCAGGAACTTTGTGTAAGTTTCCTTACTGATTTGTGGCCTGTGCATATGTTTTCCTCTGTGTTTTGGGGTCTGGTGCAAGTTGCTCTCACGCACAGACCGTTGGAGTCATTTTCCATGTTGTGAGTCGTGCTCACTGATTACGTTTTGGGACTGTTGTCTTCCCTTCATTTTGTTGGCCGTGGTGCTCAAATTTGTTTTGGGCCACTGTGGATTTCCAATCCGTTGGTTGAGTTTCCCTCTGTCCACGCTAGGAGTTGGCTTCTCCTTTGTTTGGGACTATGTAAGTTTCCTAGCCGTTACCTGGAGGAATTGTGTGTGATGTGGGCTATTGATTTCCAATATGTTGTCTGAGTTTCCCTATTTTGGGACTGTGGATTGCTGCTATCATTCATTGTGTGTTTGTGGCTGCTGGAGTACCCTGGTTTCGGGTTGCAGCTGAGTTGTTTTGGCCACTTTAGGGCCAAGAACAACTCTGAGTTGCATTGTAGGCTTGATTTGTGTCTCACCTTTCATTTGGGACTGTCACTAGTTGTCTTTCCCTTCTTCACAGGGCTATGAAGGGATTGTTTTGCTACATGTATGTAGTGGTTGATCTTCGGACTGTGCTGGCTTGGCTGGTTTGTTGATGGTATGATAAACCCAGCGGTGTTGGTTTACCGATTGTGTCCCTCGGCTATGTGTAAGCCTGCATTGACCCTTATCCTTGGAGGAATCATGCCTAGCTCGGGGGTGGCAGTGTTGCTGAGAGATTAATGAGCACGCTAGCCTATGGTTGGGTGGAACATTGCAGCGACGTAGCTAGTTGCGGGCAAGTTCTTCATCAAAAGATAAGTACTCCTGATTGTCTCATCTCTACAATGTATTTATTGTTTCAAGTATTAAGATGAACATGTGGAATGCTGGAATGTATATGTTTGCTTCCGCTGAATGCTTTGAGGAATTATGCATCTGTGTATGCTTGTATGTTTGGCATTCCTGTTATGCATCATGTTAAGATTTTAATTTCAGCATTGATTTCTTTTGTTTATGTTCATGGGGTTGTTTGCCTGTGTTTGGTGTGTTGCTCGCTTCCTCTTCGTCGGTCTAAGGGGATGGGGACGTGACACTCCTACACTTTCAACAAGGGTTACCTTCCAAGCCCATCCAAGGTGAACCAGAAATAGCCTTTCGGTTTACCTAGGTATGAACCCTAAATGTGAAGAGACTAAAATCTACCTTAGCTATACCAACAGTCTCGGGAGACAGTTGCAAGCCTGACTTGTACACATGGGTAGGGTAGTTGAGCCCGAAACGTTTTCTAGGACAGAATCCCCAGATGCGTACAAGTCCTGATTTACGTTTCAACAAGGAATCAGAGGGTTATCTCCTTAGTCCAATGCCTCTACGCGGCCTCGTGCTTGAATCTCATTTGAGAGGAGCTTCCTAGATACAATCGATAAAGATAAGGATTTACCTATCGAATGGTCCACTATGTCTGAATTTTAAAACTTATGGGAAGTTTACACTTCCTATCCCATAAGTCTAGCCTAAGCTGGTAGGTGAATGGCCCTAAAAAATTAAAATTACTAGTAAATTTTAATTATTGCGTTCATTTTAAGGGCTATTTCTTTACTCATAAGGAAGTGGAGTGAAGGACTATGATGTTTTTGACTCGATAAGAAATGTAAAAAGCAAACATGTATGTTTTCAAAGCAAATTATCACTACTAAAACAAACTTCTTCTTTTTTTACTTTTTGTAAATATAAATTGATGAAAATGCAATGATAAAGAGAAAACTAAGACTATATTTTTGTAGTTTTTTGAGATTATATTTTAAAAACTGAAAGTAAAACTACTCCATGCAAAATCACATGCAAAAGCTTCAAAATGTTTTCTTTTCACTTTTTAAAATGCTCAAAGACTACTATGCACCTAAATGCACAAAACTTGAGTATGCTTTGATAGGTAATAACTCCCGATTCATTTCTATTCATGGCTAATGCATACATTTATATATTACATGTGGTGGTTGAGCTTCATCAGCCTTTTCACCTTCCTATGTAACTGTTCAGCTTCCTACATAACTATTTATTTACAAAATATAATCCCGACAGATTATATTCCAACAATCCCCCCCTTAATCCGAAGGGGTGTTAGTAAGTCCGAGCATGTTTCTGAATCTTTCAAACTTTTCTTGTCCAAGCGCTTTCATGAAGATGTCTGCAACTTGATCATTTGTGGAACAATGTCGAAGATGGACTGTCTTGGCCTCTACATGATGTCGAATCAAATGATACTTTGTGTTGATGTGTTTGGTTCAATCATGGAATCTAGGATTCTTAGCCAGCTTGATTGCAGAAGTATTGTCGACCAATAATGGAGTGGATTTTTCTTGTTTTTCTTGAAAATATTCAAGTATCTTCCTGAGCCATACTATTTCTTTCGTTGCTTCAGCTGCAGCCACATATTCTGCTTCTATTGATGAATCTGCTGGAACTGACTGTTTGCGTGATCTCCATGAGATAGCTGCTGATCCAAGACTCATAGTGTATCCAGAAGTTGATACTCCTATCTCCTTATCGCCATCAAAATCTGAGTCTGAGTACCCAATAAGTTTGAAGTCATCCACTTTAGAGTAATTGAGTCCAACGTCTTGAGTCCCCTTCAAGTATCTTAGAACTCTTTTTGCAGCTGACCAGTGTCCTTCACAAGGTTTATGCATGAACCTTGAAAGTATGCCAACAACATAAGAAATATCTGGTCTAGTTTTTGTAAGGTAGATAAGACTTCCTACAAGTTGTCGATACTTGGTCGCATCCTCAAATTATTTTCCTTCGCTTGATGTGAGCTTCATTTTCTGTTCCATTGGAGTAGATATAGGGTTGCATTCTGTCATGCAAAATTTGTTTAGTAGTTCTCCAACATATTTTTTCTGAGATAGGAATATGTACTTAGGATGTTGAGTGACTTCAATTCCTAATTAATAGTGGAGATGTCCCATATCTGTCATTTCAAAGATCTTTTTCAAATCTTTCTTTATGGATGTTATATAGCTCTCATTTTTCCCTGTCATCAAAAGATCATCTACATACACCACAAGATACACAACAGATCTTCCAAATTTCTTTATAAACAGTGTTGCATCATCAAGATCAAAATGTTTGAAATTTAACTTCAAAAGATGCTCGGTTAACTTTTCATACCATGCGCGAGGTGCTTGTTTTAGGCCATACAAGGATTTGACAAGCTTGCATACCTTTAGTTCTTTTCCTTTCACAACAAAGCCTTCTGGCTGAGACATGAAAACATTCTCTTTCAAGTCTCCATTCAAGAAAGCAGTCTTCACATCCATCTGATGAACTTTCCACCTTTTCTGAGCAGCTAAAGAGAGTAAGGTTCAGATGGTAGCCCATTTTGTTGTAGGAGAAAATGTTTCTTCATAGTCAATTCCTTCTTTCTATGCATAGCCTTTTGCTACAAGCCTCGCTTTGTGCTTGTCAAGTGAGCCATCTGATCTGTATTTGTTCTTGTACACCCACTTGCAGCCAATTGGTTTGGTTCCAACTAGAGGGTCAACCAGCTTCCAAGTTCCATTCTTCATGAGTGCATCATACTCATTCTGCATAGCTTCTTTCCACTCAACTCGAGTAGAATCTTCTTCAAAGGAATTTGGTTCAAAGTTAGTAGATAAATTAAATTCACAATCAAATGATACATCCATGTCATCACCTGAATTATCTACTTCTCCTCCATCTTCATGTCTTTTCAAACTTCTCATTCCCGTCTTTCCAACTTCATCTGGATGGACACTTTCAAGTGTCTGTGTGGCCCATTTAGGAATCTTCTGTGATGGTCCTGTTTGATCAACTGGTGGTGCTTCATCATTGATTGAGAGTCTTCCAATTCTCTCAATCACATCATCCATTTGAACCTCTTGTTGAGGTGAAGTAGCAGGAACTTCTTCATGCAGGGGAGTTGGTGCTTCATATGGAAATTCCAAAGGTTGATCCAGAATAGGAATCCCCCCTTCAAGGTTTGGAATTTCATATTCATTTTTAGAATATGTCTTTGGATGAGGATATTTTTCCAAATGATCAAGCTGTCTCTCAATGGACTGGTCATTTTTATTAGTTTCAAGAAAAATGAAATCTCTGGAAATAACAAATTTCTTGTTTACCTCATCATACAGACGGTATGCCTTGGAGTATTCTTCGTACCCCAGGAAAATGCATTTTCTGCTTCGAGCAACAAGCTTGTTTCTTTGCTCCTTTGGAATCAAGGCATAACAGGTGGATCCAAAAACTCTGAGATGCCTGACTGAAGGGAGATGGCCAAACCACATTTCATGTGGAGTCATGTTATCAAGAGCATTTGAGGGACTTCTGTTTCTCAAATAGGCTGCACATTTCACTGCATCACCCCAAAACATTAGTTTTACATTCTTGAAAAACATCATTGAGCGAACCATATTCATTATGGTTCTATTCATTCTTTCTGCTACACCATTTTGTTGAGGATTGTAGGGAACTATAGTCTGATGTGCAATTCCATGTTGGCGAAGATAATATTCAAAATCATTTGATGTGTATTCTTTCCCATTATGAGTACGAAGTGTACCAATTTTTGATTGTGCTTGTTTTTCAATCAATGCATGAAAGTCTTTGAATGTTTGAAATGCTTCTGATTTTGTCTTTAAACAGTAAATCCAGCACATTCTTGAGTAGTCATCAACAAATGTCATAAAATACTTATTCCCATTTGCTGAAGGTGTTGGCATTGGGCCACATAAATCAGAATGCACTAATTCTAATTTCCTACTTGCTCTGAAATTAGATTCATGGAATGGCAGCTTACTGTGTTTCCCTAATATACATGCATCACATTTGTTCTTCTCTTTGGGAATGGTGGGAAAACCAAACACACCATTCTTTTCTCAACAAATGAAGACTGTTATAATTTAGATGACCAAATCTTGCATGCCACAATGAACTAGATGACAAATTACCTTCTCCATGCTGAGAGAGGTAGGCATAGTTCTGAACTCTTGCAGATGAACCCTTTAGCTTCAGCAGCTTCCCATCTTCGTATCTAGTAATGATGACTTGGTTGTCAGAGGAATTTCTTATTTCTACGATTCCATCAAACATGTGGATGGAATGGCCTCGCTGTCGAATCTCCACCAAGGATAGCAGGATTCTCTGCAACTCTGGAAGATAAAGAACAATCTTCAATAAGAAATCAGGGAATCCAGGCATCTTCAGTCGAATGGTGCCCATTCCCTTTGGTTTAAGACTTGACTTATCTGCAAAGTAAACTATGCCATCTATTGTTTCATTAAGTTCTTCAAAACAGTTTTTCTAAATGCCATGTGTGATGTTGCACCAGTATCAAGCAGCCAACAATCTTTGTAAGATGAGAGTGAAGTCATTTCATTAATTCCAAGATTACAATGTGCAACAATACAATGAGCAGGATCAGAAGATTTACAAGCATCTTGGTTTTTATTGTCATCTTTCTTCTTGTTATGTTTGTCTTTGATGGAGTCCCACGAAGCCCAACACTGATCTGATGTGTGCCCAGTCTTTCCACAACGCTTGCACTGCAAATCTGATCTTTTGTTGGAGTTGTTTCTGCCTCCTCTTCCTCTGAAGTTTCTTATTTCTCTGCCTCTCTTGCTACTTTCTCCTTTGGGATGATCTTTGCCAGAGAGAGTGGCACCAACTCTAGATGCTATAGATTGCATCTTTTACAACTGTCAGTGTAATTTACAAGAATGAACTTAATATGACAAAGAGAAATAGAAAAATAATAACCTTGCAGGTCTAGTCTCTGCCAAGGTGAATACAATGAAATTTTATAGCATACACAGGCTCCTTCAATACAATTGTTTCACATAGACTTTATTCTTCAAGGAAGGTCACAACTCCAGCAGCTTGATGTAGCACTTCTAGTTGCAGCAGCAAAATAATTGCACAGTGGCAATATTCCCAATTGCACGAGCAGTCTCAATGCAATCAACACCAACAAAATAGCATATATCTTCCACAAGATTCTTCAATGTATGATATATCAGTCACAATATAGCAATTGTCTTCAATATATATCAATCACAGTCCTTTTTACTCAATGTAAATACAAAATACGTGTAGACTTTCACTTTACATCCATGCACATAAATTAGGGTTTTGTATTTCAACCAACAAAAAGGTTTACCTCCGCATGAATGTATGAGAGCAGAAATTAGGTTTTGTTCACTTCCAACAGTCATCAAATTCTCAGTTGTGATTACTGAGATATCTTCTTTACAATACACTTAATATACTTCAAAACGCAACACACAGAAATGTCAAACACAGCCAAAAGAAACAGCTCTAGTTTTAGGCGCGGATGAATTCAAGTGTGAGCTTCTTCACTCGCTTTCAGGCTCAATATTCACACCTTCCACCAACAGTCTTGATGTGAGCAACTTCAAGACAAATTTCTTTCAATATCCAACGTATATATCTAGGGCATAAATTAGGGTTTGTGTAATCCAACGATCACACCAAAATTTTACCTCCAACGCAGTCTTCAGCAGTCTTCAACGTTCAACAAATTCTGAATATTGAGATCGGTCTTCACGCAGGCTGTAGCAACACAATCCTGAAGTAAATCTGAAAGATACTTTACTCCAAAAAATCTTGATAACTCATAGCGAGCATAGGTTACTACACTCTCCAACATTCCTTTTGTAACAAGTTCGATGTACTTCAGCACAGAAACGTTCTCTCCTACAGCTTTAACCTCACATCAAACTTCAGCACGGAACTAAATCACAACTCTTCATGTTGAGTTCACAGGTCACATACACAATAAAATGAAGGAGGAGGCAATATTCCATGATGGTATTCTCGTGACACTTCAACGATATCAGCTCCAATATATTATCAGCTCCAAAATAGATTCAAACTCACGCAGCATATATACTTTCAGCTTCAGATGGTGGATTCAACTTAGGACTCACAACTTTTGAACAAAAAGGGTCACAGTTTCCAACGATCAATCTTCACAGTATTATTTCTCCAACGCAGTGAGAGTCTTCAATGCAGCATAGTACTCAGGCGGCTCTCACAATTCAGCAGGCAGGTAGCTCCATGCACCATACAGCAGGCAGCTCCACGCACCATACAGCAGGAAGCTCCCACGACTCCTCCAACGCTGGTATAGCTGATAACGTCAATCCTCCATCATTCAATGGGTCATCAAGGAGGGCAGATCACCTCCACGCCACAGAGAAATCTACAAAATCCCCAACGCACGCAGCAGTAGTCTAGGGTAAATTTAGGGTTACACTTCCAGAGTCTTCAACGCAGGAGAGATCACTCAGAGTGGCGCAGTCTTCACATGTTCATCAGGTGGAATAAATCCAGTAGCAAGCATACCTCAACGCAGATATAAACTCACAGATATAAACGCAGATATACACTCATAGATATAAACGCAGATATACTCCAGTAGCAAGCATACCTCAAAGCATATACTCAACGCAGATATAAACTCACAGATCGCAGCACACACAACAGAATGATGAATGGAACGATAAGAAGAGAGAGTGTGGTTACAAATTAGGGTTAGGCAGGTCTCCAAGAGAATAACGCATACAATGCATGCAACTAGCAGACTGACGGAGCAGGAAGCCTAAAAGAGCAGACTGGCAGGAGAAACGAATTGACAAAGGGCAGAATGGAGGTCTGGCAGGCATGCAATGCAGCCAGGAGTTATGGCAGCGCTCTGATACCACTGATAGGTAATAACTCCTTATTCATTTCTATTCATGTCTAATGCATACATTTATATATTACATGTGGTGGTTGAGCTTCATCAGCCTTTTCACCTTCCTATGTAACTGTTTAGCTTCCTACATAACTATTTATTTACAAAATATAATCCCGACGGATTATATTCCAACATGCTTGAATTCAATCAACTGTATAAAGCAATCAAAGCGAAGTAAAATAGATTAATAAGACCAAAAATCAACCAACAAGGGAAGACTTGGAACCCTAGCTTGGGCGGGAACAATGACAAGAAATCACTAAGATCACACAAAGGTAAGTGGCAAACCAATCACTATCCAAAGATAGAATGGGAAAAAGAGTGTCCAGAACCCTGATCACTGATTTGGACAACCAACACTTAAACCTATAACCGAAAATAGGAAAATCCACTTCAAATTGCAAACAGAAGACAATCCAAACAAAAGGAACTCAAGGGATTTACAAGAAAACACAAGGTGTGGCCAAAAAGGTCATCAAACTGACAGTATAATGCTTATAAGGAAGACCAAACAGCAAACAAATTTTATAAAGGGACAAGGAAAACCAAACCCTAACCCAAAAATTCAAATGCTAAGGCTTGTACGTGACTGTGTATAAGGGAAACCCACATACTGTACGTGACTGTCCTAGAGAGCAACTCATGTATGCAGGCCTCTGTACACGACTATATGCAAGAGAAACCCATGTACAGGTACAAAATTTTCTAATAAAAAGAAAATTTCTCAAGGTATTCAAACACTATCCTAAGCATGAACCAAGATAGGATACCACACACAAACTCAAGCCAAAGACTGGGCAACGGTAAACAAAAATAACCCACAGCAGTCTGGGCTCCCCAGCAGAGTCACTAGTTCTGTTGTTCAGGAATAAACACCCTTATAACCAAGGGTCTAGGGTTACCAACATACTCTTAAAACTTGCAGACAATCATCTTTAAAGTACAGCAAGGAAATAGGAAGATATAATGGACTCACCCGATTAAAGACGGTTGATCCAAGATTTGTCTTCTCCCGCTCTGCTCCTCTCCAAAGCTTTCAAGGATGCACCTCCTTCACCTGCAAAGAGAAAATACTCCAAATACAATCTTATACATGTATATATGACAAGTTAGATAAACAATATATAGAGTGCTTCATCATAAATATTCATCAAACCATGATACATGAAAGAGAGTCAACACAAAGTTGGAAGAAGGATTCTCTTTATTAACAATAGTGAATGAGATAAGTGTACAACCCAACGCCTGAAACAAGGACTCCTCTACAACTAAAGGATTCTAATTTCTACTGCTCCAAAGACTTCTAAAGATATACCACCAGTGTAACTTTTCTCTCCAAGTATGATTTATTAATGCCCCCCCCAAGGCCTCTATTTCTACTTAGGAAAATAGAGCAGTTTCGAAGGTTGAGGAGGTTGAGACAGTTAAGATAGTTAATGTTTAAGGCTTAACAAATATCCATTAATCATGTTTTATTATTTTTAATGTTGAATGGAGGTGTACACAAGTATTGATACTGGAAACCCGTGTATGACATACAAGTTGCTATAAGGGAAACCTGTGTACAGATCTGTACGCGGGTTGCAATGACAATATTCGCATATAGTACACGATATGCTGTGGAGATAGTCGCGTATGTACGTGAGTTGCTATGGAAAGAGTCGTGTACAACAATCAACATGTAAAAAGGTAAAAAATGGCAAGCTAGGTGGATAGTGAATGCATCTCATGTCATGCCCATCTATAGTGTTTTAGGCAACCTTCAATCCATAAGTATCCTTTTGTGTTCCAACAAATGCAGTGTCGGCACTCGGACGGAGAAGTGCCATTTGTGTTGATAACATACCTTCACCATTCCTTCATGCCAGTAGATTCAAAAGAGGATTTGACCTGAGGTAGGACTATTGCAACCCTATTCTCCCATGATTGTGGGCAGTTGTTGGGTTTAGAATACCTTTCTCTTGAATATAATATGGATTTTCATTTGTTAAGTTCATCAGTGTTGGGTGTTCTATTAAAGAACCCATCCTGGGATATTGTACCTAACTTGCTAATAAAACTTTCCAATGATCCAATTCTATGCCTCAATATGTGTGTGTGTGTGTGTGTGTTCAAACAATTTATTATAGAACCACCTTTGGAGCATATTTGGTTGTTCACTTTATGGAAAAGTTACAAATCTTGGAGGATGGTTTAGCATATGTTTATGCCTTATGTAATGGAGCAATCTCTCTTGGAGGTCATCTTATGGAAACGTATGAATTGTTTCCTTAGTATTTCTAACATTATTTGGTGGAGGCACCCTCTTTAGGGATTTTATTTATTGGATTGGTTT
Organism: Pseudotsuga menziesii; assembly: GCA_001517045.1. Classification (NCBI taxonomy): domain Eukaryota; kingdom Viridiplantae; phylum Streptophyta; class Pinopsida; order Pinales; family Pinaceae; genus Pseudotsuga; species Pseudotsuga menziesii. The sequence goes on along the minus strand of LPNX010004381.1, from coordinate 177,601 downwards.
CAATATGGATACACTTGAAAAGCTTGTTTCGTATCTTAGAGGTCATCGTGGGTATCTATTTATTAGTGGACATCATCATGTGGAGGGAACTCCTTTGAAAACCATCTTTGGAGGATGTAATTTGTTCTTGTGTGTACACTTTTGGGTGGAGCACCCCCTTAAAGAAAGGATTTGGAGGCTGACTTAACACTACCTTTCCTAGCTATTGGAGCACTCACTTAGGGAGGCACCTTTCCTATTATTTGTATTATAACTCTAAGCATTGTATCTTAGAGGTCATCATGGGAATTTTGTGTATTAGTGGACATCATCATGTGGAGTGCACCATTTTGAAAAGCATATTTGGAAGATGGAATTTTTTGTTGTGTGGACACTTTTGGGCAGAGTGCCCCCTTGAAGAAATTCTTTGGAGACTGACCTGGCATCCATTCATAGTTGTTGGAGCCCTTGCTTAAGGAGACACATTTATTGTTGGGTTCTATTATAACTCTAAGCATTGTACTTATGGATTTGACAACCATTTTATAATGTGTTTGCTACGAGTTAGCTGGGTTAGTGGATATTTTGTATTATTTTACTCCACCATAGGCTAGATCTAGGGATTTATTAATAATTTATTGAAATGAAGTTAGGATACTCTCTTATATAAAGAGATCTACTTCCCCATTTGTACTTATGGTTGTATTTTGAAAGCTCTCTCTCTTTTGGAGTCCACTTAACATATTTTTGTGGAGTACTTTTTGAGTTAAAAGGTTTTCTTTTTTGGGTATGTTTAAGACGTCAAACAGAAATGCACAGGGTGATGCGAGCAAATGTGTTTAGTGGACTCCAAGTTCATTGACTAGGATTTTGACCCATCCTACCGAAAATAGTAGCTTATATATTCATTTGGATAAATAATATCTTACAACCAAGGCCATGTTTTCTATCAGTATACCGGCAAGTTACAACATGGCTATAAAGGACACATACCCAAGCCATGTCCTTTCCATGTTTAATCATATTTGTTACAATTACTTTACAATGCACATCAATCTTACTCAATTTTTGGTGCTTGGTACTTAACCCATGAATATGGCTTTGTCTTTTGGAATTAAACAGAGCAAAGTGAAAACAACAACTAAACTATATTAAAATAGCTAATGGTCATAAACATACACCAAGCACTGACTGGACAATACAATTTCATTCATGTTGTAATATTTTCTCAACATTATTAGAAAATGTTTATTGTAATAGATATAAATAGATTTTATCAAGTCTAGTACATGCTCCACCTCTGTGATTTACTATCCACCCATGCACAATCAGATTGATTTGTTCTAGTAGCCTGTAAGCATACTTGGAAGCAAATATATTAAGATATATCATTTCTAAGATGCCCATACCCTAATACTTGAGCCAATTCACCTAGACTTGTGAAAATTTCATCACCAAATTCATAATGGTGTTGAATAGGTAGTGACAAAACATACTTGTAAATAGAATCTACCTTTACCAACACCTCTACAATATCGTTAAGTGTTCACCAAAGCCTAGCAATTTGATTGTAGTCTCGTGCAACACAACCATAAACATTGAGACCACTTTGAAAATAGCTTTGTTAATATAGAATTGGTTGTGACCAATATTTTCAATTAGAACAAATAATTTCTCGTTTAAAGAATGAAAAACTGATTCTAAGGACTAAATAATAATTAAATAAATTTCTCTCCGACGCCAATGTTGAATTGGCCCATTGTGAGGTTTTTAGATACCCTAGTTCCATAGGGTTTGAGCGTGCCTAAATTTTGATTAAGGAGTTTTAGATATCCTGATGTCAAGGGGTTTGAGTGCACCTAACTGCCAATTAAGGTTGAATTTAATGATTGTCTCTTTCCATTTACTAGTTTTGGACAACATGGCCATCATATTGAGGGAATTCGATTTTGGTTCTCTGGTAAGACTATTCTACCAAGAATGAATCACTCTTCGCTCATAATTTCCATATCATACAAAAATTCCCATAGTTGATCATGGTCAATGGCATCCAAAAGAACCTAAGTTTTAAACAATTGGTTGGCTCACTATAACTTCCTACCACACCACTGTAGAAATTTTGATTATGCCCAATAAAAGACTTCTAACAGAATTCTATGAGGTCACAAATATTAAGAATTAACTCAAACATTAAACATTAAGGTAAACCTATAGGGTTTGATTATTAGATGTTAGATTTATTATTAATATGAGCATTAAAGATGATTATATTCTAAGCCTATTTGACTTAAAGATGGTCTCGGCTTTGGGATCAAAACATCTAGAGTTTTCTTAACTTATTAACACAATGCTCCTTCTTTCTTTCCAAATTTTGGTTGTGTACAATGAACAAGTTGAAGGAAACCTCTTGTTGAACTATCGTACTATGAGAATAAAAGAGCACACATTAGAGGGAATTTCAACTCAAAATGGGCCTCCTAAGGAAAATTAATAAAATAATAGTTAAAATATAATAATATTTATTAATTTTGGAGGAAGCCTAAGAAAAAAACTACTTTTTTGTTCGTATTTTTGACATATCTCTCTGTGTTTTTACTCAAATTTCGATCGAGAGAGATTTTTGGATGTAAAATTAAATTTCGCATCCAACGAGTAACCACCTGTCATACTTTTTACAGGCCCTGTTACCCTAAAAACAAGAAATACCTGAAAACATGTGATGATGATGTCATCATCACATTTTTCAGGTATTTCTTGTTTTTAGGGTAGAGGGGCTCGTCAAAAGTATGATGGGTGGGTACTCATTGGATTCAAAATTTAATTCCACATCCAACAAGCTCTCCTGATCGAAATTTGAGTAAAAACACAGGGAGATATGTCAAAAATACAAACAAAAAAAGTAGTTTTTTTTATGATACCCATCCCCAAATTTATATTAAAAATTTATTTAAGCGGTGATCCCTTTTTGAATTTTAAAGAATTTTGAGTGGCTAATACATGATGGCATGGAATTTGTATTATATTTGGAAGGCCCATTTTAGATTGAAATTTTTTCTAATGTAGCAAATGGGATAGTGCATTTACCTTAAAATCATCATTGACTAGTATCTCTTGTATATTGGATACAATATCATAGGATATTGTGTTGAAAACTATTGGATTTATCTTATCACCGAGAGGGGGACGTGAATCAGTAATTGCGCAGATGTGTATATTATGACATATTTTTCCAATTAATACTTTTCAACAACAACAATAACAAAAACAACATCGCACAAATATCTAAGAATAATTGTATATCTATAAACATATACATGTATGATTACATTAGTGGGATATTGAAATTTCCAAACATGAGTACCCACTTATTTCAGGTGTAAACCTGATCCCCAAGTACAATCTACAGGTTGGTTGCACCGACCTGCAACAACTTTAACCTGCACAAGCATCGACTCATGATATTAAGGAACCGACCTAAATAGATATATGTCTGACTACACAAACTATGGCTAGTGTATTTAAGCTCTGACCTATGGAAAAGTATGCTCTCTGGTTGTGGAAGCACCAACTTTTGATTGTGTTATCCAACACTTACTAGAGGGAGGCTCCAACCCCTTGGGTTTTATCTGCTCCAACAAAAAATATGCTACAACACCCAAATTATATTTACCAACTGCAACTGGAAGGAGGCTCCAACCCCCAACATTTTATCTACACCAACAGAAAGGACGCTACCACACCCTGATTATATTCTCCATCATCGACTGGAAGGAGGATACAACCCCTGCTCCTTGCACCGTTCGACCTCCCTGATATGAAATAAAATTGTATTGAAAATTTCCAAATACAAAATTACCTTATCCTTGTGATTATCTTCACAGTCCGCAACTACAGTAACTTATTCAATCTGCATCTGAATATCTACATCTGGACAAACAATTGCAAAAAGCACAATGTGCGATAACCACTACGATCTACATTTGAACATTGAACATAATTTCTCACTCAGCCACTTCTAATCTTTTATTGACTACGTCAGTCGCTGCGTAAGAATATTGTACATCCAAAATATGAGTATCCTCTTCATGCAGCGAACTTCTTCATTGTTTATCACTCACTATTTTTGTGCACTTTGTCTCTGCTGCAAAAAGATACTTACTATGATTAATGAGCCTTTTATACCCTAAATAATTCTGAAGCTTTTCCAAACAGATTATCTCAGATCTTCATTCTTCATAAACTTACTTCAACACATCCATATCTTGATTATTTATAGTCTTCTTGGCTCAAGAGACGTGCCCACTTAGTGAAGTTCCTCGACCTTGGATATCACCCCACTTTTTTGCATTTTCATCGATTTAGGATCTGCGTCGGCATGTTGCTTATCGCAATTCATCTTTATGTGGTATATGGCACACATATACCAACGTCCTTCTGTGAAATTTGCACATAGGTTCATAACCCATATTTTCCTTTACAAGTCTTCATATCACATACCATTTTTATTGTGGGAATTTTACACGCCAATTTGTTTTTATTCATTCATAAGTCTCACAAATAGTATTTGCACATATGTGACATTTCCAATGTTCTTCTTTATGTATTATTATATGCACATTTGATACCAATGTAATGGTTGGATATTTTCTCTCATGTTACTTCCACATTCTTCCATATGTATTTCTTCAATATGGTTTTGTGTGAGGGAGTATTCAGCTTCTTCTGATGTTCTTTTAGCAATTCCCTTGACACTCAATTCACTATCTTTGACATCATTTCCTTGACATTTGATCCTTTGATATTTGATTCTTTGACATTTGATCTTTTAACATAAATGACAATTCATGTTCAACAATATCCCCCTTTGGCATTAATGTCAACCCCACTTTGAATGATAACACATGTCATAAACTCCCCCTGAAGGTGAGATTTACTTCTGTGCATCAAAGGCTTCTTTCTTTTACATAGATCTTTTGTCTATATTTTTCATTCTGTCATTGCTCCCCCTGTCATTGGGATGTTCCTATTTCTCTTCCTCCCCCCCTTTGACATCAATGGCAAAGGGACTCTCTTCTTTGCTAACTCCCCCTGTATTAGTGCTTATTTCTTCTGGTGCGCCAAGTCACAGATAATTCATTCCTGCATCAGATACATAGAGTTTTCTTATTATGCATAATCACATTGTTTGAGTCTAATTTAATGTATCCTGCAATTAATCTTGTCTCAGAGTTTGAACACAAGACATTTTATTACTGTAAATCAATTTTCCTTTTATCGCATATATTTCCAATCTTTTGCACGCATGGTAAAATTTGATGTGCCCAATATCCTATCCGTGTGGTGTATTCTTACTGAAACATTTACTCCAAAATCATTCTTCCATATCACCTTTTTTCCTTTATCAACCCACACATTTAATTTTGACCTTGTCATGATCTCTCTTGGATTGCACAATGCATGAAACTTATTGATCTTGACGTCCTTTCATTTTATGTTTGAGTGTGTGAAGAGTTATCTCCCAATTCTACAATTTGGAAGCTTTTTTACTCAGCTCATCACCCTGGTTCCTACTCCATCAAGCTTACTCTGTAATTTTCATCTTGAGTTTTCATTCCACAGCCCCTGTTCGCCATCATGTCTTATTTTCAACAATTAAATAACACCCTTTACAGCCTTCACTTGGTGGTTCAGTCTTAGTAGGAGAATTTGGGACAGTTGTGGATGGATATGGGAACTTGGTAGAACTAGATACAAGAGTTCAATTTTACTCCATGGTACCAGCAATCACAATTCAACATGTTATCTCCTCAAATAAATTAGACAATTTATTTCATGTAGTGATAGGAAGTCAAAAAATATTTTTGAAAATTTTAAGGCTCATTGTGAGAGCTTTGGGTATGTAATGAAGTCTAAAATAAATTAGACTTTGTTTTTCTTCAATAAAATCAAAGCTCGGGTTTCGGTGCCTTAGGCGAGCATTTCAACTATTCATTAGCCACCGAAAATCCTAACTTTTGGCAGCTTCAACATGAAATTCAGGGCTATTTTAGCCACCGAAATCATAGGAAGGTTGAAGTGGTCAACACATCCTTCATACACAGGAACCGTCAGGATGGAAGCGCTATCATCACCCATTAGCCACCGAAAATAGAAGACAGGTAGTGGATTATGATTTGGTAAGAGGTTTTTAAATTATCATTATGAGTTTGATGTGATCTGTCCAATCCCAAATCCTCTTTACCCTACACCTGTCCTATACATTGTGAATTCATCCCTACGTCATTATTGTAGCTTCAGTCCACAAGATCACAAGGCTCATCAGCTAATCATTACCTTTTCAAATATCAATTGCCAAATGGATCCCTCAAAATCAAGACATTCCTGTCATTCATTCCTCATTCCTTGTGTTTGTTTTCACTGAGCCAAACCTCCCAATTTCCGCGTTGTGTTGTCCTCCCCAGGTTCGAATTTTCAAATTACAAGTTGCAGAGACACCAGAAGAATAACATTGAAGCTTTAAAACATTAAGGTAAAATGTGATTGTTGCAATTTTGATTAACTATTAAAACAGGCTTTTCAGTGGCTTACGCAAACACTTCAACTGTTCATTAGTCACCGAAAACAGAGCTTTTGGTAGCAAACAGGATCGAATTTTGCCTCTACTAGCCACCGAAAGTGCAGACATGGCAGAAAGATCTTATTTTTCCCTGATCGAAGACTCTATGATCCAAATGTTTCGAGGATGATTCATAATGATAGATAAATACTAAAGGCATCAAGATTAGAGTTTTGTTTCAGATTTTGCCAACAAGATAGAAGGCTTCTTGCCTATTTTGGTAAAAGGTGACTTGTCTGCCAAATGGAAATTTCAAATTATCCTTCAGTTTCTATCGCAGCTATCAAAGATTTCGAATATCAGGAAGATCTTTTGAGATATGGAGATTGACCATCAAATAGGATCTTTTCCTATTTTCTTGCAACCATTTTTTACTGTCTATTTTTAGCAAATTCGATCTAGTTTTTCAGGATCTAGAATAATTTTGTAAAGGCTATAAATCCTATGACATCTGTAGAACAGAAGGTCAATTTGGAGTTCTAGCTGCAGTGCTATTGTGATAAAGACACTTTCTATAATATATTTAGTATGCAAGTGTCTTTCATTGTTATTTGTCAGATCTTTTTTTACATTTATGTTCTATTCTTATGAGTGAAATTATGTTCTTTATCTATGTTTACATAATATATTGCTGACTGCCATCTTACCATCTGATTAGTCAGCAAAGGATCATAAGTAATCATACTAGTTTTATTGGCCCGTCATATATATATGGTTGTATGTATGTGTTCTGGTTAATAAAGTCAGTTTCTTCCTCCATATGTATCTATTACCTATCTGACAGTATCTCTTGAAGGCCTTGTTGTCTGAATGTACTTAAGACTGTCTTGAGTATACCATTCTGTGAGTTAGATATTCATTTTGATCCAATATTACCCATCATTGAGTGAACCATTGAAAGAATATTTAAGTTACCAGGCATCTTCGAGTTACAACCTAGAAGAGTTTCCTGGAGTGCTAACATTTTGGCGTTGTTACCGAGGAAAGGATATTGAAGCTCAAATTCCCTCGGAGAACGACATAGATCCAGCTTTGATGATAGACAAAGCTTGTACATTACCTTGGTTGTAATAACCTATCTGGAGACTCCATGATGGACGAATTCAGTGGCAACTCCACAATATTCAGATGTCAAAAGCATTTGTTTCTCTTGACTTCTCTTCAGTTCTTGGTTTCCCACATCCAGTACCTGATATGTCCGAATGGGGAGACTTTCAACCTGTCTTCAAAGAGGAGAAAGAAGACATTCCTATAGAACACCTCCTCAACTTTCATGAATGCATGGATCTACTAAATCTATGGCACGAGGATGTTTTCATGAAAATGTTCATTCATTCATTGGATGGTGATGCACGTAAATGGTATTTCTCATTATCTCCTTCAAGTATTTCATCATTAAAGGATTTTCACAGAGTATTCAATGAGCACTGCAAAAGGTACTTTTCAGATGAGTTCTTATTTAATAATTGTTGTGAGGAATATAAATTGCATTCTAAAGTTGAAGATCTAAATGGAGAATAATATTTTCCTCACCATTTACATCATCTTTCAAATGATCTTCATTGTGATCTGCCTCCTCACAAATGTGAATTAGAAAGGAGTAATGAAGAAGCTAGGGGCTTCTCTATTGCCTCTATTTCTGATTTTTGTGAATCTGAAGAAATATATTCTTTAGCTACACATGGATATGATCAGCTTTCTATTGGTCAAATGTTCATTGAAACTAGTAAGTCTATCCCATGGCTTCCATATTTTCATGTCAAAGGAAGTTACAGTAGTCAGGAGGAATAGGATTTCCAGGGACTGTCTAATCTCCGACTAGAGCATGAGGAAGATCCTCTTTCCCCTTGTGAATATGATATTTCAAATTTGGATGAGAAAGCTGATTATGATGAGGAACCTACTGATATTTTTCTAAATCTGTTTCAAGATCCCATTACTAATAATTTCATGCAAGAACCTTCATCCCTGTCTTTAGAATTTCATCATCATGTTCCCATATTTGATCAATATAAGGATGAGGAAGAATATTTTGAGGTTTATAAAGGGTTGTTGACTACCAGATTGTCATCTAGTTCTACTTTTCAGCAAAGGGATGATTAGAAATGCATGCATGTTGTGGTTAATGATAGTTATGAGGAGTATGCTGCAATAGGGGACACTTCTTTTTGTGATCGATACATTAATGATCTTCAAGATGTTAATTATGGTGTATATGTTTTTTACATTTTACCAAATGCATCTGCTGACTTAGAGTGTCAATAAGATCAGTTTGTTTCCTTTGAAAAAACAAAATATAATGAACATATTTTTATATCAGCATGTGACAGAGTTGAATATGGAGCAGATAGTAATGGCAACCCTCATTTTTTTGATTTGAAGACAAAGGGAGAGTGCAACAGATATGAATAGGAAGATGATGAGCTGAAATGCTCAGATCAGCAGTCTATCCTATATGACTCTCTGATAGAATTTGAGCAATCCACATTCAGCATTAAGACCAATGAAGACAGCCATCAGCAAAAACATCTCAGTCAATTGGAACAGCTGCTTAAAGAGGTATTTTTTTATGATTTTGATGACCTAATTGTTGATTATTTGGAATCCATGAGCAACATAAATATCAACAAAAAAAAAATCAGACGAAGAACAATTATGTCATCTTTTCAAATTATATTTCTGCATGACATGGCTTCTATTATTTTTCGGGTCAAGATCAAGAACAGGTTCAGCAAATTAGTTTCTAATATGGCTTCATTGGAAGCATGTGTTTACTTGATTAAACATCATTCAAATGGTTAGAAGTAGGAGTAGGTGTGCAAAATAATCTTTTCATACGAGAAGATAGATTATGTTCAGTTGTTGTTTTCTTAAATAAGTAGAGCAAACTACATGCAGGTTACAGGTTTGCAAGGGATCAGTTGTAAAGGCCAGATGAATCCATGCCCAATGGAACACTATAAGATAGGTTTTATTTTTGTTTTACGGGAAAGGCATTTGATCTGTGATTCTTGGAACCTCACAGGCAGGATTCCATCCTCAAGTAGGAGTCAGATGTTATCTCCTCAAATAAATTAGACAATTTATTTCATGTAGTGATAGGAAGTCAAAAAACATTTTTGAAAAATTTAAGGGTCATTGTGAGAGATTTGGGTATGTAATGAATTTTGAAACACATTGGACTTTGTTTTTCTTCAATAAAATCAAAGCTCAGGTTTCGGTGGCTTAGGCGAACATTTCAACTATTCATTAGCCACTGAAAAGCCTAAATTTTGGCAGCTTAAACATGAAATTCGAGGCTATTTTAGCCAACAAAATCATAGGAAGGTTGAAGCAGTCAACACATCCTTCATACACAGGAACCATCAGGATGGAAGTGCTATCATCACCCATTAGCCACCGAAAATACAAGATAGGTAGTGGATTATGATTTGGTAAGAGGTGTTTAAATTAATATTATGAGTTTTATGTGATATGTCCAATCCCAAATCCTCTTTACCCTACACATGTCCTATACACTGTGACTTCATCCCTACGTCATTATTGTAGCTCCAGTTTGCAAGATCATGAGGCTCATCAGCTAATCAACTTATTACTAGGAGATATAGAAGTTGTCAAACAAGAAAGAAAATCAACTAATTACTAGGAGATATAGGATCCTTCAATTTTTCAATCCTTCTACAGTTGCGAAGAGCAATTGTTGCATTAGTGTCACTAGGCTTATCCATCACAAATCTAGGACAGTCTAATAGTTTGGCATGCTTGTATAACTGGATTTCCTGCATCGCTCTTGTTAAGCCTGGGGTGGACCCACATTGACAACATGTGATATTTTATGCTATTTATAATTATTCTTTTACCAACATTAGGAATCCCCACAACACCAAAGGTAATGGATGTCTTTAGCTGTAAGACAAGCATACAAAACATGAAAAGCACAGATGTTTTGGAGGTAAAAAAACACACAAATATCACTGAACAAAATCTTAAGCATCTACTAAATCCTGCAACTTGCATCTTTTACTAGTGAAACACAACAAATTCTAAATCAACACACTTACACATCCAATGCTCGTCCTAAAATAAATGCAATATCAAAAGAGTGGAATTTTTCAAGCTATGCAATAGTGCAAAGGAAATATCTCATAAAAAATATTAATGTGCGTAAACAGCAATTGATATGAACATACCTCATGACTTCTAGAATAATTTTTCAGCAACCTTACAAGTTTTTCAGCTCCAAGATAATCATTGGTCTATATTCTGGAAGTGTTGCTGGCATTTTTTTAAGTCGATTTACATCCTAAATTTGACCTCTGCTCCTGGGTGTTGCACTTAAGGCTATAGTTGGCATTTATTCTCTAAGATATTTGAGTCGTTTCTCTGCAATCTCCCTAGGATCAAGATCTGTAAACCATTTTTAAAAAGAATTCAATGAAGATCCTTTTACAATTTAAGCTTAAAAATAAAGATGGGAATGTAATTATAGCAATGCCCATCTAGGAATCTGATCATGTCAAAATAGATTATAAGCATATTTATATTGTACGCATGTCCCAAAAATGTGATAAAAATAAAATTCTAATAGATGTTCTTCCATAACTTCATCCAATTTTGTCATTTTTGTCATCCTGGACCTTGATCCTCCAGTTCAAAACGGTTTTAAAGATCTCATAATTTCCTAGTACTTTCTAAGTTCTTATGGTTTACTTGCACTTTGTGGCATGGTATTTCCACCTTTTTTTGTAACACGGTTTTCACTGTAATGTTTATGTAACATAAAAGTGAGTCATATTTCAAAAAAAAAAATTAGATGGAACTGTAACTGAATGTAAATATCACTAAGTTGAAAAAAAAACCTATTTTATTAATAAGTAAAACCAGATACTTTTCAAGGCTGAATCTCAACACCATTCACTCCATGTCTATACATCGTGTTCCAATAGGATCTCTCGCACCTAGCACCTCCAAAATAACATCTGATGCTTCTCCAACTTTAACTAATTCTTTATAGTAAAAAAAATATTTGATTTGTTTGGGCTCAGGAAAATTTGGACAAGTCAAAACCTATGAAAAGAACTATACCATTAAACAAAAATACCTAATTTACTTCTAATAATGGAATAACAAGCCTACCATGAATCGTGCCATCTCTTGATGCATCTCTTAAACTAAAACTTTTCTTCGCAAAATCATCTTGTATGTTTGAAATGGAATTGGTAAACTACTTCAAAACTCCATATTCTTCTAGTAAACCAAGTTTCTTTTTTTGAGCCTGTAGAAAAAATTTTGAAGTCTTGTGTTAGGTCCATTATTGCGGATGATGGCATCCAAATTTATGTATACACAATTCAAGTATATGAAAATTGTGATCTATTTCTATGCATAGAAAGAATAAAAGTTATTACCCTTAATTCAAAACCAAAACAAAGCTCAACAAGAAGCTTGTCACAGAAGAGATCCATGCAGAGCACACACAAAACATGATCTCATTATATCCTAGGAAATAAGAGAATGTATTCCCCTTTAGTCAAAAACCAAAAAAAATAACAGTTTAACAACAAGCTGATCACAGAAGAGATCCATGCAGAGAAGACAATGTTAGCAAGTCCTAAAGAAACATTCTTCAAACAAAGGTCCCCCGTGTTCTACTAATAAGGGGGTAGGTGATTGAGAAAACAATCATCAGCAGACGTGATGGAAGTACAAATTGCTAAGAGTTGTCACACAAAACCTCCCTTGGTAGAGGAAACTAAGAGATTGTCCAGGGTGGGATGTCAATATCACAGGATAAAAATACTAAATACACAATTAAATTTGTCAAGATGAATAGAAATAGATTTAAAGAATTAGCACAATGTGGCATAAATGACAACTATAAAATCATTTGTTGCAATTTGTTTGCATTTAAATATTTAAGGAAAGCTTATAAGTTGATCCTAAATGTAGGGCAGTCATTGGAATAAGGAGGATAATTTGGTAAATCCAATGTGGCTCATGTTTGTACATTACAGCATGATAAACAAGTTGTTGTTGAAGATATTTTTGAACTTCTAAACACAGTCAATGCTTCTTTATGTAAGTGTAAAGGATTGTGGATTCTTGTAGCAAGAAAAATTATTTCGTCTCAACAACTATGGGGTTGCTTAGCTATTGGAGTAATGCATATAATATGGTAAAGCCACAGTGGTTTAGGTTTATACATGGAAACAAAGAAAATATAGTTTAGCAAGGTAAATTTTGGCTTCACAAATTGGGTATCCTATATGTCCATCTCTTCCATTGCTCTTATGGCCTATCATATCATCATCCTGCCCGATAGACCTCCCTTGCTACGAAATTATTCAAAAAATTATGCATCTTCCTGAGATAAGTCTTTATAACTTAAATTGAATGAGATCATTTTCAAAATTTTAATCCTAATGTTATCACAGGACATTTTAAAAATTGGTAATCTATAGTGATGAAATAACTTACAAAACCCTCCATCCAACTCTCATGAGCACCTCTATTTGGGCTTATTTAACATCTTTACATGATATGATTGTTTCAATTTATACAAATAATGACAGGGTGAGCTGGTTATTCCTTAGATTACTGCTTCTTCAGCTGGGTAAGAACTTGCAGACTATAAATTGGAATATGGGATGCATGTCATCAATTTCTTTTGTTGTTCTGATTAATGGGTTTAATTCTAGGCTTTTTTAGGGTTTAATATTTAAGGATAACTTAAAACTGGTGGATTTTCTTCTAGCTAACCGATAAGGATGTAACAGCTTATAAGGAACTGCCATGTCTATTTACTTGTGGGAATTGGTTGGAAAGAAATCATATGGTATTTTAGGAACTGGACATCTCTTTGCACAAGTAGCACAAAAGATCATACTAGAAATGGAAGGGAATAAAAGTCTATATGTCTATTGATGCCAAATAAGATCAAGAAAATTCATGGGTCTTCTTCAACAGAGCTTTCCAAGGAACGCCAAGTATATGTCGAGCAGGGGTTGTACTCCTTAATTTTTCTAATTTCATGTTACTAAAATATGCCACTCGACAAGCGACCAATAATTGTGATGAATTTTAAGCTCTATGATTGTTGATGAAAACAACAAAATAAATAGGGCTGAAACATCTCAAAGTGTTAGAATATTCAAATCTCCTAATGAATTGGGCTAGCTGGAATTGCAGCTTTGAAAATATTTTTAAAATGTTAATTTTTCAAATCAATTGAAGTAGTATTTCAATTAAAAGAAAAAAAATTAGGTTTAAGAGAACCATTGTTTAGTGAAATCTAGACCATACCCGTTCTTTTTTGAGTTCTTTTTTTCTCTATCTCTTCAAGGGCTCAAGCTCACCTGGCTTCAAGAGCCTGAAGCTCCTGCTCCTTGAAGGGTCAATCATTTGGTATCTGAATATCCTTCTAAACTTTGTGCTTCTTCAATTTGTCGAACTTCTTAGCCTCCTTTGCCTTCTTCTTTTGGTGTTCATTCACTTTCTTCAGTATTTTGTATTTTTTGCATAGCGGCACACGCTTTCTCTTTCTCTCTTAGCAACATCAGAAGCGCCAGAAAAAAAATAAGAAGAAAAACGACTCAAATAAAATATAAAAAAAAATTGAATCATCGAACTCGAAACTAAAAAACATTGTATCAAAAAGTTGAACTAAATGTATAGAATTATTTTATATAATTTTACTCTTCTTCACCATCTTGAAATTTATAACTAGTCATACTACTCTCCATGGGTATTCAAGGAGAAATTCCTTGTTAACTCAAGACTCGAATAGTAAGGTGAAATCGTACTCCAAGTCTGGAAATCATACTCAAGGCATAGGTTTCTCAGAAATCTCACCGCGATCCTCTTATTCTTGATCTTCTCTGCTATGCTCACCCCTACTCTGCTTCATGAGGTCTTGTCTCCCTGCTCGACCGAGGCTCTATGGTCGATGTTTGGGCAAAAATTGTGAACACCAGCGGCAAATAACCTCCATTGATTAGAGGGATACTATGTGAATGAGCACCACCTGCTAAACACTGTGCAAATGAGTGAGAGGGGAGTTTACTATGTGAATGAGGTGAGTGAGGAGGCTTTGGGAATTGTGTGTTAGGTTTTGGGGAAGGCGGGAGGGGGGGGGGGTATTTGTTTTTTTTTTTTTTTTAATTATGATTTTTTATTTTCTACTAAGGTAGTGATATAGGGATCCATGGTTAATCAAAATATTTTGAGTTGTAATAATTTATATTTTAAAAAAATCAAATATTTTTAAAGATTTATGAAATTTTGTTATTAATCTTAATATTTTTGAAATTTCAATCATTTTTTAAATTCAATAATCTGAATTTTTAATTAATGGATTACACTTTTGATGGGACATAAATCCCTACATGAATGGGTTTTTTATCCAAATTTAAAAATAAATAAAATTAATTTCTAGATTAAAATCCTATAAAATTGCTACGTCTAGTTGCAAGTACACTGATTGGTGCATTCCACCTTAGTGCTCTACACGAAGGTCAATGGAACCTTAACTCCTAAGGCTCTAGTTGTCGTTTCTTGCTTCATTCCACCTTAAGGCTCTGCATAAATATCTGTTGAGCCTTAGCTTCTGAGGATCCGACTTTGAAAACTCAAAAGGCTCGACTCAACTCACCTCCAACCATTATTTGCATTGATTGGTATCTAAGGGCTTCAACCTGCGATACAAAAAGGGATGACGAAAATGCATCTTTGGCAACAAAGGCTCTGTGTAGATGTACATCATGTTCATTAGATACGAACATGTGAATCAAACATCTAGATGCAACTCGTCCATCATTTTTATTCATGAAGGATGAAGCATCGACAGAGGATAGGCATGTGTGTAAACACAATCTATGTCAAGAGTCAAAAGGAGAATTTTATTTGAACCTTATTCATCCAGGAATGTTTCACAAATGCTGGTGACTTTTCCTTTTCACCTCCATGAAGATGGAAATTGTCAAAAACATCCATAGTGATTTTTGTCCATATCTTCCAACATAGTAAGAATTTGTTGTTCCTCTCTCGTATTTGGTCTTTATAGGAAGCAAGTTCTTATCACTCAAGATCCCAATAGAGTTGTGAAATTTCTATTAATTTTGGTGCTATGTTGGTGATAGATTGAAACCTACCTCGATATCTAACAGCTCATGTGTATTTTCTTCTCAGTGATTTATATTTTTGTCTTGTCAAAGTAACCAGTTCACTATTTCAACTCCTCATTTTCAAATAATTGTTTTGGATTATCCCTTTCATCTCCTTTTATGTAGCGCAATATCTAGGATGGTTCTATTCTCCATATAATCACAACACGAGCATCCCTCAATAACTTAGTGAACTGGTGGAACATTCTATGTGGAATTCTTTTATAAAAAAAGTTGCGGAAGCTATTCTTTTACCTGGTGTTGGTTCGACAATCAAACAATGCAGCAATCCGATGTAGAGATGGATCGATGCATCATTAACATGTTTCATAGTTTTAGTATTGTATTACCGAGTAATTGATTATCCGAGGTGATCTCAATATTTATCCTTTGGCCACCAATGAACCCAAAAACATAAATGTTCCAACTCCAAGAACGAACCTGATAAGATAGCAGTTAATGGTGAAAATCTCCTGGTACAAATTTCATTCCATCGATACATCAAGACAAAACTCCATATAATTAAATAATAAAAATGGATCTAGTTTCCACTGTCGTGGTTCGTATCGGCACTCTCAAATTCTTTGTCCCCGAAGAAATAGCCCATGCTAGTTCCCAAAGAAATAGCCCATCAAAATTTGACATTTTTGACAATTTAGGTTATGATTATTTATACGAAAGAATGATGACTATCCTTTGGAATTTTTTACTGTATTTGATATTTTTGTTGTCAAATTCTCTATTTACAGGTGATTTCCTCTTCAAAATTCCATCTATTAGATTAAATAGTTCACATAAAACTTGAGAAGCGCTATCAAAATTCAATATTATGGAAGTTAAGTATGTTAACATGATCATGCAGTTCTTCCTTACTTTCTCATGAAGCATGTTAACATAAGTACCCATCATACTATATTCAAGTTAAAAATACATCAAACGTTCGATAGAATTTAAACGATCTTGGCTACATTATGATAACAACAAAATTGTAGCTAAACCATCGAGTTTCCTCATTTGTCAATAAAACAACAGTTTACTAAAAGAAGGATATTTGCAAAAAAGTACTTATCATTTCCATTTTAGTTCAAATGCATGGTCAAGGAAAATCAATAACCTAAACTAGAATAAAAAACCTTTATCGTCACAAGCATTTGCATTGTTATACATTTGTCTAGTCTTATGTTCAAATCTCTCCAAGGATAAACAAAGACACTTAGTTCATGCCTAAATAGTTAGGGAAGGAGCAAGGATACAAGTCGCTCTATGAAATAGAGATCTTATTTATCTCTTGACGGTACCAAGCATTGAGATCTCATTAAGAAAAAAACCTCAAAGGGAAAACCAGTCACAAGATAAGATAATTTTATTAATGCCCAATAAATGACCACAAAAGTAGGTAAATGGGACTATCTAGTACAAAGGAACAATACAAAGTAGGAGCGTAAAACTAGCTGCTATAAAAAGATTAAAACAGAGAATTCAAACAAACCCTAATTCTATAAGAGAAGAGTCATATTCTTCTAGCTAGTCATTTTTATTCCATGACTAAATTAGTCGTTTATGTTAGTCATTTTAACTCTGTCACTTATTATCTAGTCATATTTGTTAACTGGTGACTAAATTAGTCGTTAAGTTTAGTCGTTTATAGTTGGGTCAATCAAAATTACTCATATTTAGTAGTAAATCACTTGAAAAACCTGTGGTGACTAGAATCTTTAGTCACATAGTCACTAATTCCTCATTTTGTACTAGTGTAAGTTGTCTAGCCAACTAGGTCCTCCAACCAACTACTTCTAAAACATATCAATAGATTATATCGATCTCCACAGGTCGTGTTGGTTAGTTGAACCGACGGGTAGTTATGTAACCACTTGTAAATCATATAAATAGGTTGGAGAGCCAAATATAGAAGCAGTTCAATCTTATGTAATCAAGCATGTATGTTCTTGTTGAGTAATATAAATACCTGTTGCTCCATCACTTGTCTATTGTTTATATCATTGCTTATGTAATCTATAATATGTGCCACTGGTAATTATGCAATCCGCTTGACTACAGCATTGGTTCTATTGTCGGTGATACATGTATAAGATGACAATGAGCATGACCCAATGATATTAGAGCAATGGATTAAGGACTGGTGGGAGTTAAATATAGCAAATTATCTGCAAAATTATGCTAGAAGAAGCAAGTTGATTATCACTCAAACAAGAGAGAAATTATTCTCCGAGACACATGAATTATTTTTTTTTAATTTGTACCCATTTGGATTGAAAAAACTCCTGGATAAAAAGACCCATAGATGAAAAAGAGAGACAACTACTCCAAACACTAACTAGAGGAGGCTATACAAATCTATTAGAGTGATTCGAAATAATTGCCAATGATTTTTGTGAAGAACGCATTATTGAAGAACGATTTTATATCAATAACTTCAAGGAAAGGTTATATAATGGCCTCACTAAACAATTCCTTTGTTCTTTACCAACACTCTTGTTCAAATTCTTAATCACCAAAGGAGTAGTGCATATTGTCGAACCTTGACCACTGTTGTTAGCGCCACCTAAGAACACGAACTAGGAATAAAAACAAAGGAGGTGGGAAAAAATCGTACAAGAGAGAGAGTGGAATAATTCCTCAGCAAATGAAACACTACACCCTAGCTTGATAAAAATTTATTGAGCCAACAATGGGGGCATGGTCAACCACGTTCTGAGAAAGTAGATGAATGAAAACCGACAAATGAAAACACATAATATCCAGCGGTGGAAAATCAAAAACAAAAGTGAAAAAATAGAACAATGATACACAAAAGCACTCTAGATATCCAAAATATTGAATTGGAAAAGATAAGGAAGCAGCATGAAGAAATAAGGGAGCAGGCTGGTGAAGTTGGGTATAGTGACAGAAATAGAAGGAAATCCATCAGAGTCTAGTCAAGTTTGACTAGAAGAGGGCATCGATGAAGATATGTCACCTATGTATGAATATTAATGGATTCATCATGACAGAGCTATCCAAGTGGATATATCTGAGACAATATCCCATCATTCCTTATTACATCTTACTCAGAGTGCCCAAGTGCAAGACATTGTTGAAGACTATTTAGGACTCCAGCCTGGCCAATCAAGTATATGGATTCGACAAAACGATGAAGGAAACAAAGTTGACATACTATTCATTAATCCATCGCAAGAAGGGAATTGAGTCACCTTTCAATCTGAGTTCTCAAATCGTAGTTTTCATATACTTTATTCAGAACATGAAGAAGCACCCCCCCAACCACTTCTAGCATTAATTAGTTCACTGAGTCAGTCGGGATCCCTGAAAAGGAGTATAACCCAAATCACACAAAATTTCACTTGGGTATCGATAGAAGAGAGAGAAGAAAATCGACTTCTAGAAGTCGACAAAGAACTGACTAACACAGAATATAGTTTTATCGAAATTGGAGAGTGTGCATTAACTCATGTGAATACGAACTTAGAAATAGTACCTTTTGAAAAAAAACTGTGAAACAAGTACAGCTATAGGAAGTAACCCACCATCACTACCACCGATAGTAGAAGTTGAAGTCCCGGCAAAAATGGCACACGTAAAATCACACATTCCTCTCTATGAGGAGAGGAGGATCCAAAAATACATTAGTTCATTTTTGAATCAATATGGGAAGACAATTCCATTACCAACGAAGATCAACAAATGGCACAATTTGCAGGTGCCCTTCAGAAAAGAGAACTCACATGGTATATGACCTACATAGAGAAAACCCCAAATCAAATGAAAGGTCAGATAAAACAATAGTTCGTGTATTTCTTTAAAACCCCTGATGCAAAACATCTCATTTCTAAAAAGTTGAAAACCACTACTCAAAGGCCTACATAAACTGTCAGTGGATATGATAAAAGATTCAAAGACTTGCTGAGCCAAATTTAATACAATATTGATGAACAATTATTGATCCAACGGTTCATGGCTAGACTATTACAGAAAATCAAAATGCACATTTGGTTGGACAACTTAAATACAAATGAATATGTGTTGACAAAAGAACTACAAATAGAAATGGATGACGATTACCCCATAGTCCTTATCGATCAACGCATCAAAGAACAATTTGAGAACATGTAGAAATCCATCTGTGAAATGAGCCTCAGAGGAAACGAAGTATGGTGTACAAAATAATCAACATTCAGTTGTACAAAAGACTAATGTCAACAGGATGATCGATGACAAGAAGTTTGGTTCATACAATCAAAGTGTTTCTTCGACATTTTCCAAGAGCATGAATCACATGCAACAAAAGACTGCCCATACAACATGAAGAATGAGCAAGCTCGTTGGTGTGCTATATGCAAAGTTAAACCTCATTCCACAACAGAATGTCAGCTAAACTTAAAGAATAGATGTAAATATCACGTAGTATACCATACTAATGTTGTCAATCAAAGGAATGACAAAAACGGTAACAATGGAAGGAATAATAATAGAAACGATCAAAACAAAAAAAATAATAGATATCAACGATCCAATGGCCAACAATATGACCGATGGAACGAATACATTTACTAATGAGGAGTATTATAAGGGAGGAGTTGAAACAACGGAAATCGAGAAAACTGACCACATCGACCCATTCCGTGCTACACATGCCTCAATAAAGGAAATCACCATATAGAGTTCCCTTAAAAATATCGAACAGACCTAAAAGTTTGTACAATTGTGGAGTAGTCGATCACTACTTCGAATATTTCTGTACTATGCTTGAAAAAATTAATATTAAAAAGAATGTTAACATCTTGTCCAGTGTTCTTAAGTCTGGCATTATCAAAACTAAGAATCTCCAAATTGAAACTCGATAAGGAACAAAAATCGGTCTCGATAATCCACAAATTAGTAAATTAAAAAGTAAAGAGAACTATCCTAATCCTATAGAGAAAAAGCGATTGTATAATGATGTATCAAAAATATTTCAATAATTGGCATCCCAAGAAGACCATGATGAATCTCGACAAGAATCTATTAATGAATTGATCAATTTAAGAACTAAAGAAGAACATGTCGCAAAGTTAATAGACACAATGTATAATATAAAAAACAAGTCTATCGAAGAAAATCAATCTAAAAATATAGGTCGTCTAAATTAGAAAGAAAAAGATGATGAAGACACCCTTGTCGATATGGAAATTGAAGGTTACCACGTCCGGCAAATCGTTCTCAAATTTATATCGCAGATAAATATTATGACTTGTGACACTTAGGAACAACTTTGGAAACCAAAATCACACGAGTCATACATCTACCTAAAATTAGTCGACCAAGGACTAATTGAACCAATTGGTGTATGGAAAAATTTCGACATGACCATCAAAGGAATCATGACCCAAGTTGATCCGGATTTATGCAGGAACACAACAAAATACACAAATAACCACAGAAACAAATATGCAGAAAAAATAACACTTCATTTCATTAATCAATAACTGAAACTTGTTTACATACAGAATGGAAATAAACTAGCTAGAGTGTTGGTAGCTTATCTATGAGAAGAGATGTGGCGGCTACATGCCTCTGAACTCTGTGTTACAATGAGGCTAGAAGGCCTATATATTATTGAGAAACAATGGAAACCCTACACATCCAAAAAACTAACCCTAGGAGGTGAAACGCCAGAATGTGGGCCCCGTTGGGTAACTTGGTACATCAATTTCCCGGGGCCGTAACTTTAGCATACTACCTCTGTTTGATACGCATGATACATCGTTAGAAATACTTGTTTAAGGAATACATCCATAAACAAAAAATATCAAGTCCAAAATGGACTCATATTTTCCCGACCATTCGATGCCGAAAAAACGTCGTTTAGGGCCTCAAAATGGCTCCAAAAGTTTAGGACCCGAAAACTACCAAAAATAGTAAATTGTGCTACAATTAAGGAAATTGGAAAACTGAAAGAAACAATGGTGGGGGTCCAAGTGGAATAGGTGGGTGGCCACCAATATCCTCCTGGACCATTCCTCCCCCCTTAGGATACAATGGTCCCCATTGCGTTGAGTTCCTCCATGAGATGAGGAAACTTCTGCTGAACTTGGTCCCTAGTGAGCCACTTTCCCTGGTGAAGGAGTTGGCCTGCTTTGAAAACTTGATATGGATCTTCTGCTGGTAGGTGTTCTTGATCTGTGTGTCCATAATCTGATTAGTTGTGGCTTGTTCCATGCAGTCAGGGTTTAACTCTATTGGTGTGAGTTGTTCTGCCACATCTGATGTGTCCAGTAGAGGTGGAAAGTAGGGCTGAAGGCGATCCACATTGAACATTGGGTGCAGACCAAGGAATGGTGGAATATTGAGCTCGAAGTAATTGTCCTTGATAGCTTTATTGATAGTGTATGGCCCACATCGGAGCAGGCGAAGCTTGTTGTGGGGTCTAGCGAGGTGCTCCTTCTGCAAATGTAGCCACACTTTGTCGCCCACCTGGAACTTGTGTTGCACCCAATGTTGATCATGTCACTGCTTGTACTTAGCATTGGACCTGTCCAATATGTCATGAACCTGTTGGAAAATGTGCTGAATGCGCTCAATGAAGTTGTTCGCCTTGGAAACTTCAGACTGGATATGAGTTGAATCATCCTCAGTAGCTGCAAATGGAATCACTACGTCAATGGGACATAGTGGCTGGAATCCCAATCCCACCTGAAAGGGGCTATGGTTGTTTGAGTTGTGGAGGGCCCGGTTATAGCTGTGTTGTACATAGGGGAGGCTCTCATCCCATGTGCGTGGATGCTTTGAGTTGTACATGTGCAAAATGTGTACGATCATCCTGTTGACGACCTCTGTCTGACCATTAGTCTGGGGATGGAAAGCTGTGTACTTTGTGAGCTTGGTGTCTAGCATTGACCATAGGCTAGAACAGAATGTACTAAGGAACCTGGTGTCCCAGTCTGAGATTATAGACTATGGGATCCCAAAGTGTACCCACACTTGTTCAAAGAAGAGTTTAGCAGTGGCTTCTATTGTGATATTCTTCTTGCAGGCCGCCATTGTTATAGCTAATTTTACCCCACATGGTGAATCACACTTTTATGGCCTTCCCTATCTCTCTACATACTCCTTAGACCCCATGGACCATTTTTGTACCTTTGATGTTTCCAAGATCATCCCTAAAAACATGCAAAAATTTCCATCCACAACTTTTAATCCCTTTCTCGCGTATATACATGGATTTGACCCCTAAAACCGCATACATCGGGATGTGTGCAAAAGGCCAAATTCTTTTGGAGTTTTCCTTGATGTGGATTCGACTCACTTGTCTCCTAGCCTTCCATATTCCTTGAGATTACTCAGATTCAACTTTTGATTACCCCATTGAAGAGCTATATAAGGAACCCTTTGGATACATTGAAGGCATGAGGAATTGAGAGCAAGAAAACTATAGTCCATTATTGTCGGAGCTTATACTTGAGTCTGCATCCCTTTGTCCCTTGGAGAACTTTTGTGTTCTTCCCAGGCTTGCATTTTGCTTGTGAGCTTGCTATCGAGAGATGGAGGATTGAAGTGGTGGAGGCACAAGTGGGGGACTCGGTTTCTCCGATTCGCAGACGTGCCGACAAAGGTTGTCTCTATTGTAATCTCTATTTTATATTAATAGAAATATCTTTTCCTATCCAATAATGTGTGTTTGAATGAATATTTGATCCATGGATGATTTCAAATTCTTATATGTTATTGATTATATATGCTAGATTAGAGCTAACACAATTATATATAGTATGCTTGTCTTGTTTATAGAATGTTGAGGAAGCAATTTATCAATTCAAGCTAGAGTTGGAAAGCTCAACGGGAATCTACATCAACCGTCCAGAATAAGGTATGAATCGAGATTCTTTGGTGTTAGTTATTTGGTTTCTCTTGCATGTAGGAAAGGATTGAAGTATGGAGTCAATATGTCTGTTGTGGTACCTCAAGCCATAGGAATTTCTCTCTGTAATAGAATTGGTGACTCCGCTGGGGAGTTCCTAGTAGTTGTCCTTTGGGGGTTTTTGTCAGCATTCAATATTCTTGAATTGCTCTGATTTCTCTATTTCTAAGTCGAGTCTGGGGACATGTTTTCCTGGTAGTGTCTGATTGGTGTGAATTTTGTCTTAACTTATCTGTTTGCCTTCATTTTTATACATTTTTCTTCCTGTACGCGAGTTTTTAACTCACAGTTGCATATACACACAGTTTTTACTGCTATAGCCACGTACATACACAGGTTTTCTACGAACAGTCGTGTATGCCCTAAGTTTTTCCTTTTAGAGGAATATTGATTGTTGCTGGGTGAATTTTGATGATTGTTGAGTCTCCTTTGATACTGCTAGAGTCTGTATACACCTCTGTTTCTGACTAGAGACACCTTTTTTAGGGTAAATTTTTTTTAAGAATGTTCTTGTCATTGCATTTTCGATTTTTTATTTTGGGATTAGTGCATTAGATTTCTTTTACCTTAGTACTTTGCGTGAGTGCTGCTTGATTGTGCTTGCAGAGTCTGGGGGTGTTAGAATCATTCTTTTGCTTTACTATCTCATTTTTATTCAAAAAATCCAAAAATATTTGCTTCTTTGCATCATTATGCATTGCATTTTGCAATTTGCATGGTACTTGCACTAGGTTTTCTTAGAGAAGTATTAGTCAGGATTTCATATAGGAATGACTGCATTTGTCATTTGAAGAAAATTTTGCATTTCACGTAGTAGCATGACCTATTTTTCATTCGACACAATGCATTTGCATTAATTGTTAGGTGTGCATTTTACTTCATGTTGCGTCATAACACAATTGGTTGCATAGTCATCTACCTTTTTTGAGTAATAAATCCAAATAAAATCAGCGCTTAATTAAAATGGAGTACACTATGTTCTTTGATAGGGTACACCAACAAGATTAGGTTTTAGGGTCTTGGAATAGTTCATTTTGAGTAAATTCTCCAAGACCACTAAACAACAACATGTATGTGTATGTCCAGGTGAGAGTGTGAAATTCCTTGGTATAATTAGTGTTTCTCGGGATCCTCCTCTTACAAGGGAGTTAAGCATGAGGCAGTGTGAGCGGTTATTGATTGGGATGATCCCTAGTCTGAACTGAGTATCACCGAAGATATTTCCAAGATTGTATTCGTATCTGGGGGCTCTTTCAAGAGTTTTAGGCTTTGCTACCCTACCCATATGGTCAATCTCACCTACGACTGTCCACCTAAGCATTGATTATATTGAGGTGACCTTAGTTGCCTTACCTAGGTTATCGAGGGGGTACTTTACAGGGGTTATTCTGCAGGTGTCCCATCCAGGTTGGGGTCAGATAGCATAGTTTTATATGCATTGAATCTGAGGGCCACAATAATTGGTTACAAACCTCTGCTTGTTGTGTATGGGAGTCTCAAGCCTCTCCTAGGCGAGACATACCTGCTTCATTCGGGAGCTCACATATCCTACCCTTGTTTGCTTGTGATTGGCTTTAGATTATATTGGTGTATTCTCTATGCACGTTAGCTTGCTTAGGTTTTGCGTCATTAGAGAGTCTTTTTCATTTTTTGAGTCATTGTGGATTCGGGTGCAGCACCTCACTGTTCTCGTTGTTTAGTAGGAATTCCGCCTTCTACATCTCCTCCTCCTTTGGGAGAGAGAAACAGACGGTCCAAGTGGACTACTTCTCACATTGATTCACACACAATGGGAGATCATGAAGATGAAATTCTTGAGCTACCTTTTTCATTTGAGGTTGAAGAAGGAGAGCCTACCCATACATATGATCCTTCACTTGATATACGTACACATTATGGGTTCGATCCTTCACATGATATACCTACACACTCTAAGTATGATCCCTCATCCACAGGTTGTCGATATTGGATACCGGGCGATGAGACTCATCATGAACCTGCAAGCACTAGTTATGTTAGTTATGATATGTCTAGTATTCCTGCACATGATTCAGTATCACATGTCCAGTCAGAGTTTGAACCTAACACTATGCTTAGGGGCATTCCTAGTCACTTCCATGTGGAGATATTTGGGAACAAGAGTCACATTACACCCTCCATCTCGGCGGTGGAGGTCACATCACATGTTCATCCTAGACCTAGTGCTAATAGCCCTATTCGGATACCAGAGCCAAGATGAGTGATTGTAGGGAATATCACTTACATAATTTCACATGTCCCTTCGTCCTCTATTCCTAGTTCTTCAAATGGTGTTCCTCTCCCACATTCACGTGCTCCTTCAAGCCAGAATGTTGCTATGAGTCGTGTGCGTACTGCTGCTACTCGTGTAGTTGTGTCTCAGAGTCAAGTACCTCCTGTTGTTTCGAGAGGTCATATTCCTACTTCCGGAACATCTATCCCTACCTATGGAGTTTCTCATGGGACATCTGATGGGAAATCTTATGGACCAAAGTATGCATAGAGTTATTCACCTTATGGGTATGGGTATCAACAACCCACTTACTCTCTGAATTATGCTTTGTACCCCCACATAGTCAAGGTACACTACATTATGGTGCTTCCATGCCACCCTATATTGGTCGAATGGGAGGAGGATACTATGGCCATGGCCATGGTGGTTATGGTAATCACTCCTATGTGAACCAAAATTATCAGGGAGTGCCTCATCAACCTGCGCAACCTAGGCTCCCTTTCCTCACAATGTTAAATCTTCCTAACCTATTGAGACTAACAAACGATCCGGTATTTTATGACCCGGCTTGGCTGACTATCCCTACGAATATTCCCTCAGACATTCCCAAGTTCAAGGGAAAACTAGGAGAAGATCCGAGTGAACATGTTACTACATTTCACCTATGGTGCTCTTCTAATTCCTTACAAGAAGATTCGATCTGTTTAAGGCTATTTTAATGCATCCTCACTGGGCCTGCTACGAAATGGTACATAGAGCTACCTAGGGGGCCATTCGCTTTGTTCGATGACCTAGCTATGACTTTTCTCAACCAATTCCAGCTACTAGTGCGTTACGACGTTGGTATGGAAATCTTGTTGACATTTCAGCAAGACAAAGCCATGCATATCTCGGACCATATCCAAGAGTGGCGTAGACAGAAGAGATTGATTAAAGCCTTCATACTGCCGGAGTTTCTCCTCGAGTGGTTCCTGAAATCGTTACTACCTTATATAGCGAAGGATGTTTCTACATCTGGAGTTCAGAATGAGGAATAAGTCATTTTTAGGGCACAAGAATTGGACTTGATTTATTCTCAATACGGTTTGTTATATGAGATCATTCCTAATGCTCCACATTCTAGTTTCAACCCTAAGATCAAACCTGGACCACATGCCGATGGAATTGTTGGTTGTATGAGTGCCAAATTTATAGATTCGGTTGTGAAGCAGGTCATTCAATTATCTATCAACCAATCTGCCTTAGGACAAGCCACGGATTCATCTCAACCCACCCAAACGGTGAGTTTGCTTTCGGTGCAATCATTAGACCAGAAGGGTAACCAGCAACCCGGAAGGAATAAGAAGAAGGGTAAAAACAATCGTAAGGGTGGGAATAGGAATGAAAATGCCAATTCTAATGACAAGAATGCCCTAAATACTGGGGGGGAAGCAGCCTAAAATTAAGGTTAAGTTTCCTTGCAAGTTGTGTAAGGATGACCACCTCACTCACTTGTGCCCTCAGATAGAAGAAGCCTCGAGATTCATAGCACAGGGCCCAGCTTTGTTGACTAACCCTTTACCTCATAATCAAAACATGAACTTGAGGACCCATGATTATTCCAGTGGAGATCAAGATCCACCGGAAGCTATTAGTGGTCATGGTTGCATCAATATGGTGCATGCTACTAAGGTTGTGACTCATGCGAAGGACTATGGTTTGTCACAACCAGACCTTGGAAAGGAACCTACTCCACCCGGGAGTCCTTTGCGTATTGAAAACCCTATGGATAAACTTGAAGTTGCTCCTCATATTCCTAAGGGATTCCTTAAGCATTCTAGGCACAATCCTAATGCCCAAGCCGCCCAGAACTATTCTGTTGTCAAGGATTTGGGCCACATTCCTTGTGCAATGTCTGCGCTCGAAGTACTTCAGCGTTGTCCTTCGCAAAGGAAAGCTTTGCTTTCTGCTCTTGGTGTCAATGATGATAATTCTTCCTCTGTCCAATCAAATTTGAAACCACGGGACTACAGCCTCACTTGCCTTACTATGTGTCTCTCTTGATTCATGTAGAATGTATTAACATGCCATCAAACGCACTGTGATTGACGAAGGCGCTGTTGCTTCTGTGATGTCTTTGGCATGTTGGAAGGGTTTGGGTTCTCCTGAGTTGTCTAAATCCACTACCATGTTGACTGGTTTTTATGGTAGATCATTTCAGCCACACGACATTCTTCCTTCTCTTAAAGTCTGTTTTGTAGGGAAGATCGCTGCGATAGAGATCGAGGTGGTTGATGCACCCCTTGACTAGAAATTGTTGCTGGGTAGGAATTGGATGTACATTATGCAAGCCATAGCTTCTTCTCTATTTTTGAGTTGTATGCTTTCTGTTTAATGGGAAGATAGTTATGATTGATCAAACATCATTCAAGAATCCTTCTGTTACCACATCTTTAGGAGCTTCTATCTCGATTGTCGAGCACTCTCAACTGGCAACTGGGAGTGTAGGTGTTGGCATGTATCCATCCCTTATGGTAAGCTTTAGTTGTCCTGCACCTATTATTATGATCGGGTCTAGTTCTGGTGAGGCTTCATCATCAGTGAGATTAGTCTCTTTTCACACAACCCATATGGAATATCCTTGGATTCTTCCTACACCGAGTCCTTCATGTGAGCCCATCGGAATGGACATGCCGTTGCCTGCAACTATGATAGTGTATCAAGCTAATATTGAAGGTGTTGCAGAGCCTAGTCCTTCCTTTTCGTGGATGGAGGAGAAGGACCCATATGTGCTTCCTGCATGGGAAGTTCAGTCTTCTCATGCACATGACTGCCTTGATAGTTTTTTTCCTTTAGATGAAGCTATTATTGAGGCTATGTCTAGGGTTGAGCCGCCTTGGGAAGAGTTGCATCATAGATCTTATTTTCTTCCCGAGATTGACCATTTGGATTGTGAAGAATATAGGGAGATTATTAGTGAGAGAATTGGTAGTCCCATGGTTCCATTAAGCTCTCCGAGTCCAATGGCTGATGGAAACATGGTGAATATATCTCCTACCATCCCTATCAATATCTCTCACGATCCTAGCAAGATTGAGAATGTCTATATTGGGGCAGAATGTTCCCATGCTAAGATTCAAGAGTATACCGAACTGTTCAAAGAATTTTGTGATGTATTTGCTTGGTCATACAAATAAATGTTAGGTATCGACCCTCACATTATTGAGCATGAGATTAAAACTTATCCCAATGCTAAGCCTGTTCGACAACGCTTGCGTGCGGTGAATCCTAGGAAAGCACCCGCGATTAAGGCTGAGATAGAAAAGTTGTTGAATGTCGGTTTTATCTATCCTATTCCCTTGACTGAGTGGGTTTCAAATCCCATTCCGTTTGATAAGAAGCAGGGAACAATTTGCATATGCACTGATTTCCGTGACTTGAATCGTGCCTGTCCTAAGGATAATTTTCCCACACCATTTATCGATCAAATTTTGGATGAGTGTGCGGGAAGCGAGATATTTTCCTTTATGGATGGATTTTTTGGATACAATTAGATCCAGCTCAAACCTGAGGACCAACATAAGAATTCCTTTATTTGTCCTTGGGGTACCTTTGCATATCGGAAGATGCCTTTCGACCTTAAAAATGTTGGAGCCACTTTTCAGCGGGCTATGACCTTGATCTTCCATGATCTCAAATTGATTATTGAAGTATTTTTGGATGACCTTGCTATTCATTCTCGTATGAGAATGCGTCATTACTACCATTTGATATTAGTGTTCGAAAGGCGTCGCCATTACTTGGTCAGGTTAAATCATCACAAGTGCATCTTTTGCATGAATTCTGGTCGCTTATTAGGGTTCATTGTCTCCAAGGAGGGTATAAGAGTTGACCCTTTGAAGGTTGAGGCAATACTTCAATTGTCTCCCTCGAGAAACATTAGACATCTTCAATGTTTGCAAGGCATGGAAAACTTCTTACGGAAATTCATCGTGAACTTTTCTAATTTGACTAGAGGCTTTATGCATCTTTTGAAGAAGGACACTACCTTTTGCTGGGATGAGCGAGCCCAGGAGTCCTTCGATGCACTTAAGCGAGCCTTAGCATCGGCCCCAGTGATTAGTCCACCCAAATATAGACGTGACTTTCTACTTTATGTGGTCGCTTCCATGGAGACGATTGGTATGGTTTTGGTTCAAGAGGATGAGGAGCTCCAAGAGCATGTCATATATTATTTGGGTTGGAACCTTATAGATGCGGAGATCCGGTATTCCCATGTGGAGAAGCTTTCCTTAGCTACCGTTCATGCAGTTCAAAGATTGAGACACTATATTCTGCTTCACCACACCTTGGTGGTAGCCCATGTCAATCCATTTCAGTTCGTCCTCACTAGAAGGATGATCGGGGGAAAATATAATAATTGGATTTTCATTTTGCAAGAATTCAATCTCGAGTTTGTTTCGGAAAAATCAAAGAAATCATTGATTTTTGCGGAGCTTATATCTGATTTCCTAAGCGAGGAGGAGGAGGAGGCTTGTGAAGATACGTTTTTCGATGAGCACATCTTCTTGATCTCAACTTTGGGGGCATGGTATGGGGATATTATCATATATTTACAAACATTGAAGGTCCCTACTCACCTTTCACAAGATGAATGATGACGACTACGTCACGTATCCAAGAATTACCTCATAGTGGATAACACATTGTACCGCTATGGGGCAGATTCCATTTTAAGTCATTGTTTAACTCATGAGGAGGCTTAGCTTGTGCTGAATGATTTCCATGGAGGGGAATGTGGTGGTCATTTATCTGGACTTTCTACAGCCCAAAAAATATTGAGAGCAGGTTATTTCTGACCGTCGATCTTTAAACATTGTGTCAATGCGGTCAAGAAGTGCCACCCTTGCCAGGTGTTCGCACATAATATTTTCTCACGTCCTACCTCGTTACATCCAATTATCATCGTCGGTCCCTTCACTAAGTGGGGGCTTGATTTCATGGATTTCAACCCAGCTTCAACTGGGGGGCATCATCATATTATCATGGCTATTGACTACTTCATGAAATGGGTTGAGGCTATGCCTATAGTTAAATCCAATGGTGAGACAGCCGCACACTTCATATTCAACCAGATTATTACTTAGTTCGGTATTCTGAAAGAGCTTGTCACTGACCATGGTAGGAACTTTAGAATCGCATGATGGAAGAGTTGGCCTCGAAATTAGGGTATAAGCAGGAGCATTCTTCTTCTTATTACCCTCAAGTGAATGGATAGGTTGAAGCAGTGAACAAATCACTCAATTCTATTCTCCAATGAACCATCGCACAAAGCAAGACTAATTGGCATATTATGTTATATCCTGCTTTGTGGGCTTATAGGACTGTGGTTAAGACTACCACCAGTTTTTCTCCATATTAGCTTGTACATGGAGTGGAGTCTGTATTGCCAGTTGAGTGCGAAATCCCTTCTTTGAAGCTAGCCATAGAGCTCTTACCAGACACTTCTCCATTGGAGGAATGTTTGGTCCACTTAGAGCAGCTTGATGAGCAGCACCGAGACGCCTTGGTGGCTCTAGAAATGAATAAGCGTCGTGTTAAGGTCCAGTATGATAAATCTATCCATCCAAGGAAGTTTAGTGAAGGATATTTGGTCCTTTTGTGGGATCAAGCTAAAGAACCCTTGGGGGAAAGAAAATTCAACCCCATGTGGCATGGCCCTTACGTGGTTAAACGTGTGTTATAGAAGGACGCTTATGAGCTAGTAGATTACGAGGGGACAACCTTGGCGAAGCCTAGAAATGGGCTCTATCTTAAAAAGTACTATGCATGATTTTCAGCCAGGGCTGACTATTGTATATTATTGTACAGCATTTTGCATAGTTAGGTTTTTCTTATGGTGATCGGGTTTGTTGGTTAGCTTCCATTTCTTATGGAAAATGTCAATGGAGTCTTCCATCTATATAGGATTCGTGGATGGTGCAAGCCGTCACACTCAACACTCAGCCTCTGTTGCTTGGGTGATTTATACTCCTATGGGTCAGGTATTGTCTTCAAGAGGCATATGTTTACGGCCCTCTTCAAACAATGTTGTCGAATATAGTGTCGTTATCGAGCTTCTACGGGATGCCATTTCACATGGTGTTCTCTCTCTTGAGGTACGTCTTGATTCGCAATTAGTAGTGTCATAGCTTAATGGCTTGTATCATGTTAGGGATCCAACATTATTACGGAGATTCTTACATGTGAGATTGTTAGAATGGCAATTTGACAACATAACATACATACATGTTCTAAGAAATTATAATCAAATTGCTGACTCATATGCTAACTACATGTTAGATTGGAATTTGTTTCATAGACAATAACCTCATCACAAACATACATTTTTACACATGTAAATAAATAAATCGATCATCATAAAAAAAAATTATTAAACATCCAAAATGTGATAATACATAGTGTCATAATACAAAAATGGGGCTTTCGAGCCACCAAAATATAAATACACGGTAGTACAAAATGTATCACTCCCAGGTATCTAAGCCTGGGGGGGGTTCTGATCGTGGAATGTCACCACGGCTCTAGCTAGCCATCAAAACAACTGCACCCATGCTCATGGCACACCCACCACCTGATGTTGCATGCCCTTAGGTAGGTCCTTGACCTGCGCCATGGGTACCCTATGTGTCAGCCGCATGAAGTTGGTATGAATGCTTTGGAGTGTCCACTCCACATCCACACCCATAATGTCATCTCCCCTTCCCCTCCATCTATGATGTGGGAAGCCTTCATGCCATCGTGGTCCTACATCTGCATGCATATGACAGATCATCACTATGTGTTTTCACACAAAAACATGTCTTTTTGATTCCATATATCAAAAAACAAAAAAAAAATTAAATAACTCAAAAATATTAAAAAGAGGGGTGGGATTTGTTACCAATGTCACCGTATGCCGATCCTAGTGGTAGTGGCATGTTAGGGTCTCCCCGAAAATATATCCCCACATAGGGGTAATCATCGATGGAAACTATCTGTCACTGCCACCATGGAAAGAAATCAGTTGGATAGGGGTTGGACACCCTACCTCCACCCAGTCTGTGCATCACATCTGCCAAACGTTGTTGGGCCAGATCTCGAACCCCGTGAAGAGGAACGTCAACTCTAGGGCTCAATCCTGGAACACGCTCAAAGAAAAACGTGTTCAGTATGCTGCTGAAATTGAAGTTTCGTACCCTTCCCATCTTGCACTCGCTGAGCTGGTGCTTCACGTTTCTCAACAGTGCAGTGCTCCAATTGTAAACTATGGGCCTCATGCACTCCGCGAGGCCTGGTGGAGTGAGGCTAGCCCTGCTATCCTACCAAGTTTCAGTAGTATGGCCTTTAGGCCTAGCACCTGTATGGAATTAGTTGGGATCTAACTATGCACTCATCTATGGTGAGGCCACCTCTGGGCCCGCGAGAACGTAGGTTCACCACTTCCCCCCGTCGGGACAGTCTAGTAATGAAGTATATTTCCTCCACTTCTATGGTAAGGGACATCCCATCAATTTGGAAAGACTCTTAGTC
Source organism: Pseudotsuga menziesii (assembly GCA_001517045.1). Lineage (NCBI taxonomy): Eukaryota > Viridiplantae > Streptophyta > Pinopsida > Pinales > Pinaceae > Pseudotsuga > Pseudotsuga menziesii. The sequence goes on along the minus strand of LPNX010004381.1, from coordinate 144,128 downwards.
AGGATCCCAGTAGTCTACTAGCATCTGCAGCAGTCTTGGTTTGGCCCTTAAGCCACCAAGACACCAAAACTTGTAGAGCCCACATGCACGAAGAGCCTGTTGTGCCATTAGATCACCTCGTACTGCTTCTTCTACATCCCCGTGCTCACATTCCCTCCATTCTAGAACCATCCTATACATTTAATTCAATTTTGGGTCATTAGAAGTCTTAGAAAAACTTGGGCGTAGCCGCATACACGACTGTTTGCTAAACAACTGCATATGTACACGACTTTGAGGCCTTTTTCCGCGTATATCCAGCCCTATACATGGAAAAATCCTCGATTTCCACATGGGCTATGGCGTATACTTTAGGATGGCCTAGAATTCAAATTGGACCATGGAAAATTGAAAATTTTACATGAAAATGAAAGAACAGGGCATGGGAAATTACCTGGAAAAAACGGTGTCGAATTCCGTCGGCTGGATCTCCTGGAATTCGCATTTGAAGTTCTGAGCTCAATTGGGTAAAAATTTCAAATGTTATATAATGTTTTGAATTTTTTACTATTTATAGAAATGTTTCAAATTTTTGAAAATTTTTACCCCCTTTTATATAGTTTTGGGCTGTTTCTGACCCTTTTGGACCGTTTTTTACTAATATATGATGTAGGAGACTGTTTTGAGCATCGTTTCGACCGTTCTTTTTACCCATTCATGCCGATTTTAGGTATCATGTGTAAACTGGCATATAGGTTAGGTTTCACCTCCATTTGCATTTTGCATCACCTTATGACCGTTTCATTATAACCATAGGTACGAAGCCATTCTACCTTGTCACAGAACATTCTTTTTTTTTTAGAAGTGGCATGGTTTGAATGGTAGAGCTTGACCTTACATGGGTACCCTAGTTAGATCCATATTTTCATTTGGTTCCCATGCCAACAGTTTTTCCTTTAAGGTATGGGATTCTGTTGTATAGTATTTCCATGACATTTCGCAAGAGCCTCATACTCCAATTGATCTTTTTCTGGCCTATTTCCCCAGGACTCCCTTATGTCAAGTTGTAATTGCATTATCATGATTTTTCTTGCCTCGTTGAGCCTTATGCCGGCTTCCCTGACTTTGAGTATCAGTCATACAGCCTGAGCTTGTCTCATTTCTAGCCACGCAGAGTCATTTTATATATCCTTTGCAACTTGATTCCCTATTTTTACCGGGAGGGGACTTTCCCTCAAGTCTCACTTTCCTACACATATGTCCTTGCATTGAGCATAGGTATGTTCCACCGCTTGGAACTAGTTTGTTTTCCTATTTGACACTCATCTCCTCCTAGTCTGTAACTTTAAAGCAATTTTATTCTTTTTCAAGCTTTTCAAATATTTGAAAAATTCCAAAAAAAAAATTAAACAACCAAAAATTTGGACAAGAAAAGATGTTATCTTTGGCAGCAGTCGAGTCATGTCACCTTTGAACAGAGCATTGTATATCACATCCATTGGTTGGGTTAATAGTTTGACTTTAGGAGCTGTACTCATTTATCTGAGTTTATCTCCACTGACTGGTTAAGCTTCCAGTCCCTATGGAGCCTCTGTCGATGCCTCCTATGTCGCAGAGATCTCCCAGTTTTGCATATCGAGTCTATGCTACCTACATTCAGTCACATTTCTCCCTTATGCTCTTGTTCAAAGGAAGTTGAAACCTGAGTCAGTCATTCCTCAGTTATCTTGACTTTGCATGTCAGCCATTCCCGGTACAGTTACTGGTTCATGCACCTTATGATCGAGTCCTTCCACATTATACAACTTTGCTGAGTACCTTGTGTTGGATTATGGGGGATTCCTTAATGCCCTCCTTCCAGTGGATTTCATCCCATCGAATTCAGATCATTTATTCTGGGATAGGAATATAGAGTCATTTTTGAGTGCCGCTGAGACTTGTAATCATCAGTGGCAGTTTCTCTCGCCATTGACAGTTTTTTTGGAATACATCAATGTCCCCTGATCGATGGATTCTCTCAAGTGTTTGACCTCAACACATTTATTCACACTTGTTAGTTTGCACTCTAGTACCTTGATTCCCAATTTCATTATCGGTGGGTGATCTCGCGTCTGTTAATGGTATACATCAATGACCTGTAATCAGATGATGGACTACTATGTCTGACCTCAACACCTCTATTCACATAGTAGGACATGTACTCGTAGCGGTTTGTGTAGAAGACCTTCCATATTGGTGGCATCTCTTATATGCTACCTCCTTGATCGTGTTAGTGTTCATGAGATTTCAGCTCTCGTGACTTGATTCCAGTATATGTCAAACATTTCTAGCCATTATGGAGATCTTGATCCATTATATATCTTCAGCCTTCATGGAGATCATGATCCTTTGTATGTCTTCATCATCGAGATTATGATCTATTTATATTGTACGTGGCGAAGACCACATATGTCATATTTTATCATGCATATTCATGGCCATTGTACTCTCATGTATCCGGGACTGCTATATCTATTTGCAGTTATGTGTAGAGTTGTATCATTGTATAGTGCTGATTGGATGGCTGATTCTTCCACTGGGTTCTTCATCGCTCCACTTTTGGGATGGACTTATAATGTATTTTGGCCATCATATGACCCCTCTGACCTCACACATTAGGGGGCATCTGTTATAGCTGATTTTACCCCACATGGTGAATCACACTTTTATGGCCTTCCCTATCCCTCTGTAGACTCCTTAGACCCCATGGACCATTTTTGTACCTTTGATGTTTCCAATATCATCCCTAAAAACATGCAAAAGTTTCCATACACGACTTTTAATCTCTTTCTCGCGTATATACGTGGATTTGACCCCTAAAACCGCGGACATCGGGATGTGTGCAAAAGGCCAAATTCTTTTGGAGTTTTCCTTGATGTGGATCTGACTCACTTGTCTCCTGGCCTTCCATATGCCTTGATATCGCTTGGATTCAACCTTTCATTACCCCATTGAAGAGCTATATAAGGAACCCTTTGGATACATTGAAGGCATGAGGAATTGAGAGCAAGAAAACTATAGTCCATTGTTGTCGGAGCTTATACTTGAGTCTGCATCCCTTTGTCCCTTGGAGCACTTTTGTGTTCTTCCCAAGATTTCCTTTTACTTGTGATCTTGCTATCAAGAGATGGAGGATTGAAGTGGTGGAGGCCCAAGTGGGGGATTCAGTTTCTCTGATTCGCAGATATGCCGACAGAGGTTGTCTCTATTGTAATCTATGTTTTATATTAATAGAAATATCTTTTCCTATCCAATAATGTGTGTTTGAATGAATATTTGATCCATGGATGATTTCAAATGCTTATATGTTATTGATTATATATGCTAGAGTAGAGCTAACAGAATTATATATAGTATGCTTGTCTTGTATATTGAATGTTGAGGAAGCAATTTATAAATTCAAGCTAGAGTTGGAAAGCTCAATAGGGATCTACATCAACCGTCCAGAATAAGGTACGAATCAAGATCCTTTAGTGTTAGTTATTTGGTTTCTCTTGCATATAGGAAAGGATTGATTTCTGGAGTCAACTATCTGTTGTGGTACCCCAAGCCATAGGAATTTCTCTCCATAATAGCCATTATGGCCATCTTTGAGAATCTGTCAATGACCACAAACACACAGTCATTGTCGTGCTTAGTAGAAGGAAGGCCCAACATGTAATCCATGGAGATGGATTCCCAAGGTCAACTAGGGGTAGGAAATGGAGTATAGAGGCCTTGCTTCTTGATGGATGGTTTGACAATGGCGCAAGCAGTGCAGGATCGGATGTACTTCCCGACGTCCTGTCGAAGGTTCAGCCAATAGAAATACTTTTGTAGTACTGCCACTATTTTCTCGACCCCAAAATGCCCAGTGACCTGAGTGTAGTGCGCTTCCCAAATCATCTTGGCACGCTCACTTGAAGGAACACAAAGGTGTCCCATGTGACATAGTAGTACATCTTGGAGGTAAAATTTTGGAACTTGATTTCCCTCCAGGAGTTTCTAGTATGTGTGGCTGAATTCTGGATTGCTCTTGTAGAGAAGCGGCCAATCAGAAGTCTCGTGCCCACAAGAGTTGAGAACAGTGGTTATCGCCACGATCGGTGGTCGGCTGAGGTAGTCTGCAACATTATTAGTGCTTCCCTTCTTGTACTTGATGTTCAAATGAAAATTTTGTATAGATATGTGGACCACTTCTAATGGAAATCGTTTTGTAAATTCCCTTGTGTCTGTATGAACTGCAAGGGTTGGTGGCCTGTGTGGATGATCGTTTCCTTCCCCAAAGTGTAATGCTTCCATTTTCGGCAAGCCTATACAATGGAATACATATCTTTGTCATAAGTGGGATATTTGTGGGTTGTGTTGGACAGTGTCTCACTATGACATGCCACTGGATTCCATTGTTGAGTAAGGACTGCCCCAATAGCATAGTCATAGGCATATGTCTCGATCTCAAATGGTTGTTGCAAGTCTGGTAATGTGAGAACTAGGGCACAGCAGAGGCGATGTTTCAATTCTGTGAACGCCTTCTGTTGAGTTTCCGACCAAAAGAATTTTTCTTTCGCTCCTCCCTTGGTGACTTGACTCAAGGACCAAGTGATATGAGAGAATCCCAATACGAAACTGCGGTAGAAATTAGCAAGGCCCAGAAAGCTACGAATCTCTGTTAGAGTAGTTGGGGCTGGCCAATCTCGAATGACTTGGATCTTGGTTGCATCCACATGTACCCCACACTCATCAATAATGTATCCCAGATACTGAACCTGGGTCATGCAAAAAGTGCACTTGTCCAAATTGGCACACAACTTGTGCTGCCGCAATGTTTGGAGGACCTGTTGGATGTGGTGGAGGTGCTCTTCCCAATTATGGCTCAAGATCAGGATGTCATCCAAGTATACTACTACAAATGAGTTGGTGAATGGCTACAAGATGTTGTCCATTAGTCTCATGAAGGTTGCAGGAGCATTTGTCAGCCCGAAAGGCATGACCAACCATTAGAAAAGTCCCTCCTTGGCTTTGAAGGTAGTCTTCCACACATCAGTCTATTTGATTGGTACCTGGTGATACCCGAACTTTAAGTCGATCTTGCTAAAATATTTTTCCCCTTTAAGCTGGTCCAGGAGGTCATCAATCTATGGAATCAGGTACCTATTCCGGACAGTGATCTTGTTCAGTGCCCAATAGTCAATACAGAGTCTCCAAGTCCCATCCTTCTTCTATACCAACACGATCAGGCTCCCACAGGGTGATGAACTTAGCCAGATGTGACGCTTCTGCAGCAGCTCCTGAATTTGCCTCTTGATTTCATCATTCTCCAGAACAAAGCGTCAATAGATCGGTCCATTGGGAAACAGCGCACCTAGGGTCAGATTGATGGGGTGCTTGACCTGACAGTGGAGAGGCACCCCAGTGGGTGAGGTGAATATGTCCCAGTACTCCTCCATGAACTTGTCCATTTGTTGGTGTTGTATGGAGGGGCCCTGTCTAGAGGTCATGGCCACAATCTTTTTCTTTCCCTGAGGGAGGATCATCAAGAAAACAAACTTCCCAGTTTTGGAAATGAGCTTACTGCATTTTTTTGTAGTAACCAAAGAGATAGCGGTAGGAGGTGGTACCTTTGGTATCCTATACAAATTATTCCCAACGTAATAATAACAGCATGAGGCCAGGAATCATACACAGCATGTTGCTTCCATAAGTATGGTTGACCTAATAATACATCACAAACATCAAGAGGAGCAATATCACATAATACCTCATCGGTGAAGGGCTTGATGTTGTAGGAAAGGCGACACTGCTGGCTGACGCGGAGATCCCGTCCTTGGTGAAGCCACCCGATGGCGTACGGATGTGGATGCACTATGGTAAAAAATCCTAACCACTTCACAACCTATGCTGAAATCAGGTTCTTTTGGCTCCCACTATCAACAATGAACTGTAGTGGGGAACCCTTTACCCACATCTGGGAGTGGAAAAGATGCTCCTCCTCCTCTAAATCTTCTAGTTCTTCCTTTTGGATCTTCATGGTAGCAATGGTGCCATTGGGCTCTGCATCGATAATCTTCTTCCCTCTGTCATTCCCCTTCTTGGGTTCTAATTCGGTATCAGAGTATGCATCTGATTCGGAAGCCTTTATCTCTGCCATCAGTGACTACTTGGCCCGACACTCACTTGTGTTGTGAGTGGGGCTCTTATGGAAATCGCACCACTTTCCCACTTCCTTCTTCGGCTTTGCAGTGTTTCTCTTTACTTGAGGCTTTGGAAATATTTATTGATTGGCCATGCCTTGGCTGTGTCCTTGGTTCTACGGTTTGGGGGCACCTTTCCCTTACTTCTGATTCGCAGATCCAAAGTCTCGCTTTTTATGTTTGAATTTTTGCTCAATTTTGGCAGCATACCGGTATGCCGTACCAAGCGAGGAGATGTCGAGGAACTCCATTTCCTCCTAAATGTATCTGTGCAGACAACTATGGTACTTCAGCTCCAAATGTTTCTCTGAATCTTTGATACCCAACTTGGTGCGCAAGGTATGGAACAGATTCGTCACCTCATGCACATCTTGATCTCTTTGTTGTTGCAGCATAGTTCATTATATGTACTTGTCCTCATAAATCCCCACCGGATAATATTGTCCCTTTATGGCATCTCGAAAAGAATTCCAAGTGGGTATGGTCGAGAACAGAGAGGCTTCCTCCTCATCCTTTCTCTCACAGTAGGTTTCCCACTAGTCGTTGACATGGGGGGCAGCTTTGAGTAGAGAAAAAGTAATCTTTTCCCAATTAGAAAAGTCATGAACCGAGAAAATATTCTTCTAATAAATTCAACCATATATCTATGATGTTTACATCTATTCGGCCATCAAATATGGGAATGTCAAAGTTTACTTGTACCTTAAAAGGGGTTGTGCCTCCAGAGTGGCCGCTAGATGCAGATTCACCGCCAGTGGGGAGTCGTTGAAGGATCTGGGTGAATTTATCCATCATCGCGTTCCTTTGTTTTTCAAGGGCCTCCTCGGGAAACATTTTGATAGGATCTTCTCCACCCTCGTCTTTCTTTTCATCCCCCATGGGTGGCCATTGGGATTTGCGATGCTAATCTTACAAAGGTTCAACTAGATCGAGCCCTAACTCTTTATACCCCACCCTTGTTGGGGACATGCAAAGAAGGATTGAGAAAGAGCAGATTGATCTGATACCACTGATCCATATTTATGCAGGAACGCAACAGAATACAAAAGAAACCACAGAAACAAATATGCAACAAAAATAACACTTCATTTTATTAATCAATAACTGAAACTTGTTTACATATAGAATGGAAATAAACTAGCTAGAGTGTTGGTAGCTTATCTCTGAGAAGAGATGTGGTGGCTACATGCCTCTGAACTCTATGTTACAATGAGGCCCGAAGGCCTATATATTATTGAGAAACAATGGAAACCCTACACATCCAAAAACCTAACCCTAGGAGGTGAAACGCCAGAATGTGGGCCCCGTTGGGTAACTTGGTACATCAATTTCCCGAGGTTGTAACTTTAGCATACTACCTCCATTTGACGCGCATGATACATCATTAGAAATATTTGTTTAAGGAATACATCCACTAGTGACAAGTATTAAGTCCGAAATGGAGACATATTTTCCCAACCATTCGATGTCGAAAAAACGTCGTTTAGGGCCTCAAAACGGCTGCCAAAAATAGTAAATTGTGCTACAATTAAGGAAACTAGAAAACTGAAAGAAACAATGGTGGGGGTCCAAGTGGAATAGGTGGGTGGCTACCAATATCCTCCTGGATCACAAGTCAAATTTGAAATCATGAATCCCAAGGAATTATCCAGTTCCTTCCCTGCACTAGTTGGTCAACCATGGGGAAGAAAAATGAAACCATCAATGTCACTTAACAAAGAAAGAATCAAACTCAAAAGCAATGGACAAAAAGTTATTATACCAATTTATCCATCACAAGAAGAACCCTGGACATAACCAATCAATGACGATGTTGACATTGGACAACTATATCAAATAAATAACAATGAATACCATATCGAGCCAAACACATACAGAGAACTCCATCTTTGAAATCCCAAATCGGTCGAATACAATTCAGATCCCAAACTTTACTAATGACATATAGAAAACTACGAATTGCAAGAATGAGACTGTTGTACAATAGAATTAATCCCTAAAAAGAAAACAAAACAATTTTTTTGTCACTACCATCCCAAATATATTTGAAATAAAAACCAGAGAATACCCAACTCTAGCACCAGTGAAAAACGAATCGTCAACCAGACCACCACTGAGATACAAAGAACGTGAATTCCCATCTCCTCATGTCGAAGAATTCTCTAAAAACATAGGTGAACAAGGTCGACTTCAAATTTTGGTCGATACATTCACAGGACAAGCTACAAGATTGTGGGATACACATCAGTCGAGTCTATAGACTTGGACCACAAAATCAACATACTTTTTTGAAATATTCAAAGGAAAGAAACACTCATGACACAAGTAAATATCCAAATCTTCACACAAGGGAAATATCTTGAGAAACACATTAATGTATGTGAAAAAGAATGGAGAATATTGGGATACAACGATGAAAGAACCTGGCTGCACTTATTTCCAAACACACTCGATGACTTACCGAACAAATGGTACAAAATGGAAGAAGCAAGAGGAGAAACGTTTACCTGGAAAGAAATCAAAGAAAATTTTGTCAAGGACTTCAAATTTTCTCCTCATGATGAGTCATTAATCAAAGCACAAAACCAAGTAAAATGTTTCCTACAACCGATAAGCAACAAAGTACCAACAGAGAATCATTGACTTGTTTGACAAAGTGTTGCATGTAACAACATCAAGTCAACTGAAATCCAACATTCAATAAGACTTCAGTTGGAAACAGAAAAAACAAAATGGAAAAGCTTCAAATGGAAATCAGAACATTAAAACACTTCAAAGCTGGTCAGAACAATATTCAAAGTTGAAACTTCAGAAAAAAGAGGATCCTAAAAGATTGACAGTGGAAGACTTTCCACTGTCATTTTCACAATTTAAAGAAGGTAACTAAAAAATCAATGAAAGCAGAGCACAAGAATGGATGGATGCAAAATTCAAGAAAAAAGAAGTAGTTATATCCAATGATGATAGACCTAAAATGGAAAAGATAGGCGATTACTAGAACGAAGAACAAACAGTAGAAATCATAAATATAATAAAATAATTCAAGATGTTTTTTCCCTGGATTACAAATATATCAAAGGACTTATACAAGAAATGGGAGAAATGAAGATCGACATCAGACCAGATGCAAAACTATTAAAGAAATACCATACAATCTTGCACACAAATACAAGGAAATAGTAAAGAAAGAGATCGACAGTATGCTTGCAGCTAGACTTATTTACCCTATTGATCAATCAAAGTGGGCAATCCCAATGGTCGTCCAGCCTAAGAATAATGATCTAACACATCTGCGAATCTTTTTCAACTTTAGAGAACTTAATAATGTAATGCTCACATATCCCTTTTCGACTCCTTCTGCCAATGAAATTATTAATGAAGTCGCAGGACACGAATATTATTCGTTCACAAATGGATTTTCTGGATATAACCAAGCACACATTTCTAAGGAATACCAAAAGAAGACAACATTTTTATGCGAGTTTGGATCATTTTCATATAGAGTTATGCCATTTGGATTGAAAAATGCACCAACTGTGTTTTTAAGAATTGTCGTCAAAGCATTCCAAGAATATATCTACAAAACTATGGTTGTATATTTCGATGAATAGACGATTTAATCCATGTTGAAATATCACTGCAAATGGCTAATACTTATGTTGGAGAGATGTTGATAAATAAAAGGATCCATAAATACCAAGAAATGCATATTTTCAACTCTGATAGAAATCTTATTGGAACATGTCGTGTGTAGAGAAGGTATTAAAGTCGACTATGCAAAATCCAAAATAATTCTCGACTTGAATCCTCTAGTCAATCCTAAACAAGTAAGAATTTTTCTTAGACATACAGGATACTACATAAAATTTATTCAGCACTACTCTAACATGACTTATCCCTTGGAAAAGTTATTAACAGACAATCAAGAGTGCCAGTGGACTGGTGAATGTGTTGCATCATTCGACATCTTAAAGAATAAATTAGTTGAAGCGCCCATATTAAGGTTTCCAAACTAGTCCATACGTATAGATGCTTCAGGAATAGTCGTCGACGCAATCCTAACTCAACCTGGCAATGACGGAAAGGACTATCTAAACACATATAGCAACAAAAAACTAAATAAAGCATAAAGGAATTATTCAACGACTGAAATAGAAGCACTGAGAATGGTATTCGCACTCTATAAATACCGACACTATCTACTTTCCAACCCATTTGTGTTTTACACAGACCACCAAGCACTAAAATACTTGGACAATAAACCTCTACATCATGGGAGAATTTGTCGCTGGTTGTTTTTATTTCAATAATTTGAAATCGAATTCATAGTATGACTAGGCAAAACAAATGTCATACTTGACCACTTATTGAGAATAGACACAAGTGAAGAACTGACTAGAATTGAGAAATAATTACCATATTTCCACTTATTTAGAATTGAATATGTGCCATCAAAACTAACAGAGATTTCTCAATTCGTAGAAGAAGGACAAGCTCCAGAAGGAATGAATGAAAATAAAAAGAAGATCATAGGAATGAAAGTTGCACCCTACACAATAATAAACGAATTTCTCTAGAAGCTTGGACTATTTGACGTATTATGACAATGTGTTCTCGGCCATTAAAGACAAAGTATAATCAATGAAGAACATTATGTACTGGCAGGAGGTCACTTTCAAGCTAACACAACAGTAAGAAAAATCCAACAGTCGGGATTATGGTGGTCAACCATACAAAGATACTGTCGAGAATTTGTGAACGAATGTGATCGATGTCAATGACTTGGTTGACCTTTACCAAGCATTAAAATTCCCCTAATATTAGTAAATCAAAGCTTAACATTTGAAATATGGGTGTTTGACTTCATTGGGCCATTTTGACACCTGGTAGACAGATAGGAGCAAGATATATTATCACTGCGGTCGAATATGTTACCAAATCGGAAGAAGCAGAGCTTGTCGAAACTTTATCAAGTGAGATAGCCACTAAATTTATATATGAAAACATTGTCACAAGATTTGGATGTCCATTGACCTTTATCAAGGATCTGAGGTCATATTTTGTAAACAAAAAAATCGCCATCTTAACAAAATAATTTATGATTGAGCATCGAAAGAGAACATCATATCACCCTCAATCCAATGGTGCAATTGAATCTTTCAACAAAACATTAACCAAAGGCCTAACGAAAATATGCATTGCCAACAAGAATTACTGGTACAATAAGATACATGTCGTACTCTGGGCATACAAAACAACATACAAAAGATCGATAGTTCAAACCCCATTCAGACTTGTAAATGGACAAGAAGTGGTTGTTCCTTTACATTTTCATTGACAAGCACCCATGATTGCTAAACTAGTGAATATTGATGTTGAACACGCAAGGAAAGAAAGACTAGCACAGATTTCCAATCTCAAAGAACACTAACTAATAGCAATACAATACCAAGAAATACAAAAACAATAACAGAAATCTTGGCATGATCTAAATATAAAGAACAATAATATCTCAGTTGGGGATATCGCATTGCTTTACAATAGCTGAGTAAAAGGGAAGCCTAAAAATCTACACACTTAATGGATGGGTCCATATATTGTCGAAGAAATCGATTCTAATGGATCAGTTCGACTAAAAACTCTACAATGAAAAGTGTTTTGAAAACTTACCAATGGTGCCCGACTAAAACGCTACAAAGCATATAAAAAAATGGTTATAACTACTCACAAAAATTCAGCTAGAAAAAAATACTACAAGAAAATAAATATAAAACTGGAAGAAACCAAAAACAAGTATGTTGGAAAGATCATCATGACAAGAAAGTGGAGAAATAATACCAACAAAGGTGATGCCGCGAAGCAGCAAAACACAATCATGGAAATACAATCGACAATATGAGAAGCATAGGCATGAAGTAGTAAATAGAGAGTCTCAACTACATCAACACAAAACCAACCAGTGCAACATACCAAAAGTTAAAGAAACACACCAACACTGTACTTATGAAGAGAAAACAGTTCAATCAAGTCAGCATGAAAATCGACACGTAGATCATAAAAGTCAAAATTCCTCGAAATAAACGCCGACAAACTATATTTTTAATTTAATTCCCTCACCATTACCACAATTAATGCCACCACCCATTATGCATTCTCCCGCCCAGGACATCTCCTCTATAAGTATCGGTTTAGAAGAGACTCATTTGTTATTCTATGAAGAACTTGAGCATCAAAGAGTTGAGACAGTCAAACCCATAGATCAAAATTCTGATCCAAAGCAATCTACTAGCAAAATGGAACCAAAGATATCAAAAACAACTACCAGATCCATGACCAACAAAATCCAGCACACCATTGGAGTGAATACTGCACAATATACGCGATGCCAAAGTAGTTGAATGCCAGTGGAAATGAAATCATCGATTGGAGAACTTAAACAAACAACCGATGGAGAGATGGAGCACATAGGTTAAGATCCAAAACCATCCTGAATTACATGAATGCACCACTAATGGACGGTTTCACAGGAATGAAGGAGGTCATCACCCAATTCATCATAAGTCATATTTCGACACAACTGTCGATATTAAGTTATCACAACAAGAAGTTATATTTTGACACACTTGTCGATATTAACAGTGGCTTGATCAGCCAAACCACCGTCCTATCGAACAAAGGATACATTGTACCCATTCGACCAAACCCCTCTTTATTTAAATAACTCACAGGCACTCTCGCAGGGAAGAACTCCAGAGGGTTGGTAGTCAATTAGATATTATATGGCACACATAAAATAACAGCAAAAATAGTGTTGATTGCATTAAAAAACACTGGTCGAGGATTCAAACTTAAGCTTGACATGCTTGAGGCAATCTAAAATGTGGCAACAAGAGGAAAAGTGTACCGTTGGGATGGGCACTTAACAGAAATTGTCAGGAATATCTGCACAAAATGTCAAGAATATGGGACACATTCGCTATCCATCACTCATAATCTAGACCGTCATGACCCATCTTCGACCAGTAGGGGACAAATACTTCATTGCGCCAAAAGGAACAGTCATGTGGAACTTCAAATCATTTTCCCCAAACGAATGCTGAATTAGTGCCGCAACAGCCAATATTTTGCAGGACAACTAGTTCCAGGCTCTGAAGGTGCAAACAACTAGATGGAGAGTGCCATAAAATGTTTAGCGAGGTATACCACCAACTATGCATATCCATCTTGCCTTGGATCACACGTCAGTTTGGTACTTGGAAGGAGAATCGGGAGCTAAAAAAGAACTTGACTTTTATAACACGGTCAAGGAAATTTTCGAATATCTTAGTCTGCAATCCAACACAAAACTGGAAATACCACCACTAGAAAAATGTGTTGATTAGGCAATGGTCAAACCCTTAACAGATGCAGAGAAGGAGGAAGACTATGAATTCTAACTTCACTTAAATACATTTACGATCTATCCTGACCAGACCAATGATATCAATCCTTTCGGGATTGCTCTAACAACAGATCAACAACAACATAATAGAGTAGAACAATCAGAAGATAGAACTCAGTTGAATACTCTGATACTGGAGTATGAACTAACAAAGAAGAATGTATGTCGAGTAGTTGACAAATTATTTCAAGCACGGCATAACATAAAGATAAAAACACAAGGAAAAGGAAAGCGAAAACTTATCCTTCAGGAACCAATTGAATACGACAATGTTGAATTGTTCTACAGTGCCATGCAAATACTAGAATATGTTGCAAATAATAAGATACTCATAGAAGAGTATTTATGGAAGTTCGTCGCATAAGAAGAGCAAAAATAAGTTCAAACAGAAGTATCAATCTCACCATCACTCCACCACCATTGTCCCCTACCCTTGTTGTCGAAGAAGAATTTTGACCAACTTTGGCAGATACCATGCCTCCAACCTTAATACCCTAGTTTTTCAACAACTACCTGCTCCCTTAAGAGCAAGAATCCAAACTGATAGTGAACCGCAAGAGTTCATCATCCAGCTACCCTCAATCCTTCCAAACTAGAAAACAATGATAATAAAAATACCAGTCGTAGATGAATTAGGGAAGAAGTCTACCTTGGCCCTTCCTGAGTCTAACATACCCAACCTTCCACCACCCTCCACCTCTGAAACACAAATTGTCGGATATACCGAAATTGTATTACAGAAAAATAATGATCTGACAAGCAATGTTGTTGCACATCAAACCTCATATTTCATTCCCCGACCTGTCGACCAACCTTCCCCAACACTATCTCAAACTCTTCTCGAAAAACCACATCCCTCCATCTCCAATGTCAAACCCTCGGATGACTTACTCGATGCCCCATAATCAACTTCTGAACCTAAATCGACAAACAATATTAAAGAACCTTTGTCGGAAGAGAACTTGGCCCAACCGACAACCCTAAATTACCGCCATCACTTCCACCTGAAGGACTCTCAACAGATAGCCCGATTCCACCCTCGATTTTTTCACCAACCCAACCTGATACCGCCATTTTACTTCCACTAAACCCTGTCGATGATACTACTACAATTCCAGCCACTGCATAGACTCAAGAAGCACCAACAGCATAGAAAGTAGTGGATATGAAGAGAGCAACAGAAAAACAAAAAGAGCCTGAGAAACAAAATAACAAACAGCAAGAAAAAAGGAAAAGAAAACAAAGTAAAGAAAAAAGAAACAAGAAAAAGAAAAATAGAAGCAGCAGCAACTCCTTTGGCACCTACAATAGCATCCACTCCTTCTTGTACATATAGATCAATTCGGTCTGGTTTCCACATTCGACCCCTAGAAAGAAAAAAAAGAAGAGCTAGATCTTCTTCCATATGAAATTGAGCGCGAGCACAAACATAGAAGAATGGAAGCAAAAGAGCACATTGAAAAACTAAAAATATAGGCAGAGCAATCCGCATTTTTTACTAATTATGAAAACTTAGCCCAACAGATTATACTGATACCATCAAGGACCGACTCCCACAACCCTCTTGAAAAAACTTACATTATATTTGAAAGTGTCATGTCGATCCTATAGGAATAGTTGAATAATAAACGACATGATCAGGCCAAGGAAACTTCTATTCTACTGAGAAATCAATATACACCCTTCACAGAAACACACAACATGATAGCACAATATACCTCAAAATATGTTGTAAGCAGAGAAGTTTTGCGGAATTGGTGTACACATTACGACAATGTGTTTGAAAAAATGTAGAATACATGCGAACTTATCGGCTCACTGCAACAACAACAATAGGTTTCCAGTGAAGCACTTGCTCAAACCATCAATGACCAACTCATCTTAGAATCAACAAGTTGACGAAATTGGAAAAATAAGAATATCAATAGATCAGCCAAGCTCAACTAAGTCTATCCAAAGTCGACAAGATTAGGCCACAGCTCCAATGACTGCTCTCTACCGTCGACAAAAAAACAAGACTCCTCGAGCCAGACATGAACAACATTCTGGACTTAGATATGCATGAAAATATAGAGAACCTGTCTAGCCTCACCACTCTCGTTATTGACATCCAGAATGCATTGCATGCATGGGAATAATTTCACCACCACTTATCAATCTCCATAGAAGCCATTGTCAAAGTATGCGTCCAACAACATCAATGTACCAATACCATCCTTCCAAAGCAGTAGCAACACATTTTTTCGATTACTCAAACAAAGAAGTTTTTCATCTCCTCATTTCTTCGGGATGAAGAAGTATTTTGAGATGGGGGAGATATTGGAGGAGACTAAGTCATCTAGCCAACTAGGTTCTCCAACCGACTACTTGTAAAACATATCAATAGATTATTTCAACCTCCATAGGTCGTGTCGGTTAGTTGAACTGACATGTAGTTATGTAACCACTTGTAAATCATATAAATAGGATGGAGAGACGGATATAGAATCAGTTCGATCTTATGTAATCAACCTTGTATATTCTTGTTGAGTAATAGAAATAGGTGTTGCTCCATCACTTATCTATTGTTTATATCATTGCATATGTAATCTATCATATGTATCACTGGTAATTATGCAATCCACTTGACTTCAACATGTATCATTTGATGTATTTGTTAATGGGCTATTGATGGACTCAAATATCAAGATTAGATTATCCCTCTCTCGAGAACTCTGCCACTGGTTTGGAAATAAGACATCATATTCTATGGTCAATTTGGAACAAATAAAATTATTCTTATTATTCAATGGAAAAAATGTGAATTATTGCACAAATGTTTGGTTAAAGGTAAAAAATTTTAAATCCAAAAGACAACCGATATAAGTTAAACAATGAAATCATTACAATAGTTCTTTCCTTTTGCGGGGACTAACAATATTCAATAGAAATTTAGTAGAAATTGCATATTAAGAATCAAAATTAAATATGAAAGAGTGCATTTTATATGCACCCAAATGGTTGAACTCTTATATATTAATAGAGAATAAGTGAATAGTTGTGAGATTTCAAAAATTAGTGATGTGTTTAATCAAATAATCATTATGTTAATATGGAATTACATTTGACCCATGTGAAATTACAAAGTCGTCAAATAATAAATTCATAACCACAATGGAGATGAGAAACCTCGGGGATTAAAACAGCCGACTTTGAATCTTGGAAAGAATCTTTACAATGAGAGACGTTAAAGTACAACCATAGTTATCTTTTCTTCTTCCTTTTCTTATATGATTTGTAGATTCAGTTTAGTTTTTAGTCCTTGCCTTAAGGCTAGCAAGGACTCTAGCAATCGAGTTGCCATATTTTCAATTAAAACACATGCAACCCAAAAAGTTATAACCAAAGTTTTGGAAAGGCCACTTTATCTTGACCAACCCAAAGCTTCAAACCTTTATCTCATTGTATCAAAAACTTGTAAGCCTTATTGGGCCTCATATCAAGGAAATGGGACATTTTTTGGTTCAAATTTATCTTAATGCAAATTAGTTTATATGCTTATAGCGCTTTTGTGATAATGCTATCACTTTGTTGGCATTAGATCCAAACATTAGATGCCATGTTGTATTGGTGAAGTTCATGAGATGCCATGTTGTATTGGTGAAGCTAATGAGCTACGGCTATTTGCATTGCATGCAGTGCACATGTCTTTTAGTTGGTATTAGCACTATATGTTCTAGGTGGCCTTCTCCACACTTGACATGAGCTCATTAAGCTCAAGATTTGGATTAACATAAACTACTCATTTTTCTCAGTGTTCTTGTCCCTACCTTTTACACCTTTGCTCCTAGCTGTGATGTCGTTAGATTTGTTGCATCTGCTTATAAGTCTAGAAATGATACTACTCATGAAGCTACTATAGATAAGGAATATACTTCTTTCATTGTTTATGGTGTTTCTTCTTATGAGGACTCTGTCTCATAATTTGATGATGACGTTGCCACTAAAAACCATGAGGACATTGCTTCATGTGTTGGTGATGGTATTGCTACTAATGGGTACGTTGATCCCTCTGTTGTTGAAGATGCTACTAAAGAGGACTATGTTACGTCGATAGATGTTTTTATTTGAGATTTAGGTGGAATACGACCTATGCTTTTTCATCTAAAGATGAGGATGAGACAAGTGTATTGTCGAGATTGATTCTATGGCAGTCGTTCAAAATTTGAAATAAACAATTATAAAAATATGAATATAAAAAATAATTGGTAGCTAGTTGATGAATGGATAACTAGTAGAAATGCATGGATAAATCATAGTTGATGAATGGATAACCAATAGTTCATGGAAGATAACTAGAAGAATGTGAGATAAAAAGAAAAAGAATATAAAAAATAACTGATAGTAGATAAATGGATAACATAAAGCATGTCGATGATAACATGTAGCTAGGCATGGATAAATCATAGTTGAACCAGTTTAACTAGAACAATATGATGAATAATTTTTTTCCATATTGTCTTCCATTCCATAACTATCTCTTAACCATTTGATCCCTATCGACATGATCCAGCCGCAAAGTATGTGGGTGTTCTAGTTTTCAACAACATAGGACATGAGGGTGATATTTTCATATAGATATATAATATATGCTTAATAATGTTAAATAATAGATGCTTGATATTGCTTAAGAAGATTTTTCTTACCTAATCACAAATTTAGTGCTTCCATTCCACTTCGCAAATGGTAGATAAGGTGACCATCTCCATGCGGTTCTCTTCAACACTAAGAATTAAGTTTGGTTCAAATTTTTGTGCACCGGAGAATATGAAAATCAAAAAGCTCTATTGTATTCCATTGGAAAGGTTAACATATGATTGATCTCATTCATTGGATTTATGAATGCTCTTTACACATACTTTAAAAATTGTACTATTTGAAACCCTACAATTGTACTAGGTATTGGTAGTAGTACTTCATAGACGATTGAGGATCAAGGAAGGAATACATGCTACTGCAACTCAATTGCGGTGCATGGATAAAGTTGAGCAGTTCAATATTTTTTAGTCCTCTCCATTTTCCCAATGGCCACAATGACAAATTCATATACCTACATATTGGTCAATCTTGACAGTTATTTCAGATCTCTATCTCTCTCTCCTCCCCCGTGAGCTCCACGATTGGCGCAATTCCAATCTCTTTTTTAAGGGCAAGATGGAGACCATTTTTCCTATGTTTTTAAAAGCTCCATCTTTGTCTCTTTTGCAATGCAGGCTCCATATTATGATATTGTTATTATCAGTATATCAATCTCATGTGATGCCCCAAAGTCAGATAAGGATAGCTATGTAGAGTTAGTATGGAAGCTTTGAGCTTTTATAGATTTTATAAGGTGGCTGAATACATGAAAAAATAAGCTTTTTTCAATGTAGTTTGAAGATTTCCAAGCAATGCTTGGAGAATCTAAAAATGACCTTCGGTTTGCACAAGTACATCTGAACGCTATAATCTGCACACAAAATGAGATTCAAGATGTTTAGGACTCGGTTTAAACCTCAATCCTTTTGTATCAAGCCTTTGCTTGTGATACGTACTACAATCAAATAGATTATATATATGCTAGTTTGGTTTTATATCATTAATGCTTAAATATAGTAAGTAGAGTAGAGAATGAAGTTACACATCAAATTACATCTAAATAGAGTATCGCATTGCTCTTGCATTCAACTCATTCCATGATATTCTTCATACTAGACAATTGTGAAGAACACACAAATCTTCATTGTCCAAATGTTGTTTCTTTTATGATGAATCAATGCAAACCCTTTGAAATAATCCAATCTACAATACATTAACAAAACATCCATGTTTACTTGTAAACCCAAAACCTAAACCACTAGAGACCATTCCAACAAAAATTGAGACTTGTAGACCCAAAACCTAAACCATTGCAGCAACAAAATAAAACAAAAAAAAGAAGAGAAGTAACCCTAGAAGATTCATCAGCATGATGAAGTAACTCATAATATCCATCATGTTTTCAAAACCAAATTCCAGTCCTTCCTTTGCTTGAGTTGAGTTGCAAGAAAGAACCACAATTATGACCCATCTACGATACTTTTTTATAAAAAGGGGTTTCGAATTCATGAGCAAGCTTTCTTTCGGAGTAGGTGTGTAGCCGCGAAACATTTGTCTCGTCTACATTCGTCATATGTCTTACATGCATATAATATATATTTAATATGCACTTAGCTTTATGCAAAGTCTCGATGCTAGATGTCAAAAAGTAGATTTTGCATGTGAATTATGTTATGTAAAGTCTAGGATGCTAGATGTGAATTATGTTATGAAAGTTGGAAGAAAACAAATCCATTGTTGCAAGTGATTTTTAATTGGGTTTCTTGGTCTTAATAGATATTATATATCTCATATTGAAATATCGAAATATTCTCTCTTCTAATAGAGAGATCTAAGACCATAAAGCCACATCAAAAGTCATTCGGTGTGAATATTTTTCATGTACCTATACTCGGGATTGACATGTTTAGACTTAGGATTGAGGCTTCTTGAATGATTTGAATGAATTTAGGTAATGAACAACTATGTGAGTTTGATTTATGTAAACACTACTCAACTTGATATGTTCTTATGTGATATTAATCAATAATATTATAAAATTTTGTTATTATAACTATTAATTCCTAAACTTAAATTTTCTAAATCTAAGTGTTTGTATTTATCTTATTTAATTAAATAGGTTAATCATGTATACTTTGTGGGGATTTGGTTAAGTTCTCATGCCAAAAGCTATGATCCTATAGTGTTCCATGATAATTGAGGAGCTAACAAAAATGAGGGTGTTTATTTGATAATTGTTACATATGTCACATATTAAGTAATAATATTACAAGATTTTGAAATTTTTGGTAGATATGGCTCAAATTTGCATTATCATTTCATTGTTGAAGAGGAAGAAACAACTTCAATCAGTATCACTATGATTTTCTTAATTTGAGCATTCCTCTTGATCTATTAGTTGAATAAGCTAGTGAAATAAACTTTGAATGGATTTGGTTTTTTTCTTTCCAACAGTCGCCTTGATCTTAGAACACTGTTACACAAGAAATTGATTAGCTAAAACCGAGTATTTTTATATAATAGCTCTTACGTCAATTTAGATCCAATGTAACAATAAATAGTTAACATCGGTTTAATATAATCTTATTGTACTACAGTGTGTATGTTGTCATCTCCTTATGTAAGGCCATATTGGTCAATCTACATGGAATCATCCCTCCATTGTCTGGCTATCTGTATAATTTAGTATCTTTGATTATAAGAATATGGTCAATCCCTTTAGTATCTTTACTAAAGAGCTCACCACAATAATCATACTACTAAGTCACTCATCTTTTACTAGTCACTTTAGCCACTTACTTGAACTACTCACCTTCTTAAGATAACTAGCTTTATAGTGATATTCATGATAGAAAATTAGAAGTCAATAATCATGCATGTGTTTACTCTACACAACCAGAGCCAATAGACTTTGATCCTTGTATGAAGAAACCCAAGATCACAAATGACGGAAATTGGACCACCTTATCAAATATTCATTCTCGATTGGAAGGAACTACCCTGAGCAGGGGATCCAAGACCAAGGATCCTTTGATTATGGTACATGTCATTGAGAACATAATGCTCGGCATTGAGATCTTTTCAATGCATAGTCACTTCCATATTTTAATAGTAATGGATTATTATTATTTAGTTAAATCACTAATATTCATTTGTATATTCATACTCATTACTATGATTGGTTTAGCACCAACCTTAGAGTAATAAGACATGCCAACTTGTTTTAGCACAAAAAAAATACGGTGCGGGTACGCGCAACAATATCTATTATATTGCCTGCTCTATTGTATTTCCAATAAAATATGCCATGCTATGGTATTTGG
Organism: Pseudotsuga menziesii; assembly: GCA_001517045.1. NCBI lineage: Eukaryota > Viridiplantae > Streptophyta > Pinopsida > Pinales > Pinaceae > Pseudotsuga > Pseudotsuga menziesii. The sequence continues at coordinate 122,559 of LPNX010004381.1, read as the reverse complement.
TTTCAAGAGCATAACAACATTTACCCTACTTTCCTTATCTCCACTACAAACTTCAAGAAAGATATGACTCCTCAGAATTCCATTAATCCCACTATAACTCCAGTATATGGTACGAGTGTGTTAGAATAATAAAAAAACCATTTCCATACTAAGGTACACTAATTAATCTTTTTTATTAATTTCCTAGATCCTACACTAGCTAGTTGGCATCCACTTGCAACATTTGGTCAAAACTTGCCTAAACTGCCTCCAGGAGCGCCTTCACAAGATTTTGGATAAGATTCTAACAACTCAACAGAATTCCCAATTTAGTAAGTGCACATTCCTATCTTATCTTGAGTTAGACTGCTTTTTAGCGGCTTTTAAGGAAAAAGGTGAAAGCTAGTCGCATGGCAACTACCTTGTTTTTTGCACAACTCATCCTACAAATTTTTCTCTCCTGGAAGCATGAGTATATTGACTTTCCATCACTTATCAGTTGATACATCTCATTCATCCGATCCATGACCTCCTTGATTGGTTTGGAATGTATTTTATGCACCTAGGGGGTATTTTTGACTTTTAGTAAGCCTGCTTTTGTGAGGATCCAACTTGCCTCCTTAGGCATTCGTATCTCTGATGTAATTATAAATTTGGACAGCCAACTATTTTATAAGGTTGGATTATGTAAACTTATTCAATGCAATATTGTGTTACACAGCCATCTCTAATTTTAGTGGATCTATGCATGTTTTTCAAGCAATTTTTGTGAGTTCAATTAATCTAAGCTTGGGATTAATTTCCACTTGGTATCATAGCCTCTTTCGCTCAATTATACTCCTCTCTTATTGATTTTGTAGGATCAACATCACTCTACTAGTGAGCGCATTCAATCTGTTCAGGGCACAGTTGCTGAAGAAATAGATCAATCTCACCATATCATCTTGACTCCATTCAACTACTTCGAATGGAAGGCACAAATGGATATTCTGATGGGAAGCAAGGGTCTCTTCAGAGTGACAATGGAAACTAAGGCTAATCCCAGTGCAGAAACAAATAATATCAAGTGGCACAATAGGAGGGATGAGGCTTATGGTCTCTTGTGTCTCAACATTTCTAGAGACCTTCTTTTCCATCTAGATGGATTGACATCACCAAATGAAGTATGGGAGAAAATCCAAACCTTATTTGGAAAGACAAAGGAAATTATGGGACATTCACTGGAGAATAAGCTTGTCTCACTGAGTCCAAGCAATTTTGAGTCCTTACAAGTCTACTTCTCCAAGTTCAAAGCTCATGTTCTTGAAAAGAAGATGAACAACTAGTATTGGTCATACTTTCAAAGCTTGGGCCTGACTATTATGTGTTTGTATTGACCTTTTATGCCACAAAGATGACATCTCGAAACTAGAATATGCATTCACTTATAGATTTCATGGAATCCTTGACTCAGGAGCAAGATAAATTGGTCATGATGGGTACCAACAAACCTTCCAAGGATAAATCTTTGGTTCCTGGAGATTCAAAGATGGATTCCAAAGGTAAGAAGAAGTTTGATCCAAAGAAGCATCTCCATCAAAAGAAAGACAAGTCCAAGTCTCATGAGGAGTCTTCAAGCTCTAAGAATAATTCCCATAAGAAGCAAGGTAAAAGTGAAATCAGCAAGTGTGCATACTATAGTAAGGGCTATCATCCATATATCTCTTGAATGAAGAAATAAATTGATATGTTGACTCAAGTCCTTGAAAAGAAAAACATCTCTCTTCTTGAAGGCACAAAGAATAAGGAGGGGGCATCAGATTTTGAAGACAAGGAAAGAGTTCATGCATTGGTAGCAAGCACTATAAGATACTCTTCCTTTATCATTGATTCTAGAGCTTTAAGACACGTGGTTTCGACAAGGGAGGCCTTCTCCTCTCTTAATGATTCGAATGGTCATAAAATTGTATTGGGACATGATTCTGAAACTGAAAGTAAAGGGAAGGGTTGAATAGATCTTGACCATGGTCCCTTCAATAATGTATTGTATGTCCTAAGTCTTGCTGCCAATCTCTTTTCAGTCAATCAGATGACCTACACTAGATCTCTGAAGAAGGTTGTCTTCACTCTCAATGATGTTGAAATCACTGAAATTTTGAATGGTAGAGTCATAGAAAAAGGTTTTGTTGATAATACCTCTAAAGTGTACAAGTTCTCACACTTCTTTCCCTTCTCAATCCCCTCTTATCTCCTCACTCGTGCTAATGAAGCTAGCAAGCTATGGCATGAAAGGTTTGGCCATCTAAACTACAAGTATCTATCTCATTTGTGTGAATAATACATGGTCATAGGGTTTCCCAAAATTAAGTTTTCTAAAGGATTCTATCAAGGATGCATCTTAGGAAAACACCAAAAGCATAAGTATGAGAGAGTCAGTCATGAGCGAATCTCTGCACCCCTTGAGCTTATTCACAATGATATATTTGGTCATTTCCATCATATGTCAATGAGTCAAGCCAAATATGTCATAACCTTCATTGATGACTTTTCCAAATACTGTTGGGTCTTCTTCCTCAAGTACAAGTCAGAAATTTTTGACCTCTTCAAGGGTTTTAAAGCCTTAGTTGAGAACCAGTATGGATGAAAGCTCAAGGTCCTCATATATGATAATGGTGGTGAGTATGTCAAATCTGAATTTATACAATATTGTGAAGATGCACGTATCCATATGTAGCACTCTATTCCTTACACACCTCAACAGAATGGTGTTCCTGAGAGGAAGAATAGATCTCTCAAGGAGGTGGTCATGTGCATGATGGAGTCTAAATATTTTCCACAAAATTTTTGGCATAAATAAATCAACCATGCATCCTATATACAAAATAGGGTGCCTCACAAATATATTTATCAAATCACTCTTTTCGAAGCTTGGAGTGGACACAAGCCTAATGTATCCCACTTTAGGATTTTTGGCTCTAAAGCTTGGGATAGAGTTCCACCAGAAAAGAGGAAGGATTTGGAACCCCAAAGTTGTTGAATTATTGTAACTTTGAAGTTTATTTACTTATTATCCCTGATGTTCCTATCAAGAGAATCATTTGTATTTCATTATACCCCGATGATCCTATCGGGAGAACTACTAAGAGTCATGAGGAAATTCCCTTCGTTGTAATTCAAGTCATTAGCACCCTAATTAATATAATATTAAGTTGTTTGTGTCCTCTTAGAGAAGTCATCCGAGTCAGTTTTAGTGGGACCACTTGTTGAGTGGGAAATCAAGTGAAAAGAAGAATATAAATAGAAGTGAGGCTCTCCTCATTTATACACACTCAAACTCACTTGTGTAGCACATAAGAGAGAGAGAGAGAGAGACAGTTGTAGCTGAAAGGAGGAGAAGAATCAGTTTGGGGTTTTAGCTTATATCTTTTGATCATCTATATTGAGGAAGCTTTTGCTGGGTTTTTCCCATTATGGTTTTCCTAGGGTAAATCTGTGTTGAACTTGTGATATTGTTTCTTTCAGTGATCCTATCTATATGATTTTGTTATGAAATTGAAATTGAATGTTGATAATCTAGCTTAGAGTATGGAATCTTAACATGGTATCAAAGCTAACCTAAATAGGACAGATTTCACAAGGTGAAAAATCCCTCTCTCTCTCCCCAACAAGAAATTAGGGTTTTGAGAAAATTTTGAATTTTGAAGAACTAATTGCATGGAAAGTTGTGCCCTCCTAGAGCGCATCTTCTGAGCCCAGGATCAAAGTTTTTGGAGGAGCAGATCTCCCGAAAATTCAAACCCTAGTTTGAAACTACACCAAAGAAACTACAGATCGAGTGAACCAGAAAACTACTAGAAGCTGCAGTGTTGAATCTCGCAAGTCAGATTTGAAAGGTGAAGACTTGATATCTCTAGAAACCAAGCACATTAGTCAACTCTCCTCAGTCAAGCGCATCTCTTGGTAAGTTCAGTTTCTCATTCCTCAGAATTTCATTTTTCAGTGATCTCCTAATAAGATGGCCCCAAGCACCAAGCTTGAAGACAAGCTAGAAGGCATAGAAAACTACAGAGCATGGAAATATAGAATTGGTCTCATTCTCAAGGAGAATGATCTTGAGAAATATATCAAGAATGAAGTTTCAGAACCTGAAGAGGCTGAAGCTAAGGAGAAGCACTGAAAGTATCTAATTAGGGCACAAAGAATTATTGTTGATTCCATCAAGGATCACTTGATCTCTCAAGTGTCATCCAAGAAGACTCCAAAAGAAATGTATGATTCCCTATCCAGAATGTATGAAGGAAGAAACATCAACAGAAAGATGAATCTAAGAGCTCAATTGAAGAGCACCGAGATGAGTCATGGAGAATCCATCCAGGACTACTTCACAAGGGTCTCCCATTTCAAGGAACAACTAGAAGCCATTGGAGAGAAATTTGATGAATATGAATTGGTTATGACAGCTCTTAATGGTCTCACTAGAACCTGGGAGTCATTCATCCAGATGATGTGTGCCAGGAAGGAAATCATGAAGTTTGATGTTGTATGGGAAGATTGTTTTCAAGAGGAGACTAGAGTGGCAAATAGAGAAGCTCTACTGAAGGAGGATGATCAAGCCCTATCCACCCATACAAAGAGAAGAAGAAGTCAACCAAACTTCAAGAAGGGAAACCAAAAGGAGTCTCAACTTCCCAAAATGTTCCAAAAAAAAAAATTTCTCTCCAACAAGGACTACTCCAGCTTTCAATGTTTTCATTGTGACAATATAGGACACATTGACAGAAATTGTCCTTTGAAGAGACAAGAATACCAAAAGAGGAACAACAACAACAAAATACATCATGCACATCTAGCTGTAGATGAGGATGATGAAGAAGAAGAGGAAGGACCTCCAAGAGAGCAAGAAAGAGAAGAAGATGCAGAAGATTATGTACTATAATCCAATCAAAGGAATTGGTGAAGCAAGCTACAAGCTTAATTCAGGAAATCCCCTAAAGATGAAGGAAGTATTATATGTACCAGGTCTAAAGAAGAATTTACTTTCTATCTCAGCTTTAGATAAGAAAGGATTCAGAGTTGCATTCATAGATGTCCAAGTACTCATGTGGCCCAAAGGAAAAACAATTGAAGATGCAGTTGTCATCGGTGAAGAAGAAGGAAGCATGTATAAACTCAAGGGACATTCAGAAATAGCCCTTGTTCATGAGTCCACTAACCCTAGTGAACTGTGGCATAGAATACTTTCCCACATCAATTACAAAGCACTGCCTCATGTGAACAAAGTAGTGATGATATTACCAGACTTTAAGATCAACCATGAAGGCATTTGCAAAGGATGTGCGAAAGGGAAGAATATCGAGAATCCATTTCCTAAGAGTGAAACAAAAACTAAAGGTATGTTGGAATTAATTCATTCATATGTGTTTGGTCCAATTTCCTCCACATATTTGAGTGGTTTTGAGTATTATATTACATTTATTGATGACTATTCAAGAAATACATGGATATACTTATTGAAAGTAAAGAGCGAGGTGTTTGAGAAATTCAAGGAATTCAAAGCCTCGATAGAGAATCTTTCATACAAGAGAATAAAGACACTCCGATCATACAATGGCGGAGAATATACTTCAAAAGAGTTTGAATCCTTTTTCAAATATGTTGGAATCAAGAGGGAACTAACTACTCCCTACAATCCTCAACAAAATGGTGTTGCAAAAAGAAAGAACAGAACCATCATGGAGGCAATGAAGACAATGATATATGATCAAGATCTTCCAATGCATCTATGTGTAGAAGCAGCAAGAACTGTTGTCTATGTACATAATAGAATATCTCACAGTGCTCTTGGATTCAAGACTCCAGAAGAGATGTTCATAGGAAAGAATCCTGAGGTAAGTCACCTCAATATATTTGGTTGTCCAGTATATGCTCATATACCAAAAGAGAAAAGAACCAAGTTGGACCCTTCCAGAAAGAAGGGAATATTTGTTGGATACTGTGAAGTATCCAAGGGATTCAGAATTTACATTCTTGAATTCCATAACATGGAAATCAGTAGAGATGTAACATTCGATGAAGAAGCAACTCTCAAGAGATCCAGAAAATGTCAACATGAAGAATTTTATGAGGAAGATGCACCTCCCAGAAATGTAGAGGCTACATTCCTCCCTGATGATGAAGCACCTAAAGATAATGATATGATAGAACCACAAGATGTTGGGCTATAAGGCAGACCCAGGTTTTATACCTTTAACTTCGCACCAACAAAAGACCCACAGTGTTGGCCCTTTCGGCAACAACCTGCGAACAGGTTGTAGTCTCACCCGAAACAGCTATTGNTATACTTATCAATGCATAAAAGAACATAACAGAAATCACACAAGAACCACAACACCAAATATAACGTGGTTCACCCCCAGTGTAGGGGTTACGTCCACAGAATTGTGTTTTATTCAACTTTCTACAAAATCACAGTTCTGATCTGCGCACTCAAGTGCAGATCTCTTCAGTCCTCAAAGCCGTGCACACAGCAGCAGGCCTCTGCGCACTCAGCTGCAGATTTCCTTATCACTTACAAACCCTCTGCGCACACAACTGTAGAGGTTGTCCACGCACTCAGCTGGGACTTATCCTTCACTTACAAAATAGCCTTAGCTTCGCCTTAACTTTCTTACATTCAAAAACCTAACCTAACTTATTTACAAGAGTGCCTATTTATACAGCGCACTATTATAAAACCATGGACTTCAACCATGGGCACCCCAAACCCTAAACCCTGGACTTAAACCATGGGTTTATTACAAAAAGAGGACTATTACTTAACCCCAACCCCCTTAAGACTATTTTGAGTCATAACTCCGCTTACAAACTTACAAAAACCGTGGAGTTACCCATCTTAAGGACCGTTAGGGTGCGCGCCCCAACAGGCCCCTAAGACTCACCAGTGTCCCGTCCCGGGACACTCTGCTATCCTTCTAGTCCACGAACTTTGTCGGCGAAGAGGGTGTACCACTTGTTGAGGCTGCGCATAATATTGTCATTTGCTTGTTCTTTTTCGCTCAACTCCTGTAATACTTCTGCTGATGCTGCCCCAGTCTATTTCTGTGCATATGCATCATATTCTTTTAGGACTTTGAGTTGGGCATCCGCAGCAGTACTCAACTCGAAAGCTTCGCTGATATGTGGCTGCATGTTAGTTTCCACTGTTGTTTTTTTTTCCTACACGACTCAATTTCCTACTGAAGTTCATTGCTTCGCTTGACCTTCAGCATTTTCTCCATAGGCGGCAGAGTCTTAATTTACGCTTTCACTGTGTCCAATTCTGCTTGTCGCTGCCTGATGGTTTCTCGCAGCTGTCCAATTTCTGGGTGTTCTTGCAAGGTGGTCCATGCCTCTACAGTGTCTTCTAGTAGCTTTGCTGCGCTGCTCACAATATCTGATATTTTTGCTGCAGAGGCCTGAATATCTGCTCGGCGCTGCTCCCTAACCTCTGGGGGGCTTTCTGGTTTGATGCGAAGTTGGAGCTCCGCAATCTGAGCATCATGTTCTGCTTTGAGCTTCTCTATTTCACTGCACGACTACTGTGCGTAGTCTTTCAACCTGGCTAATCTTTTCTCTGGCTCTTCCGCCAGCTGTACGTCGAAGTCAGGGAGACTTCAACATGTTTCATCCAAAACTCGGACCAGTGTAATATGCTTACATTCTGGGTCCCTTTTTCGCTGCTCTGCGGCTTCCAGCTGCGCTGCGAGGCTATCATTCCGATTCATGATATCATCCAACTGTATCTGTGAATAATGGTCTCGGGCCTGGATTTCCTTTGCGATAGCTGACTGGAAAAGATGTAGTTATAGCATGGACATTTTGGTGTAATCAATTCCTACTGTCATGCTCATCTCTGCGCGAGATGCTGCATCAGTTATGATGAGGGCAGCAGTGGATACTTGGCCCTTATTTTCTCGGGCTGGCCATTGCCTTAATTTGGGCTGCGCACTTCCCGGGGTACTGCTGGTTATAGTGCCGATCACCGATTGTGCTACTAAGTCCATCAGCTCCGATATGTGCTGTGCAACACCATTGATGGCATCCAAATGTACAGCTGCAAACTCTGACCACTTCTTGGTAAGAACTTCTGTGGACTTTGACAAAGCCTCGTCAAGCTCCTCACTTGTCAAGCCGGGTGTGTCATCGATATTCTTTTTCTTTGACACCTTCGCCTTCTTTCGGGGCTGCGGTTTTTCCACTACCTCTACTTCTGGTGTCTTGCGCTTATCCTGCCTATTAGGGTCTGGAGTAGTCTTGACCGAGTCCTGTCCTTCTTCTTCATCAGTGTCCACCTCTCCACCCTGGTTGCTGTCATGCTGTTGCAACTCAGTCTGTTCGTCGCTATCTTCCAGGGGACCTTGCTGTTGCTGGTGACTAGGGCCTGCGCCCACATTAGTAGCTATGGGGACCGGAATGTGAGGTTTTTTTCCTACATCTTTCAACCATTCAACCGGCCAGTGCTGAACTACTGCCCGGATATCACCCTCAGTGACTACATATGGTAGCTTGAACCATTGGTGCTATGGATCTGTGTGAGCCTGTATGAAAGTATGATGCATGTCGGCACTGAAGGCGGCTGCGCCGTCATATTGAGAGAACAGCTTATTACTGAGCCGTGGGGTTTTTGTGATCTGAAACTGGATATCCATTATATAGAAAGCAAATACATAATTTGTCATATGTTGGTGTGCTTTATCCTATGAAACCCACAGCGATGCGTACCTGGCTGCGCCAGGCATGTGCTTTGGCGCCGCGAAAAACTGTGCCTCAATAGGTTCTTGCCATCCTACCAGTGCGATGAGGACGAGCAACCAAGAGTAATGGAAGGGCCTGCCTTTTTGCTGCGCGTCGCGAGTGTCTTCCAGGAATTCCTTCGCAATATACTCTTCCCAGTTGTAGTTGTAACCTTCGACGTAGTTGATAGCAATTCGGATAACCGGGGCAGGTACTTCATTTGGTCTGCACTTTCGTATGACTTTGCAGGCTAAAAGCTCCGCTGCAAAGCGAATGTGCTATTCCTGAATGGCGGAAGTGTGATACCCATGTTTTCCCTTTGTTAGGCCAAAGCGTTCCTTCATGGCTTGTGCGAGCTTCGTATCCTCATGATTTGATGGAAATTCGGTCGCCGGATTAGGACCTGCTATTGGTAAACCAGTGATCCTCTAGATGAGCTCGCCATTGATAGGTATTTTCTTGTCTCCTATCCATAGGTGGCCGTCATGAACTAGTGCTAGCAGCTGCTTGACCACTACGGTCACCTGTGTGCCATGACCAAAATGGGGAACATCGAGCATCTTCAGCAGACCAGCTTGATCCAAGCTGATAGCCCATCGTTTGACTTCTAATAATGTCACCCCGGTCTCATCATACTTGACAAAATGCAAATATGCTTCTGGTGCAAACTATGGAAATCTACCACGATCGCTTGTATCATGGTCGGAGTACTTAAGCCGGTCTATCTTTCCTGTCATGGTCTCAACCAGCTGCACACCTGGTGGCAATGAAGGGGTGCTTATTGTGAACTGCTTGTTCCGCCAAGGTGGTTTAACTCTTGGTCGAAGAGGCGGGACATATGGTGGCCGCCGTGGTGCAATGTTCTCCTCTCCTTCACTTGGGATTTCTACCGAACCACGCGGATTCATTCCGGGATCCTCCGATGTTTGCCCGGACTGCTTATGTCGATCTTCATTTCTCTTAGAACGAACTTCAGGCTTGAACTGTTTCCTAGCTAACCGTGTTTACATTGGTAGAGGCGGTGCAGGTAGAGTCTCCTCTCGTGCTACAGGTGCAGGTGGGGGGTGAACGATGTTCTGCAAATCTGTCTGTCCAAATTCTCTTAATAAGTCCTGAAGTTCTTGATCGGTAGACATAGGTTCAATTGTGAAACTGCGGAATGTGACTTTCCCATGCCTGGGTGTCTTCTTATACAATCCATCGATCAAATCGGTCATAAATGTGAATTGAAGGCACCAACACTGGCAGAGATGCTGCTTCCACGGCACTAGATTTCGGTGGATATCCTTAGGATAGGCAGTTAAGGCAAATAAAGTACCGGCACCGCCAAATCGGCAGTGTTCCAACAGTCGGTTTTTGTGCTGCGGCGCAACCAGTATCTCAGCTGCATCACAATAAGGACCTTCGTCATGATAATGACCTTCAGCATATGCGGGAAAGTTCTGTGACCCAATTGTGAGCTTCGCTCTTTTAGCGTCTTGTGCCGGCCAGCGAGGGTAGGACTGGGTTATTTCTTTATCACGAGACACATTAGTGTGCCGAGGCCCAACCTCCCTGTGCCGGTTTTTCGACTGCAAATGCTTGGGTATGACCAAGTCAAGGTACCCATTCTGTACGAAATACAAGTTTCCATGCCCCGTAACAATGCTCCAAATGTTCCTGCGGCCTATTCTTCCCATTCAATCTGCTGCGCGCCCTCTGGAGCTGATCCACAAATCTCAGGTGAAGTGATTTCTGACAAGTTTCCCAATTCAGAAAGTACTTCTTATAGGTATTCCACCTGGTGACTCCTAATGCTGAATCCAGATTCTCCAATTTCTGTGACTCCAGTATATGTTTTGACAATGGCACAATGGACTCCTCTAGGTCTGTCGAACCCTCAGAGGCAGGTAAGGTTTTTGGATGCGAACTAAGCCTTCTGAGGGACTTGGTAATTCAGGCACCTCGGTGTCCCTGTAGCTCATACAATCGGTTCTGCCAACTTTCTAAGTCATCCTCAGATTCTGTCATACAGGAGCTACCAGACTCCCAACCTTCGGCAGGAGGATCCTCATAATCTTCTTCCTTCGCGGTGATATTATAGTTCTGGTACAACATATCCTAATCCTCATCTTTGAGTGTTTCTGTGTATATTTTTCCTTGGGATGGGTCTAGGGGTATTATAACTCTCAAACCCTTTCCTTTGAAGGTCATCTATCTCTTCTTAAGGTTAATGACTGCAGCATTTTCCATTGCCCACTCAATTCCTAACAGGGCTGGGTAGGGATTGCTGTCATCAATGATCTCAATAACTTTGAAGTCGACTAAAGTGCTGACCCCATCAATATCGATTGGGACACTAAGGAATCTCCCTAGGGGCACAATCCTTTGCTGATTGGCTAACTTCAACTGTATAGGAGACCAGGCAAGGGCAGGTTTCCCCATTTGCTCCCAGGTTTGCTTAGTTAGAACATTGACTTCTGATCCTAGATCCAAAATGACATTAGTCATATCATATTCTCCTACCTAAGCATTCAATCTCATTTCCCTGCCAGTCCTTCTGGCTCTATTAACAGTTTTGTCCCGACCACAGCTTTGCTGAGGTTCGCAGGAAGCAATGACTTTCTGCAGCTCATTTAAAGCATTCTGATTTCTTAATAGTTTCAGGCAACTCTGTAAAAAGGAGGACAATGTACTTACTTTGTCCATCGAAGATTCTTGCGGCTGCGCCGGTGGCTGAGGTGGTTGCGCAGGTGCAACTGGTGTACTAGGGTCAGCAAAATCTTTCTTGGCTTCCATGAATGTCTCTTTTTCTCTTTCGATATCAAATGCTAGGATTTTCTTGGGGGCTTTACGAACGCAAGGCTCGCCAAGCCGTTTCTCTGTATTCTGTATGTGTGTCGTAGCTCCACTCTGTGTAACAACATTAATAGCTGCAACCGTTCGTGGCTCGAAGGAGATCATCTGGATATTCTGGGTAGGAATATTGTTTCTGGCCTGAATCTTAGCTATCAGCTGCGGGCACTGCTCGATCACATGATCTACTGCTCGGTAATAGCGACATGTCATAGTTGGGTTCCGACAGTCGCGGGCAAGATGCCCAGCTTGGTTACAGTTGTAGCACACAACCTGGACTCTACCTCTTCCTGCCATACCACCACGACCACGTCCTCCAAAAGCACCTCTGCTGGATGCACCACCGTGGTAACCATAACCATCATTTCTCTGTGCTTCATTTTGTATCCGATAGGCGTCATAGGTGCGACACTCAACTTCATTATGTCCTACATACTTACAGAATCTACAATAGGGGTTCTGAGATCCTTGTCCATACCTTTGTAGCAGATGGCAGTCCTCAGGTCAATGCTGACCTGTTATTTTGCAGAGCTCGCAATATAGAACTTGCGGTGGAAATGGGTTTGGCGCACCCGTATTCAGGTAATTTCTTACCAGAGGACATCGATCCTTGTCATGACCTTTGGTCCGACATTGCATACACCAAACCTCTTCGCGGCCAGGTTTTCTTGTCTTCATGTCGCGGAGCTCCAGGGCCATGGCTACCAACTGCGCTTGGATTTGAACAATACCAGGATTATCTCTAACAGGTGCGGTCTCAAGCTTCATCGCGATTTCCAGAGCTTCCTGCTGGTCAGCAACCTTCTGTTGCATGAGTGGAGTTCTGAGATGTGGTAGCAATGCGGCAATAAACCATTCCTTGTGTTGCACCAGTCCAATTGTGAAACTGACTTGGTCAAGTAGAACTTTGAACCTCTGATCAAAGTCCCACACTGATTCGCCTTGCTTCTGTTGAATCTCCTTTAATTTAGTGATACACTGCGACTCTGATTTGGGCTTCTTAAACTCTTTGATTATTGCTACTTTGATATCATCTAGGGCAGGATTCTGAGTACTAGAGAATTTCATGAACCAGGTCAAAGCCCAGTCCCTGAAAGAAGTAATGAGCTGCGTGGTTCTTACAACTGGGTCTATAATGTTCTTAGCAGTCCACACCGCCTCACATAAAAACCAGAACTGTTCTGGATCCTCTGATCTAGTTCTTTTGAAAACAGGGAGCTTAATATCATCAGTCATGTGGGCCATAGTAGATCTAGCGGGGGTTGGAGGGGGACAGGAAGTAGGCGGGGGGGAACTTACTGGGGTAGACTAGCCTACAACAGGAGTACTGGTACTAGGGTTACTTTCAGTCTGCGACGGATTCTCAGGGATAACAGATCGGCATTGCGGGGTTACCAGGGGGTTTCCAACAGAAGGGGTTTCTTCGGGCTCTGAGGCTGCTGGACTGAAAGGGGTAGACTCAGTATCCTGACCTAGGGTAGATGACTCAAAAGTTCTCTTGTACCTTTTTCCACTTCGCAGCAAACCACTTTGCTCGTCGAAGGTGTTTTCACTTGCAAACATAAGTTAGTAATACAGAATCTAACAGTCTGATTCAATAAGCAATATTCCTTTTTCAGCTAATAGCATCTTAATCCTCAGAATAAATGAATTTAAAAACTTACCCCTTGGTCCTTTGAAGAACTATCGCTCTGCTTCGCTAAAGGAATTACTCGTGTCAATGGCGAACTCCGTCACGAATGCCTCAAGGGTTCGCGTCGTCCAGAAATCAACAGCGCAAGAGATCCCATTGTTTACTCTTTTCAACAAGTTGATTCTTGTGGGGGTCCAAGCAGGAAACTGAACTCCATGGAATTTCGTCCTTCGCTCGGCCAACCTGGATACCCACTGGTGCAACTCTATGTGGATACTACCAAAGAAAATTTCATAAACATCACAAAAAACATACCTTTGTAAAAAGTCTCTTGCGCTACGATGCGGATCTTTGTTCTCTTACTCAGAAAATTTCAGATAAGTCGCATCCAGCCAATCACCGATTTCTTTCACAGAGGGTCTCTAGAACATAGCCCTCGAGGTACGATGTAAACCCCTCTTGCGCAGATACTGAGTTCAACCGGCAACGGAACCACTTTGTTGCGCTATAGGGTAGACCCGAGTTTTATACCTTTAACTTCGTA
>LPNX010004381.1:55023-108674 GCA_001517045.1 Pseudotsuga menziesii | reverse complement strand
CATAACAGAAATCACACAAGAACCACAACACCAGATATAATGTGGTTCACCCCCAGTGTAGGGGTTACGTCCATAGAACTGTGTTTTATTCAACTTTTCTACAAAATCACAGTTCTGATCTGTGCACTCAGCTGCAGATCTCTTCAGTCCTCAAAGCCGGGCACACAGCAGTAGGCCTCTGCGCACTCAGCTGCAGATTTCCTTATCACTTACAAACCCTCTACGCACACAGCTGCAGAGGTCATCCACGCACTCAGCTGGGACTTATCCTTCACTTACAAAATATCCTTAGCTTTTCCTTAACTTTCTTACATTCAAAAACCTAACCTGGCTTATTTACAAGAGTGCCTATTTATACAGCGCATTATTACAAAACCATGGACTTCAACCATGGGCACCCCGAACCCTAAACCCTGGACTTAAACCATGGGTTTATTACAAAAAGAGGACTCTGACTTAACCCTGACACCCCTAAGACTATTTTGAGTCATAACTCCTCTTACAAACTTACAAAAACCGCGGAGTTACCCATCTTAAGGACCGTTAGGGTGCACGCCCCAACACAAGAACCCCCTACGATGGAAATATCATGGAAGAGAAAGACTGCTTGGGAAACATAAATTATACAATAAGAAGAAAGATATGGAGCTCTTGAAGGCTACACAAGGATAAGCAAGAAGCCTAAGACATTTTCCAACTATGTAGCTTTTATCTATGATCTTGTAGATCAATAACCTACAAACTATGAAGAAGTTGTACAGTAGAAAGAATGGGTAGAAGCAATGACAAAAGAGTACCAGTCAATAATGAAGAATGATGTTTGGGATATAGTTCCCAAACCAGAAGGCAAGAGTGTAGTATCATCCAAATGGATCTACAAAATAAACATGCAACTGAAGGAAGTATAGAGAAGTACAAGGCAAGATTTGTGGCTAGAGGTTTCTCTGAGAAAGAGGGAATTGATTATGAATAAACATTTGCACCAGTAGCACGGTATACTTCGATTAAAGCTATCATGGCACTTGCATCCATGATGAAGTGGGACTTACACCAGATGGATGTGAAGATATCATTCCTGAATGGTGTGATTGAAGAAGAAGTATACATAGAATATCCACAAGGATTCGAAGTTGAAGACAGATGGACTCACATATGCAAGTTGAAGAAGGCCTTGTATGGTCTAAAACAAGCTCCTAGAGCTTGGTATGGAAGGATAGATAGTTTCTTGACAAGCTTGTACTTTACCAAGAGTAAATCCAATCCTAACCTTTACTTCAAGGTTATAGAAGATGAACCTGTCATACTATTATTGTATGTGGATGATCTATTTCTGATAGGGAATAAGAAATAGATTGAGGAATGCAAGAAGAATCTCGCTGAAGAATTTGAGATGAAAGACCAGTCTAATGCATTATTTCCTAGGTCTGGAGGTATGGAAGAACTCAGAAGGAATATTTCTCAACCAGGGAAAGTATGCAGTGGAAATATTGAAAATATTTAATATGTTGGAATATAAAGCCATGGCCACACCCGTGGATACCAACCTGAAGTTGTTGGCTGATGAATCATCATAATTAGTGGATGTGACTCAATGCAGACAGATTATTGGGTCATTGATGTATCTAACAAATACTAGACCAGACATTTGTTTTGCTATGAACACCTTGAGTCGGTATCTAGTTAAACCTAGACATGTTCACCTGATAGCTGCAAAACATGTGATGAGATATCTGAAAGGGACTATAGACTTTGGTCTATGCTATGAAGGAAATCATGATTATAGATTTTATGGCTATACAGATGTAGATTGTGTTGGAAGTGTCTCAAACAAAAGAAGCACATCAGGTGGATGTTATAGTCTGGGGTCTGCTATGATTTCATCATTTAGCAGGAAACAGTCTAGTGTTTCTCTTAGCACGGCTGAAGCAGAATATATAGCAGCTTGCTCTGCTAGTTGTGAGGCCATATGGCTTCGGAAGCTGATGTCAGGTTTATTCAACTTAGATTTGGATACCACTGTGATTCTATGTGATAACCAAAGTTGTATAAACATGATGGAGAATCCAATGTTCCACGATAGATCGAAGCACATAGAAATCTGATATTTCTACATTTGAGATATGATACAGAATGGAGCCATAAAGCTCTAGTATGTGAGTTCCGATGAATAAGTTTCTAATGTGTTGATGAAGCCTCTGTCTCAAGTAAAGTTTGAATACTTTCAAGACAAGCTTGTTTTTTTTCAGAAATACCTTCCCTGAAAGGGGTATCATTGATGTTGTAGTGGGAGTGTATCATCCCTAGACATTTTCCCTAAATTGATATGTATACTTATGTCTCCAAGAATGAAGAAGGATTGTATCATCCCTGAACATTGTTCTAAAGTGATCCGGTGACTTTGGTCCTTGAGAATGTGGTGGGATTGTATCAGCCTTGAGCTCTTGTTCAAAACGAATCCGATGAATTCGGTCCTTGAGAATGTGGTGGGAGTGTATCATCCCTGAACTTTTGTTCAGAACAGATCCGGTGACTTCGGTCCTCGAGAATGTGGTCGAATTGTATCATCCCTGAACTTTTGTTCAGAATGGAGCCGGTGACTTCAGTCCTCGAGAATGTGGTGGGATTGTATCATCCGTGAACTCTTATTTAGAATGGATTCGGTGACTTCGGTACTTGAAAGTTGAGAATGTGGTGGGATTGTATCATCCCTGAAATTTTGTTCAGAATGGATCTGGTGACCTTGGTCCTTAAGAATGTTGTAGGATTGCATCATCCTTGGACTTAGTCCTAAAGTGATAGGGAGTGCTTATCTCGTAATTGTCTCCGGAGAATTCGGTCGTCGAGAATGTTGTAGGATTGCATCATCCTTGGACTTGGTCCTAAAGTGATAGGGAGGGATTGTCCCATAATTGTATCAAGTGAATTCGGTCGTCGAGAATGTGGTAGAATTTTATATGTTAGGATTATTAATCCTCCCTTGTCCAATTTGGTCATATGTCTAAATCGGGAGTCCATCCATTCTATTTATATTCATTAGCACCATTGGGTAAACTTGACCTAATTGGGGCACATGTTTCAGTTACTAAAGTGTGGGGAACACTAATTGAGGCTCATTGCCACTTGTTGCACTTTATTGCATAAGTTTAGGAGCCTCCTAGATCAATCCCTACAATTTAGGAAGCCACTGGGAGTGCCGAAACCAACCAAGGTCAGTTCACTTCAGTCAATGACTAGTCAAGCTAAGTTAGGAGTCAGTTACATTTAGTTCAAGTCCTCCACATTCAGTTAGCACTAGGTTTACTTGACTTCACACATGTGGGGCGAATTGCTCACCTACCACAGTCAGTTAACCATTAGTCAACACTAAATTAACACTTGAGTTGTGTTTTAGAGCTCCGATGAACTCCGGTTATGGTTTAGACAAGGACAGTTAACTACTGGGTCCTCCAATAGTGATTTAGACAAGGTCTTGGTTACCTACAGTTAAGTAGAGTCTAATCAATTCAAACTTCCTCATGTGGATTCGAATTGCTTGTGGCTATTAAATCCATTGTACTTCATTGTAATTATAAATCTGGTTACTCTTTGATTAATGAAAAGCATTCACAGCTGCAAGCCAATTTTTGCACTGTTTCATTCTTCAATAACTGAGTAAATTGTGAGATCTCCTTTGTGAGTTGTGTATTTGTCTACAGATCTATATGCTCAAATTTACATGGTATCAGAGCCTCGGCGAACAAGGCACTTCTCCTCCTCAGATCTCCTACTGGATCATTTTTTTTGTTTTGCAGGTACAACTTCGAAATGATTTCATCTCTGATGAGACAAGGTCTCTGTCGGTTGTCTATTGGACTCGGTAAAGAGTTTTTTAGTAAGATTAACTGGCTGAATAAAAGTGATGGAGCTTTTGGAACAATAGCAACAGGTCTTTCTCCTAGCTTGCGCTACCTCATTAGATCTATTGAAGACCCGAAGGAACTCTGGACAAGATTGGACAGAACCTTTGGAATGATTTATGAGGAACATAATAGCACTTTGGAGAGAACATCCAGCACCATAAGAATCCTTGATCCAAAAATCTCAGCCTCCACTCTCTCTGATGAAGTTGTTCAAGATAAAGAAGAAGCAGAAGCTTCTACGCAGTCAATTCGAATTGAAGACAGTCTCCATGCAGTGACTCCTTCTCCTGATGCTCCGGAAGTTCATGAGATATCTAATATCTCATATTCTCATATTGCTGAAACAGAAGAAGACATTCAAATATCTGATATTGAAGAAAAATTCTGCTGCACTTCCATGCAAACATTCACCGGTGATTTTCCTTTAAATTCTGTGCAAAATTTACTAGTAATTGCTTCCGAAAGTGAAGAGAAATTTGATTTTTCTCCCTCTAATGTTGCTGCTGGTGTGAAAATATGTGATACCTTGGATATTTTGGAAGAAATATCAGATTACCAGAGTGATCCATTTGCTCCCCTTGATCTAGTTTTTCCAACAAACTCCTACAGGATTGCATGCACCAAAATTCAGAATTTTGAAGAAGAAGAAAGCTGTGCATCGACCGTCACGGTTAACCATTTATTTGAATCTGATATTAACCTTATTGGATATGATATGATCTTATTTAGATATGATATGATATTTCTTGGTTTAATATATCAAATTCATAATCGTTCAGTACTGCTTGTAGCTGTTCTCATCAATGGTGTGAAGAAACAAGCACCGCAAGTCTCCTACAAAACTGCTGCTGGGGATTTGATTCCATTTCACAGTTTTGGATCTGTTTTGAACCTATTTAGATCTGATTTAATTTCTGATCTGATACTATTTGGTTCATATTTTAAAATCCAAAATCCTTCAGTCATTCTTGTAGCTGCTCTCACCAGTTCCGGTGTGAAAAATCAAGTACCGCACTTTATCTTCAAAACTGCTGATGGGGATTTGGTGTTAGTTTCCTCATATGAGGTTGCTGATATTTTATTATGTGATTAATTATCTATTTCAGAAGATATATCAGACTATGGAGCTCCAACATTTTCTCTCAACAGTCCCAGTGCTTCTCTACCATTGATCACATGCTCATCTTCTCACAGAACTAGTAAAGAGGAAGATTTTCTGCATCCGCCTGGACACCTGCTCCTAACACTTGGGGCTGTTATTACCACTCATGGTTTGCTGTTCATGGCTGCAAAATATCAGTTTCTTGAGTGTTCCTCACATTCTCTGAATTCTCAAGAACCTTTTCTTACTTTTCAGTTAACTTCAGTTGCTCTACATGGGTCCAGTCTTCATCTGGCAGCTGTCTATATTTCTGATTTAGTTGAGCATATCATTCTTCTTCCAAAGAGGAAGATTCCTCCAGACATAATGATGGAGAGGTTCACATGCCAGGCCCCAGGATACCTGTGCACGGAAGAACCAGATTGATCCTGATTCTACCTGCTTAATTAGAAGGGGTTTTTTTGTCCCATGTGGTTTTTCCCTAGCACCTTGTTTTTGAGCAGTTATCTTACTTTACTTGATGTAATGGGTGACCTATGGTCTTAGTTACCAGGGCCCACAAATTTTCCAAGTTAGCATTCAAGGGGGGTGTTAGGATTATTAATCCTCCCTTGTCCAGTTTGGTCATATGTCTAAATTGGGAGTCATGTCTAAATCGGGAGTCCATCCAGTCTATTTATAGTCATTAGCACCATTGGGTAAAATTGACCTAATTGGGGCACATGTTTCAGTTACTAAAGTGTGGGAAACACTAATTGAGGCTCACTGCCACTTGCTGCACTTGATTGCATAAGTTTAGGAGCCTCCTAGATCAATCCCTACAATTTAGGAAGCCACTGGGAGTGCCGAAACCAACCAAGGTCAGTTCACTTCAGTTAATGACTAGTCAAGCTAAGTTAGGAGTCAGTTACATTCAGTTCAAGTCCTCCACATTTAGTTAGTGCTAGGTTTACTTGACTTCACACATGTGGGGTGAAATTCTCACCTACCACATTTAGTTAACCATTAGTCAACACTAAATTAACACTTGAGTTGTGTTTTAGAGCTCCGATGAACTCCGGTTATGGTTTAGACAAGGACAGTTAACTACTGGGTCCTCCAATAGTGATTTAGACAAGGTCTTGGTTACCTACAGTCAAGTAGAGTCTAATCAATTCAAACTTCCTCATGTGGATTCGAATTGCTTGTGGCTATTAAAGCCATTGTACTTCATTGTAATTATAAATCTAGTTACTCTTTGATTAATGAAAAGCATTCACAGCTGCAAGCCAATTTTTGCACTATTTCATTCTTCAATAACTGAGTAAATTGTGAGATCTTCTTTGTGAGTTGTGTATTTGTCTACAGATCCATATGCTCAAATTTACATTATCATCCCTGGACTTAATTCCAAAAGTGATCTGTAGACATTTGTCTTTGTATTGTGGATTGCATATTGTTGCTGATGATGATGATGTTACTGATCTAAATATCAAAGTATGATGATGATGATGTTGTTGTTGATCGAAATATTAGAGTGTGATGATGATGTTGCTTAGAGAATTGTTGTTGATGATGATGATGATCGAAAGGTCAAAGTATTATTGATGATGATGTTGTTGATTGATGAATACCAAAGTGTTGATGATTATGTTGTCAATCAAAGTGTTGTTGCTGCTGAAATTGAAGATGAAGACTATATGTTAAAGATGTTGAAAAATATTCCTATGATTTATAGATGTATCACCCTGATGATGTTGAAGATGATCTCTCTCCCTCTCCTGCTGTTGTTGTTGATGTTGTTGTAGAATACCCTTCTCGTTAAGGGGGAGTGTTGAATTATTGTAACTTTGAAGTGTATTTAATTATTATCCCCGACGTTCCTATCAAGAGAATCATTTGTATTTCATTATACCTCGATGATCCTATCGGGAGAACTACTAAGAGTCATGAGGAAATTCCCTCCATTGTAAGTCGGGTCATTATCACCCTAATTAATATAATATTAATTTGTTTATGTCCTCCTAGAGAAGTCATCCCAGTCAGTTTTAGTGGGGACGACTTGTTGAGTAGGAAATCAAGTGAACAGAAGAATATAAATAGAAGTGAGTCTCTCCTCATTTCCACACACTCACACTCACTTGTGTAGCGCATAAGAGAGAGAGAGAGATAGTTGTAGATGCAAGGAGGAGAAGAATTAGTCTGGGGTTTTATCTTTTATCTTTTGATCATCTATA
The DNA here is from genome assembly GCA_001517045.1 of Pseudotsuga menziesii. Lineage (NCBI taxonomy): Eukaryota > Viridiplantae > Streptophyta > Pinopsida > Pinales > Pinaceae > Pseudotsuga > Pseudotsuga menziesii. Next base: position 101,457 of record LPNX010004381.1, on the reverse strand, counting down.
TTGAGGAAGCTTTTACTGGGTTTTTCCCTTTAGGGTTTTCCCAAGGTAAATCGATGTTGATCTTGTGATACTGTTTCTTTCAGTGATCATGTCTATATGCTTTTGTTATGAAATTGAAATTAAATGTTGATAATCTAGCTTAGCATATGGAATATTAACAAAAGTCAAGAATACCTATTTCTTGGGTGTTCTAAATATTATAAAGGGTATAAGATAATCAACATGAGCACTCAAAAATCCTTCATTGAAAGGAGTGTTCACTTTGAAGAAGAGCCTATGCCAGCAATAGAAATTAGAGAATCCTCTTCACCACCACCACCTCTGATTGTAAGTGAAGACTCTAATAAGTTTTATGATTCTAATATGTATAATAATGAATATTTAATTGTAGATCCTAACACTCCTACAAGACCAAAGTGGGAAAAAAATACCATTCAAGTAGTTCAGGAACTAGTTGGGAATCCTAGTGATCCTAGAAGAACTAGATCTCAATTCGAGAGTGCCCTTTTTGTTAAGAACCCGTGCTTTATTTAGAACTGTTATATGATGGTTGAATCAGATCCACAAACATATGCAGAAGCATCAGAAGATACAAGATGTAAAACAACCATGAAATAGGAATACCATTCGCTCCAGAAGAATGAGACATGGGAACTACTTAATCTTCTACCAAGGAGAACTCTATTCATGTGTAAATGGGTATTCAATATCAATTTCGTTTTTTATGGATCTCATTTGAAGTATAAGTCAAGATTAGTGGCGAAGGGATTCTCCCAATTCCAAGGCATTGACTACAATGATACCTTTGAACCAGTGGAAAAGATGGATTATATAAGACTAGTTTTAGCCATTGCAGCTTCCAACCAATGGGAGGTACATCACATGGATGTGAAGAGTGCCTTTATACATGGAGATCTCAAACAAGAGATATATGTTATAGTTGATTTTACCACACTTGGTAGATCACATTTTTATGGCCTTCCATTTCCCTCTGCAGACTCTTTGGACCCCCTTGCTCGAAATATACTTTGATGATCCAAGAAATCCCTTAAAAAACACTTGTTTATTGTCATACATGGGTTTTAGCTTAAAAGTGGCGTGTACACATAACTTGCTCCACTATAACCCGCGTACATCGAGTTATGTGTACAAAAAATAAAATATTTGTAGTTTTCCTTAATGAGTCCCGAATAACTTGACTCTTGTCCTTCCATATGCCTGGAAACGCTCTAACTGGACCCTTCAATGCCTATTGAAGGGCTATATATTAAGCCTCTTTGATGCATTAGAGGAGGATAAAACTTGATAGAAAGGAAACTATAGTTCATTGTTGCCTCATTCATTTATGCTTGAGTCTGCATCCCTTTTTCCTTTTGAGCACACATTTTTTCTCTTCCCAAGCTTTCCATTGTCTTGTGAGCTTGCCATTGAGATGGAGGACTGGAGTGGTGGAGGCCCAGGTGGAGGACTCAGTTTCTCTATTTCGACTAGGTGGTGATAGAGTTTTCCATTGTTATCTATGTTCATTATTAATAGAAATATTCATTTCTCATCCATTACATGTGTATGACTATGAATATTTTTATCCATGGATGTAGTTGTATTTGATTATATATGTTGGATTTACATATGCTAGAGTAGGCCTAACACTTAAACAAATATCATGCTTGCATTCCTCGTTGTTGTTGAGGGTGAATTGTAGGTACAAGCGTGGTGGGAAAGCTCAACAGGGATCTATTACAACTGTCTGGATATAAGGTTTGTTATGTATCCCTTAGTGTTAGCAGCATTTGTTTCTCTTGCATATTGAAGTGGATTGATTTCTAGTGTCATTCGGTCTATTATGGTCTACCCCAAGCCATAGGAAGTTTCTCTCCGTAACAGAATTGGTGACTCCACTGGGGAGGATCCTTATTTTTCTTTGGGATTTGGGTGCACAATGTGGTTGAATTGCTCTCTAATTCTTTGTGTGTCTATGTTGGATTTAGAAGTATCTTAGCCCATTGGTGTCATGTTGAAGTAATTTGAGTCTTATTCTATCATTTTACCCCCTTTCTCTTGTTGTACGTGGGTCATAGATGTATCAGTAGCGTATACATGTAGGTTTTCCTTAAACAGTCGCATATACACACAGTTTCCCTGTGAATAGTCATGTATGTCTATATTTTGAGTGTGACTTTGATGTTTGAGAGATGTTGGGTGGATTTTGATTGTTTCTGAGTCTTCTTGGATGCCTTTGATGTCTATCTACTGCCTCTATTTCTGACCAGAGACTTTTTCTGTTGCTTTTTAGGTAAAAGTTGTTCTTGTCATCCTTCTTCTTTTTTGTTTTGATATTAGTGCATTAGACCTATTTTATCTCAGTGTCTTGCTTGGCTTGTTTTTTATACTTGTTGCAGGTTCTAGGAGTTTTAGAGTCTTTTGTTGCATTTACATATCATTTTCTTCAAAAATACAAAAATACAAAAAAAAATCATGTTTATGCATGATGCATGTGCATGGATTAGTACTTGCATTTACGTTTTGCATAGTTCTACAGTAGTCAGGATTTCATATAGGGAAATTTGCATTGACATTGGAAGGAAAAAAAAAATTTACTTGGCATTGTTTGTTATGTGTGCATATTTATTTCACTGTTGAGTCATAACTTCACTATTTGCATGACCATTTCCTTTGAGTAATCACAACCTTAAAATAAACACTTAATCTAAAAATGACTTACACTTTTTATTTGATAGTGCTGCATCAACAAGCTTAGTTTTTAGAATCTTAGAATAGGTCAAGTTGTGAGTAAATTTCTCCAAGACTACTAAACAAAACAAGTAGGTGTCTGTCCAGTTGAGAGAGTGAAATCCTTGGTATAATTAGTGTTCTCAGTAGGCTCCTTTTACACAGGAGTTAAGCATGAGGTAGCGTACACGTTTGTGGTGGGGATAGATGTTGGGCCTCGGGAATCTAGGGTATTTTTTAAGGATTCTAATATTAAACTTAAGTATAGTATTCTAGGCGATTGTTTTGGAGTGAAAAACATGTTTGTAGATAGGTAGGTGAATATTAAATATGAAACATAAAATTAACACATAAATGTGTAAATTTTGGTGAATATTATGATAAAAAAAACATATGTTATGTAACTATAGGCGATATTAGACACTAAAAATGACCAAATATCGAATTAATTTTTTGAAAAAATAGCCAATTGGCAAAATTTCACCCCTAAAAATTACCTTGCTCGGGACAGAAGGGCAGAATTCATGTATAATTCTGCCTAAGTAGGGAAGAAGAGTGTAAAGGAGAAGAGCAAGGAGCTATGACTGAAGAAGCAGCATCAAAGGAAAGGGAAGTATGTTGTGATAGAAGAAAGGAAGTCCAGAAGAAGAAAAGGTGTGGTACAAGGAAGTTGCGCCAGATTAGTAGGCTACGACAGAAGGACAGAGCAAGATATGGGATGACATGGCAGAATATTCACAGAAGCAGGCATGTGAAGAAGCGTTACGATAGGAAAATGATAGTAAGGCATAACATTGAGAAAGCGACATTCCTTAGCCGATCGTGGGTACGATCTCTGCTGAAGCTAGAAAAAATTGCACATGTAAAGGCATATTTGTAAGTCAGACCGATAGCGCCTTTTTGGTTATGTATTGCTAGAATAGGAAAGATAGCATGTTGGCTTAAGATAGTAAGTCGTTTGGGATAGTGAGTGAAGTTGAGTCTGTTAGAGTCTGTATTGAGTCAGTATTGAGTATGTACAAGCATGTATGGGGTTTGTATTGAGTCTATAATAAGGCTATAAAAGAGGGAACCCAAGCTGTAAATGGGTTAGATGGTTTTGAGCTGATTAGAAGATACAGCAATTTTGAGTAAGTCTCTAGACTCTTGGAAAAGACACTTGAGCTAGAGTTAGATAGTTTTTAGTTAATGACTCTGGATAGTTGAGTGCATCAGAATAGTGGATCTGTAGTTGTGTGCATAGATAGGTAGAGAATTTTGAGTCAAGAGTAGAGCAATATACAAGTCAAAGAGTAGAGAAAGAAGAGAGAATATCAAAGAGCATGAGAGGGAGGAAAGTCTGTAAAAGATAGAAGAGAAGATATTGAATAGAGTCTGCAGCTGTGTGCACATAAAAATGGTGCATCTATTTCCTCATGCCAATGTCAGATGAAGATCACCTTATGGTTTTTTCCCATATGGGTTTCCATGTTATATGTTGTGTATATGTGTGAATGTTGAGTAGCTTAGTTAAGTGCAAATTTACTGTGACAAATGGTTGATTGATATCGTTGTTGCAATTGGTTAAATACATGGTAGTCATGTTATACTAATGAATATGATTATGTTGTATGTTACTATATGGTTTACACAAATTGTATAGATATGGGTGAATCATACTTTGGTGTTGATATATAAGTGCAAACCACCAACCCACCTTCCCGGCATTCATTGGAAACCTTGGCATAGAGCCAAGGACCTAAAACACCCTCATGCACAAACTATGGAAATGTGGTTCTAGCAGTTACCCATAAAACTGAGATATATCGGGTGAGATAGCATCTATGTCGTAGGTGTTGTTGGTTGGGATCTACTTTGTCAGGCTGATATCTTGGGATTTGTTGTGTTGACCAAAAGGGGTTAAACGTGGGTCCAGGGATAGGGAAGAGGAAAATTCCAACAAATGGTTACATTGGCGGGACCTTGAAGTGTTTTGGTGAGGGAGATGTTCTAGCATCCAACAAAACTGGAAATCCAAGACTGGGTGGATTTCAAAGAGCTAGAGTTTGCATAAGAAGAAATTGAAGGAACCCGATGGAACCCAACAAATTGGTTGGGTTGGTACATCTATTCAGACATTTACGAGAGTTTCTTTTCTGAGTTCCTCATCATATTGTATGAGTGGTTGTTTAATTTGGAAACTCAGCAAAAGAATTTTCAAGGAGGAGAACTGAAAGAGTGGACTTCGTTCTTGTCTGTGCGGCTGAAAATAATCGACAACCCTATATCAAGGGTTGTGGACTTATGGGTAGACAATATCATTGAAGGGTATATCACTGAGTTTGTTGTTGATACAATAAACTCATACAGTGAGGCAGAGCAAAAATTATTTCAAGTACCATGCATCCGATATATCTCATCTTTGAAGACATGGATAAAGATGCTTATATGTGAAAAAGGAATCTTGCGAATGATAGACCAGACAAGCAAAGGGTGACTACGTCTTAGCAGAACCCTAGAGTGAGATATTCCCAGGAGATAGTGGAACTGAACTAGATATAGGATTTTTAAGAAGTGAAAGAATATTCAGATCTAGTAATAGAAGGAAAACTCTGTTAGAACGAGGGAGTTGCAGCACAAACCAAGAAGAAGAAGGCTACGCATTTGCGTCGTACCTAGAAGAAGTCTCTTGTGACAAGGAAGAAGAATATCAGCTGATATCAGAAGGCGACAAAGAGTCTAAAGAGTCGACTAAAGCTCTAGAATAGCAATGTGTCCACAACTCACCTACACTACCAGAGGTAAGATCTCCAGACCTATCTCCAAGTACTTCTGTAAATATGAGTAGTACTAACACTGTAAATAGTAGACAAGGAAGTTCGACTAGTCCAAATTTTGTTCTGGCTATATCAACAGTTGATATAGCAGTGTTCAATCCAATGGTTGGAATTTACATTAAGCTCCCAACATTCAATGGGAATGGGCTAGAAGATCCAGAGAAACACTGGTTTCTTTATGATGTTGTCTGGACTGTACGAAAAATCTAGGATGAGAATGCCAATAAATCACAACTGATCACGATGCTACGAGGTCATGCGTTAGACTGGTATATGAATTTTTCCATAGTACCAGTGGGATTTGTCCCGAAAACACTCAACAAGATTCGACTTGGGTTAATTGATGATTTTAAGAAGTCAAAGTCTGAGTACCAATGCATCACTGAGATCAAAGAGATCAAGCAGTTACCAACAGAATCTGTTTGGGATTTTGACCAGATATTTAAGACATTAATGGCCAAAGTGAGTTTCCAAATATCAGATGTGCAACACAAGGAATGGTTCACTATTTCCTTGCTGCCACATATCCAAACACCGTTGATGAAAAAAAAACTCGTGTCACAGATAGAGGCTCTGGAAATAGCAATGAAATTAGAGGCCTCAGTAGTTGGAGACATTGGCTCGGGAATGATGCAAATTCAGTCGCAGATGTCCAATCTTATGGTGCAGCTCCAAGACATTAAAATAGGAAAGGAAGTTTAGGAGGAACTATGGTGTACAATATGTAGAACATATGGACACCATAAAGATAATTTCCCAGCACTGATGAACTATGTTGTAGCAGGTGCAATGAAACCATTAAAAACCCAAGCAATGCCTTGGTGCAGAATATGCCAGACTAAAGGTCACAAATATGAGGAATGCCTCCACTTACAAAATATTGTGATTTCACTTGCTAATATATATTATAATTTTTTTAGATCAATAGGCCATGATGAAAAAGATTGCAGAGCACTTCAGCTGCTGCAAGAAAAATGATGGATAGCTACTTAATGAAAAATGATGAATAGAAGAAATTTGAACGAGTGCAGCCTCAGTATCAACTATGGTAGTATCCTCAACCACAATACCAACTGAATCAGTATCCTCGGCAACAATAATACCCTTTGCAAAGGGGGGAAGAAATTTTAGAGGTCGAGGACAGCAACTAGGAGGAGGATTTGGTCGAGGAAGATGCCAAAACGTATGTTATAATTTTTAGCAGCCAATACATTTTTCCCAATATTGTCAAAGTCCTGCGAAAATTTGTACATATTGTAAATCATTTCATCACACTATCAAGTAGTGTCCACAACTTATTATGAAATGGTAAGCTAGAACTAACGTTAACCCCGACCCGGTGCAGAATCCAAATCCAAACCCCAATCTGAATATTCAAATGATTTCTATCGAACCAAGACAACCCAACCTTATTGCAGTCACAAGAGGAGGCGTTGCGATGGGAGCATACCAAAATACACCGCAAGGACAACTGCATATGTGACCTGCAGCACAAAAGAAAGCTCTACTAGATTTCCAACAAGAGAAAGAAGTGTTCTTGGATGTGTGATAGGACTTTGTCGATCCCAATCAGTCGTCTACATCTGGACAGTCAGAGCTATGCCCAAACGATTTGAACAACTAATTAGAAGGTATCCCATCAAAAAGGTTAGTAAGCTTAAATAATTTTTCAAAAAACATTTAGTGCTAATCAATGATAAGGATGTTGTCACAGAACTGATAGCACTCATAGAAGAAACCACAGAAGACCTGTGACCTGAAAAATGAGTCAATCATATCGGGAGAAAACGTAAGGTAGGTCAAGAACTATGAATGACTGTACAGATAGGATATTATGATATGGACTATATCATACTACACTTGGGTTCATATTTCAATATCTTGACAAGACAGAAATAGGAGACCATGAAAAATTCACGACTAGATTGGTCTCTTATTCAGCTACGGCTTGCAAACTAGTCGAAGGTTCTACCAATTGGTAGACTATTCCAAGTACCTATGGAAGTCGAAGGCTTAAGAGCATATATCAACTTTGATGTCATTGAAATTGTTGATGAAACAAAAACATATCATGTGCTTCTAGGAATTGATTGGGAAATAGACAACCAAACTATCATAAAATTCAAGAAAAGAATCTTGTCTTTCGAAGATTCTGAAATAAGAGTGGTTGCGCCCATTTATCCGCTTGAAGGGCAACGATATGTCGAGCTTGTGCATAGAAAAGGGAAAGAAATTTATCTAGACCAGTTGTACAACATTATGTATTTGAAGGAAGACTATATTAACCCCATAGTTGATGGAAACCTGAGTTGGCGGAGTTTAAGCTCGTGCACATCCAACTAAGGTGATGCTCTGGAAAACTGGCAGAAGATGCTGCTTGAAGTTTCCATGCATAGATGTGCAAGAATCACAATATTTTTTCATAGGGTAGGAGCCGAATCCAATGCGTTGCCTACATATGAAGGATTGCCTAATCGTGCATCCTTTTTGGAATAATTTAACAAAAAGGTCACAGAATCACAACGATTGTCTGCTTTGGACCATGTGCTGAAAGCTACGCCCGCTAGATGGTGGGGTACACATAAACAGTCTATCTCCGAATGGACACAATCTAGGAGGATAATGGAGATCAGATTTGGAGAAGAGATCAGTTATGCTGATAAAAAATATATAGGATTGACAGATCCTGGAAAACATATTGTGCACTGTTGCATAGTTTGGGAAGAATATCCATGACAAGAATGGGTTCATCGATTCATCCACACCTTAGAAATGGTGTTGAGAAGTTGGTACACCTCAGAAGAGTTGCAACAAGGGACCATTGAGTGGGAAATATTAACTGTAAAATTTACTCAAACATTTAAATTCACAAGCGAACATCCAACCGTCGATGTTGCGCTACAGGTAATAAAGGAAAAATCTTTGAAGAAATACTGATTGCAGATACGCACTGTCACCAATTCCTTATGACTACACATAGCTGGATGCAGTGCTATGATCTCACAGGAGAACCAGATGATGATGACCCACTTGAGATAAATATACCTGATTCATAGGGTATACATACAGTATAGAGAGCTCCTATAACTACTGATGAGTTTTTAAAACCACTTAAAATCAAGAAAATAAATATTTGGTCCGAGGAAAACCCAAAGTTTGCTAACATTGGATATTACTAGGATGAGGAGACTGTGGGAAATATTACTAAATTATTACATGAATTTTAGGATCTCTTCCCCACAAAGTTCTCTTAGATGAAAGGCATAGTGGGATATCTTGGTGAAATGAATATACCCTTGAGGCCTAATGAAAATCATTCAAACAACGACCGTGTTGATTGAACTTGCCTTATAAAGAGAAAGTTAAAGTGGAACTTGACCGAATGTTAGAAGCAAGCGTAATAGAACCAGCTAAGGAATCATAATGGATCAGCCCAATCATGGTACAATACAAGAAGACTTCAGGGGAAGTTAGAATTTGTGTTGATCTCCGAAAACTAAATGATGCATGTTTGCATGATCCGTTTCCAATTCCATTTACATATGAAGTACTAGAAAATGTTGGAGGGAAAGAGATGTATTCATTTACATATGGATTCTCATGTTACCATCAGGTCAGAATTGCAAAAGAAGATCGTTATAAGACTACCTTTGCCACAGAATGGGGATGCTACAATACTACCTTTTCCACATAATGGGGATGCTACCAGTACACGATAATTCCCTTTGGACTCAAGAATGTTCCTGCAATCTTTTCCAGAATTGTAGTTGTTGCCTTTAAATATTATATAAACAAATTTATTGAGGTTTAATTTGATGATTGGACAGTTTTTGGTCTCATAAAAGACCACATAGAAAATCTTAGAATGATGTTGGAATGATGTCGTCGGTACCAAATTCCCCTCAATTTGAGAAAATGTATTTTTGTGAACCTTTGGGGCTCTGTTAGGCCATGTAGTTTGTCATGATGGGTTTTTGGTTGATCCATCTAAAATTGCCATCATCCTGGACATACCACCACCTACCATAGTTAAACAATTAAGAGCAATGCTAGGGAATACAGGATACTATAGAGAGTTCATCAAAGGATATGCACAAGTGACTTCCCCAATGGAGAAATTGTTGAAAAAAGATACTAAGTTTCAGTGGACATATGAATTCCAAGAGAGCCTAGATAAGTTGAAAATAAAAATGGTTGTTGCACCCATATTAATATTTCCAGATTGGAAAAAAGAATTCCATGTTCATGTTGATGCATCCTCTATGGTGCTTGGAGTGTTATTGATGCAGCCAAGAGAAGGAGATATTGATCACCTCATTTATTTTGCTAGCAGGAAGCTATCAACTGTAGAAAATAATTACACTACAACAAAGAGAGAAGGACTTGTGATGGTCTATGCATTGCAAAAATTCAGACATTACTTGCTGGGGAGACATTTTAAGTTCTACACTGACCATTATGCATTGAAATATTTGGTTAACAAGCCATTGTTGGGGGGGGATATTTGTTGATGGCTTCTCCTCTTCCAAGAATTTGATTTTGAAATCATTGTCAAACTGGGTCGATTAAACCTAGGATCAGACCACCTATCAAGAATAGAGAGTGGAGAAGAACCCATTATTCTGGAGGATAATCTCTTGGATGCACAACTGTTTGCGATAACCACTTTTGATAACCAATATGAGGATAGAATATAGTTCTTAACTATGGTTTTTGAACCAACTGAGTTTACAATAGCACAAAAGAAACAGTTAGTAAGACAAGCTGCATATTTCCAATTAATTGTTGGCCACTTATATAAACTAGGCCCAGATAAAATATTGCGACGCTATGTTTTTTAACATGAGTGATCTATTATAATAAGTGAAGCACATGTTGTTGTTGTAGGAGGACACTATGCAGGAAAGGCAATGGTCCGCAATATATTACAAGTTGGGTTATGGTGGCCTACCATGCACGTCAATGCTAGATATTGTTGCTGCAGCTGTGATGTCTGCTAACAAACGAGGAATCCATCCAGAAGAGATTGGATGCCTTTAGTTCCACAAATCACATTACAGGCATTTGATAAATGGGTTGTCAACTTTGTGTGGCCTATTAGTCCAGAAGGGAAGTTCATAGGATCTAGATACATTATCACTGCGATGGATTACTTGACCCAATGGGCAGAAGCTGTGCTTGTCAAGGATTGTACTGCTGCGAGGGAAGCAAAGTTTTGTTTGAAAATGTGGTAACAAGGTTCGGATGCCCCAAGATATTGATTAGTGATCAAGGTATGCATTTTGTTAATCAGTTGATTGAATAACTAACAGATGAATTTTAGATACAGCATAGAAGAATAACCCCACATCACCCGCAAGCAAATGGAGCAGTCAAAGCATTTAACAAGATTCTGGAAAATGTGCCCACCAAGGTCTGCAACACAAGGAGGGATGATTGGGACTAGAAAAATCTTCAGTATTATGTGTGTAGCACACAACCTGTATGAATTTAACAGGCCAGACACCGTTCAAATTAGTGTATGGACAAGAAGTTTTCATGCCTATGGAATATATTGTACCAATTTTAAGAGTGTTGGCCATTATAGAAATGGCATATGTTGATGTTGTCGAAGAAATATTACTTCAATTAATCCATTTGGAAGAAGAACGCTTCATTGCAGGATTCCACCAAAACATAGAAAAACAAAGGCAGAAGGCATGGAACGACAGACACATTAAGAACAAGCAATTTACAATTGGAGGCCTTGTCCTTCTGTATGACATCAAAATTTTCAAACATCAAGGAAAATTTAAGATACATTGGTTAGGTCCTTATGTCGTGAAGGAAATCACTAATGGAGGATCAGTGAATTTCGAAACATTAGATGGTACAGAAGTCAAAGGGCTCATTAATGGGAGCCGGTTGAAGCCTCACATTGATAACTGCGAATAAAAAATAAAAAACAGTGTAATGATGATGATCATTTCCATGATGATTAAGCGAAAAAGAATAGTATGACCTGTACATAAAGCGCGGCGAGGAAAGTGTGGCACTAAAAGCAAGGGAGCATTGATACAATGATAAGGAAGGATTGTTGAAGTGAGAAATATAAAATCCACAAACAGTAAGGAAAAACAAAGTTTATTGCAAGAGATGTCGAGGGTTACTTCCATCATTAATATCATGACGTCACAATGAAAAGGGTTGGCGTAGTTGGCACCTCCATATAAGGAGTCGGATATAGAACCCATATGATGGTTCGTGTTGTCATTATGCTACTCGATGGTGGCGCATATGAGGATTTGACAGAATAACTACTGGAATGGCATGCTACTAATGATCGATTACCAACCTATGTCCTTATAATACCACAGCCAGATTTGTTGTAAGATATAGAGTGAGCAAAAACTGGTGGAGAAGAATGATGACTAACTGTTATGGTGCCTATGGCCCTGGGGTCCCTATTGAGGAAATTGTAATGATTGTTCTGATTAGGAAGCCTATTGTTTGATGTGTTTTACTGATAACTAGGATTTTCTTGGAAATTCATCCAATTCGGGGCCTTCATGTAGAAACAGCTCCAGCCATTGAGGTAAGTATACCAATGAGAAGACCTTCTAATGCTGATAAGAAAAATATTTTCCTGAAAAATTAGAGCATGAATACAGAATCAATGACAATATTTCAAGCACCAGAAGACATCTCGTTGAAGCCTCTGGACAAGACTTTGTAATTCATTGCCACAGTGCATAGTATTCATTACTAAGAACCATCGGTCTGAACGAATGTTCGAACTAAGAGAGGGAGAAACGATGGCCAACGTCATCACCATCATCACTAGAAATTGATAAAACTAAGGAAGGTGATGACAATTACAAAGATGTGTTGCACTGACATACCCTAATGGAAGGAGCTACTCCATATATAGGGGAACATACCTCACCAGCAATGTACCAAAGAGAGACTGTGACCATGAGCTGGATGGAGTGACTACCACGAGCTCTGAGGCTTACCTAGATGTCACATACACATTCATGGGTAACGTCGAGGGATATCCTGAAGGGAAGAGTGAAAAACTGGGGACAAGTTGAAGGCTGAAGCTCAAAATGCAGATAAGGAACATTGGTGTTCCTGATAAGTCCTTCAGCCCAAATGTTCTACCCCTATGTCCTACTCCACTGAGTGATAAAAACATCTAGAAGCAGACAAGAATGACAAGTCTCAAAAGGATTCAGTAGTGTTAATGAATGAAACTGCCTCATGGGGATCGGCAAAAAAAATAGTGTTACCAGGAGATATAGAGGCTACCGTGCATAGAGACAAACACAGAAGGAACATAAACCCTCCTGTCATCTACAAACATAGCAGGAACATACATTCAAACACATGAACATAAAAGAAGAAGTGGGAAGAATCACAGGGCTAATTCAACCTATGCATCAGAAGGTCCATGAGGTAGTGCCTTGGTAGAAAGAAACATGCCAGAACACGTCAGTTCCAGCCTTGTGGAGCACATGCAGAAAACAGAGGAGGAAGTGCGCACAGAAACAGAGAAGTTGCTAAAAATCATGGAGAATTTTCAGAAGAAAATCAACACAAGTTAGTTTATGGATCACTAGCTCGAATGGCTTGGGACGAGCCACAGGTGAGTTTTGGGGGCTTGTTGGGCCTCGAGATAGAAGGGTAGAATCCATGTAGAATTATGCCTAAATAAGGAAGAAGAGTGTAAAGGAGAAGAGGAAGGAGCTATGATAGAAGAAGCAACATCAAAGGAAAGGGAAGAATGTTGCAACAGAAGAAAGGAAGTGAAGAAGAAGACAAAGAGAAGGCGTGGGACGAGTAAGCTGTGGAAAATTAGTAGGCTAGGATAGAAGGATAGAGAAATATATGAGATGACATGATAGAATATTCACAGAATAAGGCATGCAAAGAAGCGTAGCGACAAGAAAATGATAGTAAGGCATAACATTGAGAAACTGACAGTCCTTAGCGATCATGGGTACAAGCTTGCCTGGAGTCGATGGAAACAACACGCGTAAAGGAATATTTGTAAATCATGGTGATAGCACCTTTTTGGTTATGTATTGCTAGAATAGGAAAGATAGTGTGTTGGCAGAAGATAGAAAGTTGGTTGGGATAGCGACTGAAGCTGAGTCTGTGAGAGTCTATATCGAGTTAGTATTGAGTTTGTACAAGCATGTACGGGATTTGTATCGAGTCTGTAATAAGGCTATAAAAGAGGGAACCCAAGCTGTAAATGGGTTAGATGGTTTTGAGTTGATTATAAGATACAACAATTTTGAGTAAACCCCTAGACTCTTGGAAAATATGCTCGAGCTAGAGATAGATATTTTTTGGTTAATGACTCTAGATAGATGAGTGCATTGGAGTAGTGGATTTGTAGTTGTGTGCACAGATAGGTAGAGAAGGTCGATTCTATCCAGGTTTTGTGCGGATCGCTAGTAGGAGTAGACTAGAGAAAGAAGAGAGAATATCATAGAGCATGAGAGGGAGGAAAGTCTGTAAAAGATAGAAGAGAAGATCTTGAACATAGTCTGTGACTTTGTGCGCAGACAAAAGGTGCATCTATTTCCTCAAGCCAATGCGATATGAAGAGCGCCCTGTGGTTTTTTCCTAGATTGGTTTCCAGGTTATATGCTGTGTATATGTGTGAATGTTGAGTAGCTTAGTTAAGTCATATTTACTATGACAAATGGTTGATTGATTATTGTGTTGCAATTAGTTAAATACATAATTGTCATATTATACTAATGAATATGATTATACTGTATGTTACTGTCTGGTTTACACGAATTGTATAGATAAGGGTGGATCATACTTTGGTGTTGATATATAAGTGAAAACCACCAACCCATCTTCTCATTCTTCATTGGAAACCCTGGTGCAGAGCCAAGGACCTAAAACACCCTCCCACACAAACTACGAAAACGTGGTTCTGAGAGTTACCCATAAAACTAAGATATCTTAGGTGAGAGGGCATCTATGTCGTAGGTGCTGTCGGTTGGGCTCTTCTTCGTCAAGCCAATATCTTGGATTTTTTGTGCAAACCAAAAGGGGCTGGACCTAGGTCCAAGGATAGGGAAGAGGAAAAATCCAACAATAGCCCCTTGCCACTCTTTGTGTAGCGTTAGATATACTTCTAGGATATTATTCGTATTTGGATATTTTGAGGTACCTTTGGTGCTTTCGAGCTTCGAGCTTTGTTACCCTGCCGATACAGTAGAACCTTCCTACGACTGATTGCCTGAGCATTGGTTATCTTGGGGTGACCTTAGTTTCCTTACCTAGGTATCGCAGGGGGTACTTGCAGATGTTATTATGTGAGTGTCTTGGCCATGTAGGGGTCGGACAGCATAGTCTCTTTATGTGTTGAAGCTGAGAGCCACTATAATTGGTTACACACCTCTACTTGTAGTGTATGGGAGACTTAGGACTCTCATAGGAAATACATACTTGCAGCATTCAGGAGCTCATTTATCCTTCCTCTTGGCTTGCTTGCAGTTGCATTATATTTTCTTAGGAGTGTGTTATTTGTGTGCTATATTTCTTTAGGTTTCATTAATGGTTGAGTATTTTTTCTTTTGTTGGGTCATCGTGGAGCGAGGTTCAGCACCCCCACCGTTCTCACTTTTTGGAAGGGATTTCTCCTTGCAGATCTACTACTCCTCCTTGAAAAACAACTAGACATTCTTGACATATTCATACACACCTTGATCCACACATCGGTCTCGTTAAGAGTCATACATCTGAGACCCCAGAGGTCCCTCCTTCTCCATCCTATGGAATGGAGAATGTGACTTTCAGTAGACCTGGGAATATGATTGGACCCGACCCTCATGGGGGAGGCGTTTCCTTCAATTCACAACCCCATATGTCATACTTTGTAGCTACTTATGGGAGTTCTTCCTCACGTCGATCGAAAGGTGAGACTCACCATGTTCCCTATAGCTTTGGGCCTTTTATATTTGGCATTCTAGATATGTCTGATATATTTTTGTCATCTTCCATTGATCCTAGTGTTGGTCATAGTGTTGTTCCTTGGGGCATTAACATTCCCTTCCATGCCTATCAGTTTGGCAATGGTCATATTGTGCCTTCCAACCCTTTTGTGGGAGGATTTTCATACCCTTTGTCTATACCTAACAATAGGGTTTCCTTTCAAGAAGGTGACCCTAGACACATGAACGTAGGAGTTACTTCTTATATTCCATCTTATATTCCTTCATCCACTAGACTTATTCCTTCAAATGTGTTTCTCATGAGACACCCTCCTCATAACCTGCACGGTCCTACGGGTACGGGTGCTACTTATAACCATGTTGTTTCCTCGTTTGTCAGTACTTTTTTGTTAGGAGGTTATGTACCTCCTTATATAACCTTGGGGACAATCCTTTTACCAACCTTATAACTATGGTTATTCAGCACCTCACTCTCAAGGTGTTCTAAATTATAATATTCTCGTGTATCCTTTTATGGGTCAACTAGGAGAGGGTTATTATCCGACTATCCAAGGCCACAGTCTCTAAAACAATCAACCCTATGTGAATCAATCCTGTCAGGGAACATAGAACCAAATGGAAACACCTAGGCTTCCTTTTCTAGCTACTTTGAATCTTCCTGGCTTATCGAAGTTGACCAATGATCCGGTTTCTCATGTCTAATGTGGTCAGTTGTTCCTACTAAGCTTCCTTCAAACATTCCAAAATTTGAAGGTAATAATGGTGAGGACCCTAGAAAGAATCTTACCACTTTCCACCTATGGTACTCTTCCAATTGTTTGAATCATGATTCAATTCTCTTACAACTATTTCAATGCACCCTCATGGGACCTACAATGAAATGGTATAGAGAATTTCCTAGGGGAACATATCATACCTTTAATGATCTAGCCATGACCTTCTTGAACCACTTTCAGCTTCCAGTACGTTACGATGATGGTACCAAACTCTTGTCAACATTTCAAAAATAAAAAGCCACACATATTTCTGATCATATTCAAGAGTGGCGTAGATGGAAGAGTTTGATCAAGGCCAACATTCCACGGGATTTTTTATTGGAATGGTTCCTTAAGTCATTATTGTCATATATCACAAAGGATGTTTCAACATCCGGAGCGATGAATGAGGAATGGGATATGATTTCGAGCTCAGCAACTAGATTTGATTTATGATTAGTCTGGGCTCTTGTATGATATTATACCTAACACTATGCGATATAACTTCAAGCATAAGCTTAAACCTAGGCCACATGCTGATGGCATTATTGGCTCCGCAAGTACCAAAGCCATAGACCAGGTTACAAATAAAAAGATAAATTTGTCTATTTTTCATTATGTGACCAGAAAAGCTACGGCTTTGTCCCATCCCACCCAAATGGTAGATGTGGTTTCAGTACACTCATCAGACCAAAAGGGTAACCAACAACCCAGGTGGAATAAGAAAAATGGAAGAAACAATAGGAGAGGTGGGAATAGGAAGGAGAAAGCTAATGAGGACAAGAACAGTGGTGATGTTGGGGGGGACAAGAAGTCTAAATGTAAGGTTAAGTTCCCTTGTAATCTTTGTGGGGGAGATCACCTCACTTAGTTGTTACCTTGGATAGATGAAGCCTCAAAATTCATTACGCAGATCCCAGCTGTGTTGACAGACCCTTTACCGCACAATCAAAATATGAATTCGAGGAACATGGACTTTGAAAGTGCTTCTAGTGGGCATCAAAACCCTTTGAATAATGAAGGTGGCCACAGTTATATCAACATGATTTCCGTTGAAAATGTTATGATGTGTGCTAAAGATTATGGTTCATCGCAACCCAATGTGCGGAAAGAGTCTACACCTCTTGAGGTTCCTTTGCATATCAACAAGCCTGAAGGTATACCTCACATTCCTAAAGGAGTCCTCAAGTGCTCCAGGCACAACCCTAATGCTCGATCCACCCAACACTACTCTATTGTCGAGGATTTGGGTCAGACTCCTTGTGTGATGTAAGCTCTCGAAGACCTTCAGACTTTCCCTTCGTAGGGAAAGGATTTACTGAATTCCCTTGGGATGGTTGATTATCATCCTTCCATAGTGATTAGATTTGAAACCCATGACGTCTATCCTCACTTTCCTTACCATGTGGCTTTCATTTTCCATGTGGAGTGTATGAACAACACAATCAAATGCAGAGTGATTGATGAAGGCATTGTGACCTATGTGATGTCTCTAACCTGTTGGAAAGGTATTAGTTCACCCCCATTGTCGAAATCTGGGACCATGCTGATTGCCTTTGATGAACATTATTTTTTCCCACATGGTATTCTTCCTTCTCTTTAGGTCTAGTTGGGAGGGAAGACCATTTCCATCGAGGTCGAGGTGGTTGATGCGCCCCTCAATTACAACCTTTTACTGGGTCGTAACTAGATTTACAATATGAGAGCGATTGTGTCTTATGTCTTCCATGTGATTTGCTTCCCTTTCGAAGATAGGATAGTCACAATCGAACAACAATCGTTTGATAATTCCAGTATGTCAGCATCATCGGGATCCATTATCCCAGTTATTGATAATTACCAACCGGTAACTGAGAATTTTGGTGTAGTAATGTATCCATCCTTGATGGGATCCTTTAATATTTCTGCACCAATTCTGACTAAAGGTTCCACTCTTGGTAGCGAATCATTGTCATTGTGTTCGGTCTAATTTTGAACTACATATTTGGAGGACCCTTGGACTCTCTCTTCTCTGATCACTTTCAATGAAGATCCTAGACCTACTAAGATGAAGATGACGTTTTCTATAGTGGAGATTTCTTATCAAGCTACTCTTGATCATGTTATACACTCTAGTCCTTGTTCTTCTCAAATGGGGGAGGAGGACACATTTTCACTACCTGCTTGAGGAGTTGCATTTTCATACTCACATGACTACTTCGATGATGTTTTTCCTTATACTGAAGCAATTCTCAAAACCATGAATGGTTTGGAACGGACCTAGGAATATTTGCACCATCACTCTTATTTCCTTCCGAAGCTTGAACGAATCGAGGGTGATGAATTTAGGACGAACCTTAGTGAGAAATTTGGTAGTCCCATGGTCCCATTAGGAACTCATGATATATATGCCAAAGGGAACATGACTAATTTGTCACCTACTATTCCTATCAACATTTATCAAACTCTTGGTAAAGTTGAGAACGTTTACGTTGGGGCATATTGTTCTCTCAATGAGATTCAGGCATACACTAAGATTTTTAAAGAATTTTGTGATGTATTTTCTTGGTCGTATGTTGAGATGCCAGGAATAGACCATCATATTATTGAACATGAGATCAATACTTACCCTGGTGTTAGGCCCGTTCGACATCACTTATGAACGATGAATCCCTGTAAGGCGCCTGCCATTAAGGCAGACATAGAGAAGGTGCTCAAGGATGGATTTATCTATCTGGTTCCCTTGACATAATGGGTATCCAACCCCATTCCAATTGATAAGAAGCAAGGAACCATCCGAGTATGTACTGAATTCAGAGACTTGAACAAATCATGTCCTAAAGATAACTTTCCCACACCATTCATTGATCAAATTTTGGATGAGTGTGCAGGAAACGAGGTATTTTCATTCATGGATGGTTTTTCAAGATACAATCAGATTTAGATCAAACCTGAGGACTAACACAAGACATATTTAATTTTTCCTTGGGGTACTTTTGAATAACAGAAAATTCCCTTCGGACTTAAATATGTTGGAGCCACTTTTCAGCACGAGATGACCTTTGCTTTTCACCAGTGTTGAAAAACTCTCTGAAAAATTGCTGACTTTTTAAAAAGTCGCGATTTTTTCCCTAAGCCGAAAAATCAGCTGGAAAAAATAGAGACTTTTTAACTTTTCAAAAAGTCATGAATTTTTCCAAAAAGTCGCAAAGGCTAAAAATTTCAAGTTCCTACTTTTTCCAAAATATCTCCATTTTTGCTAAAATGGCTAAAATGGCTAATTTTCCAAAAAATTTCCATTTTAGCCATTTTTTTGTATGCTAACACCTTTCCTCTATCGTATAAATATTTCAAAACTTTGTAGTATTTGAAGATCAAACCATGCAAAGATAATCTATACAAAATATGCACCATTTATCAAAGATCATAATGGTAATTGAATTACTTTTTTCACTATTAGGGAATTTTTTGAGCAAACATATTTTGAGTGATCATCATAACACATTGTAGGAAAAAGAGAGCAATGTTTCATGTGGTAGATGAGTTAGGGATAAATGTGAGGCTCATGTCAGAAATTCAATTTGGGAGCAGTGAAAAATACATCTATGATTTATCACCAATACAAAACAAGAAATACGTTTAATGGCTGACAACCAAATCAATAAAATATACCTTTCAAAAATTAGGTTTAAGTCATAAGATGGAGGGACAAATAAAAAGAATTTATGAAAACCTTATATAAACCTAATCATTGGAGTAGGGAAAAATATGAAGTATGAATGGAAAACTCGGGAAGAAAGCATTGATATTAGATAGCTAGATGCTAGTTTTCCTCAAATACATTTATATATGTGATGTCATGTTGTATTGGTTATCCACATTTGAGTCCTTGATTGGACAACTATGATGTTTCATGATACAGTATTGACTTTGATGTATAATTTTACATTTGGAATGACTACATGATGATGACATATATCAATGCTTTCTCCATATTTATGTTCCAATGTGTTTATCTGATGTTATTGTTGCTTTAAATGTTTAAAATTCTGAAATAAAAAATGAAAGTATTTTGTATTTTTTAATGTTTGTCGACTTTTCCTGATTTTTTCGTTGATGTTGCCGAGAAGTTGTATTCGGGACCCTTGCCAACTTTTTCAACATTTCTTTTCATGACCTTAAGCGAATTATTGAAGTTTATCTGGATTATTTAGTTACTCACTCTCATTTGAGAGGGGATCATCCAGACCACCATTTGTGCTTGGTTTTCGAGAGATTTTGTCGATACCAAATTCGTTTGAACCCTCAAAAGTGCATCTTTTGCATGAAAGTGAGTCAGTTATTGGGATTAATTGTTTCTAAGGAGGGGATTAGGTTCAATCTTCTTAAGGTTGAGGCAATACTTTGATTGTCTCCCCCATGCACTATTAGACACCTTCAAAGTCTTTAAGGGATGGCTGACTTCTTACGGAGTTTTGTTGTCAATTTTGCCAATTTGACCAAGGGTTTCATGCACCTTTTGAATAAGGAAACTCCTTTTATCTTGGATGAGCGAGCCCAAGAGTCTTTTGATGCATTGAATAAATCCTTGGCATCGGTCCCTGTGCTTAATCCACCTAACTATACGCATGATTTCTTTCTATAGGTGGTCATGTCTCAAGAGACGATTGGAATGGTTTTGGTTCAAGAGGATGAGGAGCTCCAAGAGAAATTTGTCTACTATCTTATTCGAAACCTTATTGATGTCAAACTTCGTTACACTCATGTTGAGAAGATAAGCTTAGCTATTGTCCATGCGGCTCAACGGTTGAGACATTATATACTCCTTCGCAAAACTACAGTTGTAGCTCATATCAATCCATTTCAGTTCATCCTAACCAGATGGATGATAGGGGGGGAATATAATACATGGATTGTTATATTGCAAGAGTTCGATATGGAATTTGTTTCAGTAAAATCAAAGAAATCGTTGATCTTTGCGGAGATCATGTCAAATTTTCCTAGTTTGGATCAAGTTGAGGTTCATGAAGATTCTTTTGTTGATGAGCATATCTTCCTCATCTTGACTATGGACCCATGGTATGGAAAAATTATCATTTATTTACAGAATTTGAAGGTCACTCCTCACCTCTCACGAGATGAGCATTGACGTTTACGACACGTTGCTAAGAAATATCTCATTATTGGTGACACTTTGTATCATCGTGGGGTGGATTCCATTTTGAATCGATGTTTAACTCATGAAGAGGTTGGGACTGTGCTTAATAATTTCCATGGTGGGGTGTGTGATGGTCATTTATCAAGGCTTGCTACAGCCCAAAAAAATTTGAGACCAAGTTATTACCGGTCGTCGATCTTCAAGGATTGTGTTAATACGGTCAAGTGGTGCCACCCTTGCTAGTTGTTTGCACGGAACATTCATTCGCATCCAGCCCCATTGCACCCTATTATCACTGTCAGTCCCTTAACCAAGTGGGGGGTTGATTTTAAGGATTGTAACCCAGCTTCAGTTGGGGGGCACCATCACATAATAGTGGTCATAGATTACTTCACGAAATGAGAAGAGGTTGTGCCTACTATTAAATCCGATGGTGAGACGGCTGCTCACTTCGTGTTCAATCAGATTATTACTCGGTTTGGTATCTCGAGAGAGCTTGTCATGGACCATGGCAAGAACTTTCAAAATTAGACTATGGATGAGTTATCTTCCAAATTGGGGTATAAGAAAAAGTATCATCTTCTTAGTATCCTAAAGCGAATGGACAGGTTGAAGCTGTAAACAAATCCCTTAAGTCCATTCTACAAAGAACCATTTCGCAAAGCAAGAATAAGTAGCATATTATACTTTACCCTTCTTTGTGGGATTATAGAATCATCTTTAAGAATGCCATCGCTTTTTCTCCAAATCATTTAATACATGGGGTGTAGTCAATATTGTCCATTGAATGTGAAATTCATTCTTTGAAACTAGTCGTAGAACTCTTACCAGAGATTTCTGATTTGGAATAAAGTCTGGTCCACATAGAGCACCTTGATGAGCAGCGTCGAGATGCCTTAGTGGCTCTTAAAGTAAACAAACATCGCGTTAAGGCTCAACACGATAAGTTTGTCCGTTCCCAGATATTTATTGAAAGGGACTTGGTTCTTTTATATGACTAAGCTAGTGAACGGTTAGGGGTGGGTAAGTTCAACCCTATGTGGCACGGTCCTTACATAGTTAAACGAGTGTTAGATAAGGGTTCTTACGAGTTATTGGATTATGAGGGGACATCCTTGGTTGAGCCTAGAAGTGGGATATATCTTAACAAGTACTATGCATAATTCTAATCCGAGTTCGATACTTTGTATATTAGTGTATAGTTTCATAGTTTAGTTTTGGTCTCCATGTAGTGATTCGGTTTGTCGACATGCTTTTGTTTGTTGTGGAAGATGTCGACAGAGTCTTCGGTATATGTAGGATATGCTGACAGTGCTAGCCGCCACACCCAAAACTTAGCTTCCGCTGCTTGGGTGATCTATACGCGTACGGGCCATGTTGTGTCTTCAGGGGGTGTATGTCTCCAACCATCATCCAACAATGTTGTTGAATATAGTGTCGTGATTAAGATACTACGAGATGCCATATTTCATGGTATTTGATCCCTTGAGGTACGTCTTGACTCGCAGTTAGTGGTATCACAGTTAAATGGTGTGTATCATGTTAGAGATCCGACTTTATTATGAAGACTCTTGTGAGTAAGTTTGTTAAAATGGAAATTTGAACACATAACATACATTCACATTCCTAGGATCTACAATCATGTTGTCGATTCTTATGTAAATTACGTTTTAGATTGGCATTGTTACATTAACAATGAAGCATATACATCACATTCACAATTAAATACACATGTAAATATAATAAAATGATCATTATAATTTTTCATTTCAAACATAATCCAAAAATGTGCATAGTACAAAATGTCATGGTACAAAATTAGGGCTTTAAGCCACCAAGAAAACACTACACGGTCAATACAAAATGTACATCTAGGCCTCTATGCCTGCGAAATGGGGTGTTGATCATGAAAAAAACAACGACATTGGCCAACCATCTAAACAATATAACCCACGCATGGGGTACTCCTAACACCTGCCTTTGCATCGCCTCAAGCAAGTTCTCGACTTACACCATAGGCACCCTGTATATTGTCACTATGTCCCCTTTGACAATGTCAATGGAAGCCTTCCGACCATCTAGGTCCCACATCTACATGCACATAATCAATATTAGTACATGACACCACCAAAAACATATTTTTTTATTTCATTATATCAAAAAATACAAAAAAATCAAATAATTCATAAAATAAAATAAAGTCAGGATTACCTATGTATCCATATGCAGCACCCTATGGTATGGGCATATCTGGATCACCAAAGAAGTCTATCGTTGCATAGGGGCAGTCGTCTATGGCCACTATCTGTCTTTGCCACCAGTGGTAAAATTCAGGTGGGTAAGGTGTAGCCACATGTCCTCCCCTTAGCCACCACATCACAACCACCCAGTGTGTTTGGTCTGGATCCCATATACCATGAGGAGAATCTGAACTCTTGGGATGAGTCTTGGTACCCACTCAAAGAAAAAGGTACTTCGTATGCTAGCAAACCCAAAGTTTCTTGTCCGACCCAACTTACAGTCAGTGAATTGTTGCTTCATGTTGCTCAACAAAGTTATACTCCAATAATATATGGTAGGTCTCATACACATGACCACATAGAACATCAGAGGCCTGGAATCTTGGTGAAGAGATGCCAATCCAGCTATCCTAGCTGGCACTAGCACTATGACCTTGAGGCTGAGACTCTAGATAGAGTTCAAAAGAATATGACTTCCAACCTTCTTAGTGTCTAGAAGATAGTATACAGCTATGTATTCATCGATGGTGAGTTCACCTCCCACCCCTCTAGCCCTTGATTTTACTACCTCGTTGCGGTGAGATATTCCAGTGATGAAATACACATCCTCTACCTCAACCCTTAGGGGCATCCCATCCAACTCAAATGCCTTTGTATCTGGGTCCCAATAGTTGACGAGCATTTCAAGAAGTCTTGGTTGAGCCCTCAAGCTCCCAAGTCTCTAAAATTTATATAAACCACATGCTCTTAATGAGTTTTGAGAAACCATGTCACCTTGTATTGCCCCATCCACTTCCTCATGCTCATGTTCATGCCATTCCAACACCATCCTACCAAAAAGCCATGAGATTTGATGAGAATTTTCCTTATATTTGGGTAGGCACATGCTCATACTCAGATTTCTCTATTAACAGTCACATGTATACATGGAAATCACTTCTTTTTTCACGTATACCCATCCCTATACGTGATTCGATAATATGTGACCCGCATGGGCCAAGATACCTAAGTAGGGGTGCTCCAAGCTGAAAAAAAACACCATTGAAAATTGAAATAAAAACATTAAAAAGATTGAGTGTGAGATGAGGATTTACCTGGCTCTGATGGTTTCTAATTCCATTGCTCCTAGTGATCCAGATGGGTATAGGTGGCCACCCACCTATTCCACTGGCTCAAAATTGTTTCTCATGTTGAATTTTCTTGTAATTTTCTGCAATTTTTCGAGTCCTAAACTTTCGGGGCCCTTTTAAGGCCCTAAATGACTTTTTTTGGAGATTTGGGGGCCAATCAATTACTAATCAAAAGTTGTAAATCTTAGATAGACCTTTCCAGCGAGCTATCGAACGCCCAAATTGGATATCGTATGCAAAATTTATGACCTCAAGAAGTTTACTGTTCAACTTACCACCTTGGGGCCGCAAACTTTATGATGGTTCATCTTCTAGGGTTACGTTTTGGACTTTTGGGGTTCTCACCTCATTCTTATTATAAATAGGCCCCTTTGGCCTCATTTTGTATTCAGCTTGTCATGAGTGAGCATAGCCTCCATGTCTCTTCCTAGAGATACAGCTACCACCATTCTAGCTGCTTTTATTTTACAGTTTGTTATGTTTCATTCATTTAATAGAATCTGAGTTCACAGTATTACTATGTTGATCACCATATATATATGTGCATTTGAATGTATATATTCTCTTTCATTTCTTTCTCACGTAAATCCGAATCAGTGGTATCAGAGCTTTCTTCTCTTGTGGTTTCTCGGTGCATGTCCCCGACGAGATCTGAATATCGAGAGTTGGGTCTCGAACTAGTTGAGATTTGGGAAAATACTTCTCATCATCCCAAGAAGCCTCAGATGGTGGGAGAAGAAAAGAGAGATGATGGAGCAGGATATCCTATTAAAATATTGCTCGAGGAATCCCTCACAGGACAAAGGAACGAGATGATGGATAACTTCACCCAAATCCTTCTAAGAATGCCAATAGTAGCGGACACACCTTCAACGAGCAACCATTTTGTGGGTGTGACTCCCTTCAAGGTACAAGTTAACTTTGACATCCCCTTATTTAAAGGAAAGATAGATGCAAATGCTTTGGAAAAATGGTTAAGTCTGTTAGAGGGTTACTTCTCTATTCAAAAAAAATTCGACAGCGAAAAGATCACCTTCATGCTCCTTAAGTCCCTCCCCCATGTCAAAGATTGGTGGGATGGGTACTGCGAGAGGCATGAAAAGGATGAATCTAAGATATTAAAAATAGAACCCACTTGGGCATCTTTTGTTGATGATGTCAAAGAGGAATTCTACCCTGTCAGAAACTAAGATGACCAATACACCCAGTGGACGACATTGCACCAAGGAAGAGACCAAACAGTGATGGAGTATACTAATATATTCCATACCATGTGCTCAAAGCTGGGTATTAGAGACTGTGAATGAAACTTGGTTCTAAAATATCAAACGGTACATTCAGTCAGAGATGGATTTCTTGGACATATCCTCGCTAGGAGCAGCTTACCTATACGGTGTCAAGATCGAGCAAAAGTTTAAGCAAAAGAATAAGCGGGATTTTGGGTCCACAAATCAGTAGCAGAAGCTGGGAAAAGGTGGCCCTAACTCACAACCCAAAGGACAGAGAAAGGATGGTCAAAGTCTTGACAACTAGTCAAAGCTGTAAACAAAGAAGGGTGACAGGAAATCAAAGAAGGACACCGGCAAGTGGTGTGATTTCCATAAAATCCCCTGGCACAACACTGATGAATGCCGCTCAAAGCAGTCATTATTGGCTGAGAAAAAATCCCCGGATCCAGACTATGACTCAGACACTGATGTAGAGAAATAAAGGGGCAAGCAGATCATTGACACAGAAGCTAGTGCCACCATAGCAACCGCAAAGATCCAGGCGGAAGAGTCAGAGGAAACAGAAGAAGTGGAGCGCCTCTTCCACTCACAACTATGGGTGCAAGGGACTCCTCTACATTTCATCATCGAAAATGGTAGTCATAAGAACCTCATTTCAGCCGAGGTCGTCAAAATATTGAAGCTTCTGACGGTTATGCATCCCCAACCCTACAACATTGGTTGGATGAGCAATGGACGAGACATCCGCGTCAATCAACAGTGTCGCATCTCCTACAGTATCAAGCCCTTCAAAGATGAGGTAGTGTGTGATGTTTCCCCACTTGAAGTTTGTGATGTTAAATTAGAACAACCATATATGTGTAAAATCCATGCTATGTATGAGTCTAGGCCTCGTAGTGTCATTATTACTTTGGGAAAGAAACTCTACAGGATACCAGAGACACTTCCTGCTATTGCAATGTCTCTCATCACAGTGAAACAGTGTAGGAAGGTAATCTCCCAGACAGGTAAATTCATACTCTTCATGGTTCATTCTGAGGGGGAACGAAAGATCACAGCAACATCCACCACCTCCACACGTAATCCCTCTACGCAGCAGAAACAGATGGAAAAGATCATGGAATCATACAAAGACATCTTCACCACACTTGTTGGGGTTCCAGTACATTGTCAAGTCAAGCATTCCATTGATTTGATGCCTGGTGTACCTTTACCTAATGGGAAAGTCTACAGGCATTCCCTCATGGAGAATGAAGAAATCAAATGCTAGATTAAAGAGATAATCCAAAAGGGGCACATTCGACCTACCTCCTCACCTTGTGGGAGCCCAATTGTGCCGGTACAGAAGAAAGATGGGACATGGTGACTCTGTATTGACTACCGAGCTCTAAACAAGATCATAATTCAGAATCGATATCCCATTCCCCAGATCGATGACCTCCTTGATCATCTCAAGGGGGACAAGTATTTCAACAAGATTGACCTAAATTCTAGCTATCATCAAGTGTCGATTGAGCAGACCGATGTCTAGAAGACTACCTTCAAATCTTGGGAAGGCCTTTTTGAGTGGTTGGTCATGCCTTTCAGCTTGACTAATGCTCCTGCAACCTTCATGAGGATGATGGAAGGCATGCTACAACCATTCACTAATTCCTTTATGGTCATATATCTAGATGATATCCTCATCTACATTAGAACATGGGCAGAACATCTCCAACATATCCACTAGGTCCTCAGCACCCTGCGACAGCACAAGTTATACGCCAATCTAGAGAAGTGCTCATTTGGCATGGAAAGGGTTCAGTATCTATGATACATTGTGGCTGAACATGGATTTCATGTAGATCTGGCCAAGATCCAAGCCATTTGCGATTGGCCGACCCTAACAAATCTCACAGAGCTTCGCAACTTCCTAGGCCTTGCAAACTTCTATCGCATATTTGTGTTGGGATTCTCTAATATTGCTTGGTCCACTACCCAAGTTACCAAAGGGGGATCTAAGGCCAAGTTCATCTGGTCCAAGCCACAACAACATGCATTTGAGGAGCTGAAGTAGCAGCTATGTTCAGCGCCCTTCCTTACCTTACCAGATCTACAACAACCCTTTGAGATCAAGACAGATGCTTCGAACTATGTTGTTGGCGCGGTCCTCACTTAACATGGCCATCCTGTGGCATATCACAGTGAGACACTTTTGGATACATTCCACAAGTACCCCACCTATGACAAGGAAATGTACTCCATTGTCCAAGCCTGTCACCAATAGGAAGCATTACATCCTTGGAAAAGAAACATTCATCCACACTGATCATAAGCCCTTGCAATTCATGCAAACCCAAGGAAAGTTACAGAATGATTGCCACCAAAAGTGGTCCACTTACTTGCATCAATTCAACCAGAACATTAAATATAAGAAGGGCAGCACCAATCGAGTCTTTGATTGCCTCAGTTGACCTCTAGTGGTGACATTAACCACGGTGCCCAACTGTTGAGGCCACGAGACCTCTGTGTGGCCTCAACTATATGGAAATGATCCTGATTTCACCCCTATCTATCAATCATTATGTGTAGGTACACCAATTGTAGACTTTCATTTTCAAGAAGGATTGTTATGCCATCTGGGCCATCTCTGTTTTCCTTCAAGTGAGTGTGCGAAGATGATTTGGGAGGCACATTATAGTCGAGTGGCAAGGCACTTTGCTATGGAGAAGACAGTGGCAGTTTTTCATAAGTATTTTTATTGGCCCAAACTTCGACAAGACGTTGACCGATATATCAGATCATGCACTGCTTGTTCCATCGTAAAACCAACTGTTAAAAAGCAAGGGTTGTACAGTCTCCTTCCCACTCCAAATGGGCCATGGGAATCCATCTCCATGGATTACATGTCAAGACTACCTTCAACTAAGCATTGTAATGACTGTGTGTTTGTGGTTGTGGATCGCTTCTCTAAGATGGCCATTCTGATAGCTTGTAAGAAGAGCATCTCTGTTGAAGCCACTGATAATCTATTCTTCGAGCATGTTTGGGTTCATTTTGGGCTACCACAAACTATAATTTCAGATTGGGATAGTAGGTTCCTGAGCACATTTTGGTCTAGTCTATGGTCCTTGATGGATACCAAGCTCACCAAATCAACTACCTTCCATCCCCATACTGATGGACAAACAGAGTTAGTCAACTGGATGATTGTGCATATTTTGAGAATGTACAATTCTAAACATCCCCGCACATGGGATGAGATCCTTCCTTATGTTCAACATAGCTATAAAAAATCTCTGCATAGCTCTACCGGTCACAGCCCTTTTCAGGAGTGCTCGGGCTTCCAACCATTGGCCCCGATTGATGTATATCTACCCCCTACATCCACACAGGAGGAATCTTCCCATGCTTAGGCCGAGGTTGATAAGGCCACAAGATTTGTTGAATGAATCCATCACATCTGCCAACAAGTCCATGACATTTTGGATAATTCCAATACTAAATACAAGCATCCACATGACCAACATCGGGTTCCACACAAGTTCCAAGTCGGGGATAAGGTTTGGTTGCATTTATAGAAAAAAAGGCTCATAGGACCCCATTGCAAGCTTCGTCCACTTTGATATGGGCCATACACCATCACCAAGGCAGTTGGTGATAATGCTTTTGAATTAAGCATTCCTCCATTCCTTGGCCTGCACCCAGTATTCAATGTGGAACTACTTAGACTGTATTTCGCACCACTATTGGACACCTCGGATGTGGCAGAACAATTGACACCTACAGAGCTTAATCCTGACTACATGGAACAAGCAAACATTTATCGGATCATGGACACACAGGTTAAAGGCACCCGCTAGTAGAATATCCAACTATATCGAGTTGTCAAAGCATGGAAACTCTTCCACCAAGGCAAGTGGCTCACCAAGAGTCAAGTTCAAAAGAATTTTTTTAATGTCCCAAATTTGGCATTGGTTCACAATGGCCAAAACACATTTTTCATATTTATTAAATTTGTCAAATGGATGCTAAAAGTCAAATAATTTCCAAGGAGGAAAATCACTAGTTTCCTAGGTTGGGGGTGGAAGCTCTGAAATTTGGAATAAGGGGGATAATAAATGATGTTTAGACATTAGAACGGGATAAATATTTAATAATTTATCTTATTAAATAAATACAAGAGAAAATGGAAGTGGCAATAGAGCATGAAGACACATGGAGACTACGGGGCCCACACTAGCTAGAATTCCTATGTTAAATGGTATCTTTCTCTTGTAATTTTGAATCTATGGGAAGCCTAATTTTTTGGGATGTATTATGAGGTTACTATACTTTTCAATATACTACATATATCTAATTTGGGATGAATTGTAACTTACATGGGAGAGGAAGAGCCAAATGGGAGTTTCATGGACACTTGGCTAGATTCCCCTTACATTTATAACAGCTATGACACCAATGATGGAGATTCTATGACAGTTATGACCCAAGTCAGATATTAAGGCTGAAATACTGACATACTAACATGTCATTCCTTAATAGAGCATCTTGGAGGTCTAAATTGGGAGTTGGAGAAGGCCAAGAGGATCCTACTCAAATTTGGGAGAAGAGGGAAGGTGAAGAGAGAGGCCACATGGCATAGCATGAGAAACCACACCAATTAGACTTAGATTTGGTTTATGGATGGATTTGGAACCTTATAATACCAATAATTTTTATAAAATACAGGGACCATCCATGAGAAGAAGCTTTTTCTCATTTTTGAAATTGTCATTTGTGAATTTTGAGAGCTAGTGGATGACTAATTTTCTTGCTTAAGCCAATTTCGAGGGTGAAAGATTCCCATCCTAGTTGGTGTTTAGAAAGGCCACTCAGGTATTTCATGGATATTTAATGGAGTATTATTTTCAGGTTTAAGCTACAGGAAAGAATGTGGATTCTTCTATTGCGGCACTCTCTCTCAACTATTTCCAGTTTTCACACCATATTCATGCCAATGGGGGGATTGAGCTTTGGGTGAGCTATTGATATCTTTGGGGAATATTATAATGATCATTATATTATTTTATGATTTATATGCTCTGTATTTCATGTTTATAAGACTCTCAGGTCGAAATACCTAAAATAATTCATGTAAAAATGTTGAACAATGAAGAAATAGTGTCATTTCCCCACTATCTTGTTGTGAACCATTGTAATGTTGATGATTTCAAATTGGGAGAGCCTTTCATTGTCCATTTATGATTGGACTTGGTTCAATATTATCTATTATTCATTATCAAAAAATTTCAAGTCGAGATTCCCAAGAGTTGTATGTCAAAATGGCTTTTAATGAGCAAACAATGACCATTTCCACTCCATTTTGAAATATGCCATGGTAATGCTTATTATTTCGAATGGATGAATGTGAATCTGATACATTTATGATGGATGGAATTTAATTAATTTGTATTTAAAGTCTCATTTTCATTACTTAAGCATTGGAATCCATTTTACTCATTTTTATTGCATTGGGAGAAGATTTGGTGCATTTTCCCTAAGGATCGAAATTGTGACTTGGGAGTTGTTTTGGAAAGAGTCATAACAGACTGTATAAAATGAACCATGATGCATATCAGACTTTTAAAATTTCCCTTACATATAACCATCCTCTTTTCAGAAATTCAAGTGACTTTTGGATCATTTGTGAAGCCATTTCAGGCAATTACCCAGGGGGAATTGGAGCCCCAATTTGCTAGTAAAGACTCCTACTTTGAACAGAACATTAAACAAGTTTGTAGAAGTAATTGGGAGGTCAAAAAACATACATGAGAATTATATTTAAGTTATATTATCATTAATTTACCTTAAGAGAAAATTTGGAATCATTTGGGTCAATTTGGAGGTCTAGACATCAAAACTAGTCAAGAGCCAAAATTGTGAAAAAATTGGAAAATTGGGCATTTTAAAAAAATTCCAAAAAAGGCGACATTACAGTGGTATCAGAGCATGGTCTTGGAACCTATTGAAGTTATGTATGGTATATATGAATTTAATAAATTCATTAAGCCATGTGGTGATGATATGTCCAGGCAGGTTAATCAAGCATTCAAATTGACACATAAAACTATTCATTGTGAAGACCTTAATGATTGGTTGAAGGAATTTATAAAAAATAATTAAAATAAGAACTCATTAAGGAATAATAATCAATGCACAAGTATGGAGGAGACCAAGGAGCTACAAATTTCTGTGGGTGATGAAGAAGAAAAGGCATTACATGAAGAGGATCGAAATTCACTCCCAAATGACTTTGAAAAAGACGAGGAAACATCACATGAGAAGGAAGAAGAGTACCTTGAAACTATTGAATATCATTTTGAAACAAATTCTACTATGGACATGGACCAAAGAGCATCTATTGATGGATGCTTGAACTATGAAGGAGTGCCTACTGATGGGTGCTCACAACTCTATGTTGGTGACATAGAGATCAGATTTCAAAATGTTGTTGCAAGCCAAAATTCCATTAAACATGAAAATGAAGACCTTGTAGCAGTTGAAGAAGAAACAAGATCAACTTCCCCATCACCACTTGAGCTTCATGAAGTTGGTCCAAGCAAGAAGGAAGAATATGAGGATGTTAATTTGCAAGAGCCTCATTTTCTTGAAGGGTCCTTAAAGATGAATGAAAAGAAGATCCAAGAGGCCCTTAGCATAATCCATGACACTCAAGCATTGGTATCAAATTATTGTTGGAGAGATACTTGTTGATGTATATGTAACTTCGGAATGTATTCTTCTATGTATCTTATGTATTGTAACTCGATGTTTATTCCGGGATGTCTCTATTATGTATTTGAGTCATGTTTTCATTCCCCGATGTTCCGATCGGGAGGATTAATAATGTAAACAAGTCTTGTCAAGTCATTAGGTAAGTCCCCACAGTTTCGGGGCACTTGAGTTATTATACACTAATTAAGGTGTAGGCTCGAGTAAGTAATTGTAAGTTGAGCCTACGTGAGAAAATGCACTTCAAGTGAACAGAAGAATATAAATAGAGAGTGAAAGTCTCTCTATTTATCACTTGTACTTCACATCACTTACTCTCTCAAGTGTGGCGCACTAGTGAAGAAGGAAATACTGGGACTAGACAGAAGAAGAAGACTACTGTTGTTGGGAGTGCATCTTACTGTTTTGGGGTCTTACATCTTATGGTGATTCTATCTTAGAGTAAGTTGAGGGGTTTTCTCCATTTATGGTTTCCCCGATCAAAACTCTTTGTGTCTCTTGTCTCTTGTGATGTGCTTATGTTTTATTAATGTGCTTGTTATTCTCTCAGTGAAAAGATCCTAACATAATGCTAGCTTATATGTTGAAAAACTAACATGGTATCAGAGCTAACCTGAGAAGAAGACATTGTGCAGCTACAGGAACTAGGGCTTCCTATTTTGTGGATCTTTCTCCACATATTTTCAGCAAAAGTATGCTAGGATGACTCTCCATTGAAGGGTGCATCTTTCTGTCGATGCGGAATTCAATTTCAAGCATTTTCAGTTTCGATGTGGAAATTAGGGATTTCTACAAAAGAGGAATTTTTAAGTGAGACCAGCATAGTATTGTTATCCTCATCAAAACCGAATTTTAGAGACCTGGATCAATAAATTTGGTTGGGTGAAACTCTGAGAAAGTCAAACCCTAGTTTGACCCTGAGCTAGGAGAAACCCTAAATACTAAAACTGCTAAGTTTTGGTACAGTCGCTATATTCCGATATTGGCAAAGTATCAAAAGCTGAAAATTTCAGGGGCCAAATGTAAAATCCTTATGAACTATGTGTCCAAAAATCAGCCTCATATTCACTATATTCTGGGAGATATGATCTCTCAAAGTTAGGGTTCCATCCTCTTCCAGAAATCATCCATAAACAGGACACCTGGGGAGAATTGAAATATCTTTGGCTACAGAGGTCCAAATGGAATTTATGAAATTTTCTAGAAAGGGAACAAACTTTAATTTTGGTGTTCCAAAGATCAGACTCAGAGGATGAACTAGTGACACGTGGCATGCCATACAACTTCTCTATTCTGAACAGTCGTGTAACCGGTCACCTTGGTAAAAGGATCACAAATCCCAAATGGTGAAACAAATTCTGATGAAATCTATGGTGTTGGATCAGGGACATGGGAGGTTACCTCAGTACGAAATTTCAGACACAGAGGAGCATTAATTTCGGAGATATCACAGAAACAGTAACAGGAATTTTTGCAGAAGAAA
This sequence comes from Pseudotsuga menziesii, assembly GCA_001517045.1. Classification (NCBI taxonomy): domain Eukaryota; kingdom Viridiplantae; phylum Streptophyta; class Pinopsida; order Pinales; family Pinaceae; genus Pseudotsuga; species Pseudotsuga menziesii. The sequence continues at coordinate 67,222 of LPNX010004381.1, read as the reverse complement.
TTGGAAAATTAGGGCTTCCTGTTCCGGGAGCTTCCCTCCACTGTTTTCAGAAAAGGAGTACATTGGACAGCTCCATTTCAAGAGATCTATCTGTCTATCCAATAATATATGAAATATTCCAAGTTCTAAAAATTATGGTTTCTGTGACAAACCTTAGATCAGCCAGCTTCGGAACCAAGACGGTCACCTCAAATCGGTAAGATCTAATCCTTTTCTATTTTCATTTGAGGTTCTCATTTCAAAGTGATCTATCACATCAGATTGATGATAAGCTTGGTGAAGTTCACAAATTCCAAGCATAGAAGTATTTGATCTCTCTGAAGAAATGGATTGGACACCTACATGAGTAGAGAGGTTCCAGTTTCAGAGGGAGATGAGGCTAGAAGCCTTACACAAGAAGAACTTGGTCAAGTCCAAGAAGATCATGGTTGATTCAGTCATGGATCAACTTGTACCACAAGTGTCTTCCCTAAAAGACACCGAAGATGTTTGATTCCTTGACCAAGCTATTTGAAGGGAAGAACAAAAATCAGAATATGACCTAAAGAAACCATTTGAAGAATGTGAAGATCTAGAATGCAGAGACCATGCAGTCATAAGAGTCTCTCAAATCAAGAACAACTTGAAGTAGAAGTGAAGAATGCAGAAGTGGTGATGGCCACCTTGAATGGCCTCCTAGGATCATGGAATTCATTCATTCAAGGAATGTGTTCCAGAAGGAAGTGATTACTTTCAGCAAACTTTGGGAAGAAGAAGAAGCTCTACCCATAAGAAGAGAAGATAAGACGGGAGCATTTGAAGATCCGGCTCTCACCATCCAAAGAATATCCCTCAAGTAATGAGGAATATGAAGAAATAAACTCTTGAAGAACCTCTTATCCACCTCAGCATTTGGATAAGAAATGATGCGATTATGAATGAAGAAGATGATGAAGCTCAAGGCTCAAGAAGGAGTCTACCCTCGAAACAAATAAAGATAAGTATTCAATTGTCATTTCATGATATTGTTTTGTTATGCATTTGTTTATATTCAGTTGATGTATTATGCATGATAGGATGTTTGCATTAATGACAGTATACTACTAATATGCATGTGATGGGTAAGTAGCTCATGGTGCTATACAAATTCTCCAATGCTACTTATCTAGAATGAAACCTCTTTGTTGACATATTGGATTAGTGCACAATCTCAATGTTGTCCTGGTAGAGATGGAAGGCATATAGAAAGTTTCAGTGAGATATGGATGAATGTTGTATTGGCTAAAGTAGTTGCATGTTCATATATTTATGCATAAGAAATTTCCAGTATAAATATTCCTTATGAAATGTTTCTAACCATACAATTGCATTTGACTTGTAGGAAAGACCGCATACATAATCGCCTACAAGCAAAGAAGAATGAAGACTTGTTCCGAAGAGCAAGTGATGACATTTCAAGACAAAGAATAATATGACAAGTGCAATGACATCATTGATGTAGAACCTTCCAGCCACCAAGAAGAAAGGGAAGACCAGTTCAAGAAGAATGATGTCTGGGTGCAGTATCGAGACCTGAAGAGAAGTTCATAGTTCCATCATGCAGTAGATGGAAACATCATGGGATACAAAGCAAGATTCGTAGCATGAGGCTTCTCATGAAAGGAAGGCCTAGACTATGAAGAGACATTTGCAGCCAGTAAGAGTTGAAACACATACATGATGAGATTGACGAAGATCTTAACCTTTGCTACAAGGTTGAAGATGCAAGTCTATACACTAGATGGTCACATAGAATATTAGTAGCATAGGAAGCTACTTGTCACTTCGGTACAGAATGTTTTCAGTGCATAGAGTACAGAAGACAGAGGGAGTATGATGCTCCACTTCAGAGGGAGTGACTACAGAAGATCTAAGGTTCGACATGGTATGACAGGATGGGCAGATTACTGATGACTCTAGGATTTACTAAGAGTAAAGTGGATTCCAACCTTTGCTTCAAGGTTGAAGATGCAAGACCAGTGATACTCCTGTTATGTGTCGATGCACTATTGCTCTAGGTATGGAGGTGTGGCAAAGTGCAGATGAAATCTTCCTTGGACAAGGGAAGTATGCAGTAGAGATCCTGAAGAGGTTCAAGATGATGGATTGCATGACCACACCTATGGCATCAAACATGAAGCTATTAAGTGATGCTTCATCAGAGTCGGTTGATGCTACGATGTATCGTCAGATGATTGGGTCATTGATGTACCTGACGAACACGAGACCAGACATTTGCTTTGTTGTGAACACCTTGAGCCAGTACCTGACAGATCCGAGAAGTGTTCACTTGATGGGTGCAAAGCATATTCTGAGGTACCTAAAAGGTACAATTGATTATGGGCTCAAGTACGATGCAAATCAGAAGATTAACCTAGAGGGTTATGTTGATTCAGATTGGGCAGGAAGTGCCATCGACAGGAAGAGTACTTCAGGATGTTGCTTTAGTATGGGATCAGGTGTGATCTCTTGGTTTAGCAGGAAGCAATCATGTGTGGCACTGAGTACAGCTGAAGCAGAGTATGTCGCAGCTTGTTCAGCTAGTTGTGAGGTAGTATGGCTGCGGAAGCTACTGTCTGATATATTTGATCTCCAGTTGGATGCTACTTGTATACATTATGACAACCAGAGTTACGTGAAGTTGTCAGAGAATCCAGTGTTTCATGACAAGTCAAATCATATCGAGATCAAGTATCACTATATCAGGGATATGGTGCAGAGAGGAGCAGTGAAGCTCCTGTATGTTGCGACGGAGGAACAGATAGTTGATGTATTGACGAAGCCATTGGCTAGGCTGAAGTTCGAGTACTTCAGAGAGAGACTTGGTGTTCTCCAGATCGAGGCTTCCTCCCAAAGAAAGTGATGAGACCCATAGCCATTCTGACATGGTGAGAGGATTGGTTCCTTCCATGGTCAGATGTAAGGGCTGAGCCATTCTGTCATGGTGAGAGGATTTAGTTCCTTCCATGTCAGATATGAGTGCTAGAGATCTACCGCCATTCTGACGAGTAGGTCAGATGTAAGGGCAGTGCCATTTTGTTCATGGCTAAAGGATTTAGTTCCTTCCATGTCAGATGTGAGTGCCAGCCATTCTGTCGATTAGGACAGATGTAAGGGCTACCGCCATTCTGACGAGCAGGTCAGATGTAAGGGCAATTCCATTCTGTTCATGGCTAAAGGATTTAGTTCCTTCCATGTCAGATGTGAGTGCCGGCCATTCTGTCGAGTAGGAAAGATGTAAGGGCTACCTTCATTCTGACGAGTAGGTCAGATGTAAGGGCAGTGCCATTCTATTCATGGCTAAAGGATTTAGTTCCTTCCATGACAGATGTGAGTGCTGGCCATTCTGTCGAGTAGGACAGATGTAAGGGCTACCGCCATTCTGACAACCAGGTCAGATGTAAGGGCAGAGCCATTCTGTTCATGGCTAAAGGATTTAGTTCCTTCCATGTCAGATGTGAGTGCTGGCCATTCTGTCAAGTAGGACAGATGTAAGGGCTACCGCCATTCTGATGAGCAGGTCAAATGTAAGGGCAGAGCCATTCTGTTCATGGCTAAAGGATTTAGTTCCTTCCATGTCAGATGTGAGTGCTGGCCATTCTGTCGAGTAGGACAGATGTAAGGGCTACTGCCGCTCTCTGGGAGAGTGGAGGTGCCTGTTCCGTTACCAGGTAGCTCAGTCAGGGACTGGGGGCCATTCTGATGTGGGTGTAGGATTCAGTTCCTACCAGGTCATATGTGAGTGCACAAATCTTTCACCACTATGGTAGGAGGGGCTCCGGCCTGGGTGAGAGTCTTCCATCACTATGATAGGATGTGTTCTTGTCTAGATGGATGTGCCTTTCTGATGAGTAGGTCAGATGTAAGTGCTGAAATCTCTCATCACTGTGATAGGATGTGTTCTTGTCTGGATGGGAGTCTTCCATCACTGTGATAGGATGTTTTCTTGTCTGAATGGATGTGCCTTTCTGATGAGTAGGTCAGATGTAAGTGCTGAGCCATTTCACAGATGTTAGTTGATGTGCCTACCATGCTGGTGAATGTGAGTGTTGGGCCTTTCTGATGTGATTGTAGTTTACTACATGATTAGATGTGAGTGTTGGGCATGCCTTTCTGACGAGCAGGTCAGATGTAAGTGCTGGGTGAAGACCTACCTGGTGGCTAGGCCTACAACCAGCATGAAAAAGGGCTGGCTCTGTAGAACTTCCTATGACGAGATAGTACACACATGATGATGAACAGAGGAGATCCAGATCGAGCTATGATCCAGATCCGGTTATGATGACTCTGAGAGATCCAGATCGAATGATGATCTAGATCCAGCAGTGATGATCCAGATCGAGAGATGATCTAGATCCAGATCCAGATCGAGTGATGATCCAGATCCAGTCCAGTGATGATGATCCAGATTGAGTGATGATCCAGATCCAGTGATGATGTTCTATGATGATCCAGATCGAGTGATGATCCAGATCCAGTTCTATGATGATCCAGATCGAGAGATGATCCAAATCTAGATGACTTGAAGATGAATATGACTTGAAGACGAAGATGACTTGAATACGAAGATGATCCAGTTGATACAGAGAAGAAGACCAGTGCTGAAAATCGTGTCGAAAGAATACCTTCCTAGTTAAGAGGGAATGTTGATGTATATGTAACTTAGGAATGTATTCTTCTATGTATCTTATGTATTGTAACCCGATGTTTATTCTGGGATGTCTCTATTATGTATTTGAGTCATGTTGTCATTCCCCGATGTTCCGATCGGGAGGATTAATAATGTAAACAAGTCTTATCAAGTCATTAGGTAAGTCCCCATAGTTTCGGGGCACTTGAGTTATTATACACTAATTAAGGTGTAGGCTCGAGTAAGTAATTGTAAGTTGAGCCTACGTGAGAAAATGCACTTCAAGTGAATGGAAGAATATAAATAGAGAGTGAGTGTCTCTCTATTTATCACTTGTACTTCACATCACTTACTCTCTCAAGTATGGCGCACTAGTGAAGAAGGAAATACTTGGACTAGACAAAAGAAGAAGACTACTGTTTTTGGGAGTGCATATTACTATTTTGGGGTCTTACATCTTGTGGTGATTCTATCTTAGAGGAAGTTGCGGGGTTTTCTCCATTTATGGTTTCCCCGATCAAAACTCTTTGTGTCTCTTGTCTCTTGTGATGTGCTTATGTTTTATTGCTGTGCTTGTTATTCTCTCAGTGAAAAGATCCTAACATAATGCTAGCTTATATGTTGAAAAACTAACACTACTTCCTTAGAGGAGCCATCCTTCCTTGAAGACATGGAGAATATCCAAAGAGCAATGTGCAACATCAAAGGTAATTTCATGTCTTTGTTTTTTGATAGAAAAAATGTCATTGAGCTTAGTGAATGTTTACATGAATCCTACTTGAAGAATAATGAAGTTATTCATAAGCTCACAATTCAAAATGAGTACCTTCTTGAAAAGTTGCAAGACACTTGTTTTTCCTCCTATGTTTCAGATTGTCAAATGGTAGATTGTTTGGAGGATTCTCATGACATGGTGGTGTTGCACCTGCAACAATTTCCCAAAATTCTAAAAAAATTTAGGACCCTCCTTTACTTTGAATAAGTTGGCTTTCTTCCTGGTTTCAGTCTGGTGACTTCTGGTCTATGGATTTTTGGAATGTTTTACAGCACTTTGAATTGCTATCAATCGATCTGTTTTTCTCCTCTAATGCTGGGAAGAATCCCATCCTTGATCGAACTCATCGTTGTTTTGCATATCTTTCAAAACCGTTTTGAATCGGGAGTTAAGTATATTTGACTATCCGCCGTTGCGGGTGGTTTTCAATTCTTCACCTGGCGGATGGTTTTTGATTGTCCCGCCGTTGCGGGTGGGTTTCGATTCTTTGATGTTTCGGGTGGTTTTTTATTCTTCATCAGAGGGGTTGAGTTCTCCCTCGTCCGGCATTGTGGACAGATCTTCACTTTTGGCGACCACTATTACGGATCATTTTGGGCTTTGACTTTCTCTCACCCTTCAAATTGCGTTTTGTTTTTCTCCCGGCCGCGTATCGGAGCCCTCTTTCTACCGTTGCAGGCGGAGTTCAACTTATCAATATCCGTCGTTTCGGGGGAGTCCGGGTTCTTGGTCTTCGATCTCGGTCCTCGTCGACGCCCGATCATTGTGATTCACACGTTCTATTGACCGTTGTGGGTGAGTTGGTGCTGGGGACCGTCCGCCGTTGCGGACGGTTTGGGGTTCTAGCCGCCCGAATCAGATTTGGTTTCGCGGCCGATTTAGAGCTTTCGCACATGTGACTCTTTTATATATACGAGGGGCGGGGGGTTGGATTTTTTATTGTTATTTTGGGCCCGAGCTGTCACTTTCCTCTCCGCGCTGTCGACCCTGTGAACTTTGTGGAGCTCTGTGCTTGTACCCGCGTCCAGGTGTCGGTTGGAATCTCAACCGTTGTCGCCTCACCAGCTGCACATTACTGCTAGGTAGGATCGTTACCGCCTTACCTCGTGCTATTCAAGGTTTTGATTGGGTAATGTTGTTGAGGCTTGGGGTATTACTAGGGTTGTGTATACATTTCCCATCCTGCCCGCATACTGAGTTTTTCCCCGCGGCTAGGTGCCATAGTCGCTTTTCTTGTGTTTTGCGCCCACATATTGAGATAATGCCCGGTTGGGGTAGCTGTTTGCGATTAGAAGAGGGGGGGAGTCATTTTTCTTTTATAGAGCCCACGCATTTTATTTATTTACCTCGGCCATTTTAGTTTCACCCTACGTGCAGCGGATGAAGGCACGGTGCAGGCGGTCGTTATGCCGCCTACATCTGGTTTTTTTCCTTGTAATAATGATGTCAGGGAGAGGTTTCAATGGGGGGTTTTTTGCTGGTGATTTGTGATGATTTCTCTACTGGTCAGTTTCCCTAATATGTATGCCCGTTTTGAGCCCCAACCTCTGCCTGCGCCGTCCCACGCAGTCCGTCGTTCTCGGCTGTCTAAAACCCTAGGGTCGTGCCGCTATATTGTTTACGATTTGAAGATAGCATGGATGTTGGCACTGGTGGGAGCGCCGTGTGCAAAAATTTGTTGTTGTTTCCCACAGTATCTAACCACACCAATGTAATTACCCTTTCTGCAAGCAGTATAGGCTATTGCAGTTTTCTCCTTGATGAAGCCTTGTCATCAAAATATTTGATATTGGGAAAGATACATTTGCACCTTGCGTTTAAGATTCTTGCTTGTGCCCTATGAGTTGTTATCATGAAAAAATGGCATACTGTGAAATAATGTAGATTTTAATACCAGCCTAATTAGGATTGATCAGGTTTTAGTATCATGCAGTAGAAGAACATTGCTCATTATATTGCAGTAGTGGATTGAGTTTATTTCATGCTAGTAGTTCTGATAATCAAGGCATTGTTGGGTTGTGCATACATGCATTGGTTTTTTGCCTGCTTTCACATTAAGTACATAAAATGGCACTTTGTATATGATTGTGATTTTATTAGGCGATGTTGTAGATATCATACAGAATGCTTTACATCATATAGACAGGAGCACGAAGTAGTGTGTGTTTGATTAGTCAAATATGCAAACTTCTATTATAGTTTCATCATTCAGTTGCTGCCATGATGTACATAGATAGAACAAAGTGCTGCACTCTGTTAGGTAAATATATGCACTCAAATGCCTTAATACTACAGTGTTACATATGGCAGGAAGAAGCCGAACTTACAATGTCCAAAAGGTAGAAAAAGAAGGCCCCTACGGTCGAAGAACAATCAGCAATAAAGGTCATCACACAGACAGAATATATATATGAGGACACCCAATGTGTCTCGGGTGTTGAGCCTAAAAATAAGTGGGATGAGATATACAGATTGATTTCCCACAGGGAAGTCCTAGACATGGGTCTCGAAGAAGATCCCATTTATGACAACATAGAGAAATCCGCCATCATGAAGGTGGCTACCAGACCAGAGTGGTTCCCATGCTCTAATGTGATGAGATGGATTCTTCCACACACAAACAGCAACACCATGCTTATAGGAAATGTCAAAGGTCAGGGCTATGCTGCATTTAGCCCAGGATATGTGGCGCTGGCTTACCACCTTCCAGAGCCTCAAATCTTCCTGTCAAATGATTGGTTGGATAACCTCAGGATGGATTTAGTGGAAACCCTGAAGACAATGCTCTTGCCAGGAAAGCTCTATCAACACAGAGCAACCAAGGATTATGATACAGTGAGCTTAAGAGCTCCTTACAAATTTGTAGCTCTGATGCTAAACAGGATTTTTGGTAGAGCCAGTGGCAGGCTCTTCAAATTTGAATGGGTCCCCATTATGTTCCATGTGGCAACCCAAGGAACAATCTTCAACTGGGCCAGCCTCGTATCAAGTAGTCTCTCTTCTTGCGTAGCTGCAGCCTTGGGAGGAGGAGAAGCCTGGAAGAAATCTGAATTCTATATGAGCTCCATTTTGATAGACTGCATACTATGCAACCAGCCTAGCCTTTCCCCGGCCTCAAGTGTGCTTGGGATAGGGAAAGAATGCCTTTATATGCAGCTTACAAACCACTGTGGGCTCATCAGTACCACAGTTATTACAGATAAGTATGTGAGCATTTCATTATGCCACTATACAAGCTGATCTTCCGGAAGGAACGTGACTGCATGTCGGAAGATGCTATGCAGGTAATAGAGGAGTATGGAGATTATTTCTTGTCAGACAATGGTATGTATCTTCGAATGTATGGAGGCTCGAAGACACCTTATCTACTGCCAAAGTATGCAACGGATTATATAATCCATAAAGAGGCGGTCAGACAAGTGTTCATTAACGGAGTTGGTCATTTCCTGTTCCAGCATAAGAAGGCTGCATATCCCCCTTTACCTTTCAAATTAGGTAGCTGCAGATTCACCAATGTGAAGCAAGCTGCCGAATTCATAGAAGAACTCAGGAAGTTCCATTTTGGGGAGATGCCTTTCCAGCGCAATGACACTCTTGGTAAAGTGGTTGAGCACTGCAAGAAGCATAAAGTGTTCTTTGAATATACCCATCATTATGATAAGGATGGATCTGTTTTTCAGAGAGCTCCAAACATGACGGCACTCAGCAGAAGATTCAAACCAAAGAACCCCACCAAAGGTGGAAAAGGGGCAGAGCAGGCCAAAGATGAACAAGCCAGAGCTGAAGAAGGAGCCAAAAGGATAAGGGAGGAAGCTCAGACGCTGGAAAATGAGGCTGCAGAGTGGCTACAGAAGGGAGAAGAAGAGAAAAGGAAAGCTGCCCAGGAAGCAGCTGAACTAGCAAAAGAAGCAGCCAGAGGAGAAGAAGAGGCATCCAGGCAAGCAGCCGAAGAAGCACAGAGAAAACTAAATGAAGAGCTCCAAGGGCAGGTGGCTGAAAAGATAAAGTTAACACAACAGGCAGCCTCTGAAACACTAACAGGGCAGAGTCGGGAAGAGGAAAACCCTGAGGTGCAAATCCTTCAAGTACCTATTGCTAGCACTCCTGTAACCCCTATGCTCCAAATAGTACCTTTCATCCAGAAGAAGGGGGAAGAAGTCCCTGATTTCAGTACTGTATACTATGACAGGACCACTAAAAGAATAATGAGGAGGACGAAAAAGAAGGTGGAGGTGAAAGATCTATCAGGGAAGATGGTCACCGATACAGCAGTTATGTTAGGGACAGATAAAGATCCTATGCTCACGATAAGAGCCGGGGCTGCACTAATTGATGCCTCCGCTGATAATATAAAGAAGGTGCTGATTGAATTGGAATCAGCTAAGAAGACTACTGCTCAGCTAAAAGACACACTGAGACAAGAAAGAGGAGAGAGTAGCAAACTTAAGAGGAAGTATGAACACATGCTAAGGGAAATGGAATCCACAAAGGGTGAAATCCATGCCCTCCAAATAGAGGCGCAAGCCAAGGAAATAGCACAAGAGGCTCTAGAAAATGTACAACAGGAAGTCCAAGATCTGAAAAATGAGAAGGAACAGTTGAGGGCAAAAGTGGAAGACCTAGAGGCGCAGCAGTATATTATCTATGAATCCAATACTGCATACACCCAAGGACTGAAAGAGCAGCTGGCTTCTCTGACTGCTGAACTGGAGACAGCAAAGGAACAGCAAGTCGATCTGCAGCCGTTTAAAGAATATACCCTAGCACAAAAGGCTAAAATGCTGCAGCTACAGACTGCTTTGGAAGAGGAAAGATGCAAAGTTCTTCAGATGGACAACAGGTTAGAGGAGATCATAGAAACTTCTTCCTATTTCGTAGACAGGTCCCAAGATGTTCTGGAGGTCTTGAACGCCAGATTGGAAAGACCAGAAGATGATGCCGAGATTCCAAGAGAACTACCAGCCAAAGATCATCAAACCCTCAGGAGAGATCATAGCCTAGTAGAATTTGCCATCAGCACTGCTGAAGACTTTAATAAGGTTGTCCGAAGAACACAGGTAGCATGCTCAGAATATTTCAAAAGGTTCCTTAATGCATATAACCGCTGCCAGACAGAGGCTAAGCTCAGGTTTGAAGAGTTCCCAGATCATGAAACCTTTGTGGACATATTGCAGAAAGGGCATCAAGATGCAGAGTCTAGGACGCGGCAAATTCGATCCATTGATGCCATAGTACTGAAGAACGAAGTGGGTCACGCAGCCGTTAGCATACAGGTTCTAGAAGACCAGCTTCGGTTGAGCCCAGCAAGGATCGAGGCCATCAGGAACCAAGTTGACAAGTTTGAAATTAACATCCAGTTCCTAGAGCCATGCGCTTTTGAAGGCCTCGCTGCTGAAGCAGCAGCGTGGAAAAAATTCTTTGAAAACCAAGCAGGATCCTCCTCATAGGGGACCGGTCAACTTTTATTAATGTAATATTTTTGTAAAATTTTTGAGAAATGAAGCGTTGGGAAAGCAAAAGGTTGGGAAGCCCAAAGGTCACTTTGGGCATCCCAACCATTTTGACTTTTTGTATAAAAGTAGGAAGCGTAGAAGCAAGACAGGGGATTTTTTCCCCAATAAGACTGGAAGGTTATTGTAAGAAGAACTACTTCCTTTTGCAATAAAATATTACAGTTTGCCTGTTGAAAGAAGATTGGTGGGATTTCAAATGTGTTGCCATGGATAGTCGAAAGATGAACTACTTTGTTTTTCAGCATTGTATCCATGAATCGTGAGATCATTCTAAGTTTATGACCTATGTCTTTGTTTAATGATTTCTCATTGATTTTATGAAATTTCCACCATGAGTAATGTATGCTTGTCATAAACAATTGGCTATCTGGTTGTGAAATATCTTTCGTTGTTTGTGCGTGTAAAAGTTAATGTCAGCTATCTGTAATTGCCTTTTATTATGCGCGCACATCCACATTATTCATATATGTTAATTATAATTTGGCTCCCCGGGGATAGGATCGAATAGATAGATGGGTAGGCATATAGATAAGTAGTAATTTTATCTCATTCCTGCATGTGTGATTCAGATGCATGGCGAGCTTAAGACGAGAGGTAAGAACCTGCGCATCACATTGTGAATGCTCTTTGCATCTTTCACCATCCTACATAATTAGTTAGATACTTGCATATCATTCTTAAGTCAAAAATACAAATTCCGGTGGACCGGGCCGCAACCGATAAACCCTTGTTGTTACTTTGACCTACGGTAGCCGGACCGTAAAACCGGACAGATTCACTATACCAAACAGTCAACGGGCTAGTTGGGAACGTTGATTGGGGATAATCCCTTACTGTTGTCGCCTACGAATTTCCAGGCCCCAACAGGTGGATCATGAGAAATTTGGAAATTTGAATGTACTTGATGCATTTGAAGATGTACTTGAAGAGATCCAAATGCTTTATGTGGTTGAAGAGGAACTTGAATTGTCTCTTGATGAAGGGTATGCAATTTTTAAAGAATAACATGATTCCTCTACATTGAAACCAATCTATGACAAAGGTTTCACTCTCTTGAAGGAGCTGCATAATCCTACCCCTATGGATACTTCACATTATGACAATTTTTCACTTACTGATCATTTGGGTGAGTTGGTTCTTTCTCCTACATCCTAAACTTCTAAATTTTGCAGCAGTCATCCTAATGAAGTATGGGTGAAAGGTTTCTTTTTTATGGTGCCACATGAAGAGCACGGACATTCTATTTCTCCTTTTGATGATGGA
>LPNX010004381.1:0-54653 GCA_001517045.1 Pseudotsuga menziesii | reverse complement strand
ATGGGATCCTCACCTATGTCATTGGAGCAGATTTGATTGGTCACTTGAAGCATGTATGCACTTGGAAAATGGTAGTCTACTCACTGGGAGGTATAAGTAGTTTCATGATTTCTTGGTGAGGCACCTCCTTGATGTTCATTATTATTATGTTGTTATATGCTTTGATGATATATCATGATGTTTGGAAGAATGCACAAGAAAATGGGATCTAGAAATTCTCTTTCCAAATGTATGGATTAGAGAGCACTCTTAATTGTTGGAGTGCAATGCAAGCAATGGGACCCTGGGATAGTTTTTAGTCCCATTGATTTCAAATTATTTGGGAAACAAGAAGTATGGGAGATGGATTCCCCATTTAATAAGGTGGTGTTAATCAGAGTAGTGCAGCAGCAAGCATGGTGGTTCATCTCTAAAATCTTCATGAAATCTCAAAGACTCAAGGTGGGCAGCTTAGTGGCAACTTCAAAGAATCATACAGAAAGCATGTTCTTCAACAACCATGTTTGAAATTGCTTGAAGACAAGAAATATTGGGAAGGGAGGATCTGTAATGTCCCAAATTTGGCATTGGGTCACAATGGCCAAATCACATTTTCCATATTCATGAAAGTTTTCAAATGGATGCTAAAAGTCAAATAATTTCCAAGGAGGAAAATCACTAGTTTCCCAGGTTGGGGGTGGAAACTTTGAGATTTGGAATAAGGGGGATAATAAATGATGTTTAGACATTAGAAGGGGATAAATATTTAATAATTTATCTTATTAAATAAATACAAGAGAAAATGGAAGTGGCAATAGAGCATGAAGACACATGGAGACTATGGGGCCCACACTAGCTAGAATTCCTATGTTAAATGGTATCTTTCTCTTGTAATTTTGAATCTATGGGAAGCATAATGTTTTTGGATGAATTATGAGGCTAATATACTTGTCAATATACTTCATAGGTCGAATTTGGGATGAATTGTAACTTACATGGGAGAGGAAGAGCCAAATGGGAGTTTCATGGCAACTTGGCTATATTCCCCTTACATTTATGACAGCTATGACACCAATGATGGAGATTCTATGACAGTTATGACCCAATTCAGATATGAAGGCTGAAATACTGACATACTGACATGTCAGGCCTGAATAGAGCATCTTGGAGGTCAAAATTGGGAGTTGGAGAAGGCCAAGAGGCTCCTAATCAAATTTGGGAGAAGAGGGAAGGTGAAGAGAGAGGCCACATGGCATAGCATGAGCAGCCACGCCAATTCAAATTGGATTTGGAAACTTAGAATAACAATAATTTTTATAAAATATAGGCATCATTCATGAGAAGAATATTTTTCTCATTTGTGAATTGTGAGAGCTAGTGGATGACTAGTTTTCTTGCTTAAGCCAATTTCGAGGGTGAAAGATTCCCATCCTAGTTGGTGTTTGGAAAGGCCACTCAGGTCTTTCATGGAGATTTAATGGAGTATTATTTGCAGTTGTAAGCTACAGGAAATAATTTGTATTCTTCTACTGCAGCACTCTCTCTCAACTATTTCCAGTTTTCACACCATATTCATGCCAATGGAGGGATTGCGCTTTGGGTGAGCTATTGATCTCTTTGGAGAATATTCTAATGCTCATTATATTATGTTATGATGTATATGCTATGTATTTAATGTTTAGAATACTCTCAGGTCTAAATACCCAAAATAATTCATGTAAAATTGTTGAACAATGAAGAAATAGTGTCATTTCCCCACTATCTTGTTGTGAACCATTGTAATGCTGATGATTTCAAATTGGGAGAGACTTTCATTGTCTATTTATGATTGGAGTCAGTTAAATATTCTCTTTTATTCATTCTTATAAATTTTTAATTCGAAATTCCCAAGAGTTGTATGTCAAAATGACTTTTAATGAGCAAACAATGACCATTTCCACTCCATTTTGATATATGCCATGGTAATGCTTATTATTTCGAATGGAAGAATGTAAATCTGATAAATGTATGATGTATGGACAGTAATTAATGTTTATTTCAAGTCTCATTTTCAGTACTTAAGCATTGGAAGCCATTTTACTCATTTTTATTGCATTGGGAGAAGATTTGGTGCATTTTCCCCAAGGGTTGAAATTGTGACTTGGGAGTTGTTTTGGAAAGAGTCATAACAGACTTTATAAACTGAACCATGATGCATATGAGAATTTTAAGAGGTAAATTACATGTAACAAGCCTCTGTTCATAAATTCAAGTGACTTTGGGATCATTTTTGAAGCTATTTCCGACAATTACCCTTAAGGGAATTGGAGCCCCAATTTGCTAGTAAAGACTCCTACTTTGAACAGAACATTAAACAAGTTTTCAGAAGTAATTGGGAGGTGAAAAAACATACATTAGCATGATATTTAAGTTATATTATCATTCATGTACCTTCAGAGAAAATTTGGAAGCATTTGGGTCAATTTAGAGGTCTAGACATCAAAACTAGTCAAAAGCCAAAATTGTGAAAAAATTGGAAAATTGGGCATTTTAATAAAATTCCAAAAAAGGGAAATTACAAGTTTCCCCATTTGATGGGGGCACTCAACACAATGGATACCATTGCTTCCTAAGGGGGGAGTAATAATCTAGATGGGTATAGGTGGCCACCCACCTATTCCACTGGCTCAAAATAGTTTCTCATGTTGACAATTTTCTTGTAATTTTTTGCAATTTTTCGAGTCCTAAACTTTTGGGGCCATTTTGAGGCCCTAAAAAAAAAAAATTAGAGATTTGGGGGCCAAATGGTTTCTATCAGTGTTGTAGCTGCAACAAATTCCCAAAATTCCAAAAAAATTTAGGACCCTTCTTTTGCTTAGATTAGTTTGATTTTCTTCTTTGGTTTGATCTAGGGACTTTTGAGAAAGACTTTTCTTATGCTTGGATTGATCTACCACTTGTTTGATTCTTCCTATAATGCTTGAAACAATCCATTGTTCGTTTGAACTTCATCACTGCTTTTAAATTCGTTCTCAGCTTGTTTGAATCGAAAATGTATTTGCTTTTTCCCCCCGCTGTTGCGGATGGATAATCGGTTTTGGCTTCGTTGGTTTTCACATCGGCTGCTTTCTGGTTTTGCATCAAAACTTTTTATGACTTCTTCTTCCACAGTTGCGGATGGAAAAATGCTAAGTCTTCCAATCCCTGTTTGAATGTTCGGCTCCCGATTTGTGGTTTTAGCTGGCCCCGTAAGTCTCGGGCTTCCGCCATTGCGGCGGTAAAATGATTTCCCTTTTCCGAATATTTAGTCGTTTTGAATCCTGCCATTGTGGAAAAATAGTCAGACTTGGCTTCTAAGTTTTCTCCGACGCATTTTCTCAATCGGGCGATCTTTTGGTTTACATCGGAAGGATTTGTTATTTCTTTTTCCACTGTTGCGGGTGGCAAATCGTAAGGCCTCCTTATTATTACTGTTTGGCTTTTGATTCCTGCTTTGTCATTTTCATCAGTCCTGTAAGCCTTGGGCTTCCGCCGTTGTGGCTGCGAAAAGATTTATCGTTTCGGTTATCTAATCATTTTAAAACCCCGACGTTGCGGACGGTGATACCCTTTACGGTTCCGCCATTGTGGCTACCGAAGTGCTAACCTGGCCGATGTGTTAGTATTTTTTCTTCTGATTTAGACTTTACTCACGTTGCAGATTGATTTATCCTTCACGGGTCCACCGTGGCGGCTCCCGTCCCGCTTTCGCTCCGATGGTTTAGAGTTTCGACACGCGTTGTTTATTATCTCTCGGCTGTCCCCGCGGATAGAGTAATGTTTTGGTCATCCGCTGTTGTGGAAAGAAATAGACTTTCGATTTCCGATCCAAAGATCTTCGACATTCGATCTTTTAACTTTTCCCCCCGCCGCGCATGTTGACCATATATATGTATGGGGTTGGGATTGTTGGATTATTTTATTTTCTATTCCTGTTGGGATTGTCGCGAACTATCATAGTCGTGTGCTGTCGCCCGCTCGCACTCGCTCGGTCCCCCGTTTTCGGTACCCGCATTCTAGGTGTCTCGAGCTCGGAAGGTTGACAGGTCTCTCCATGCCGGTTACACGCTGCAGGCTCGTATTTGCCTTTCCCCGTTCCGTTTGAGCATGTGGTCGATGTTTGTTACGGTTAGGTTTTTTTCACAGCTGTTTTCCCCTTTATCTGTGAGTTACATGTGTATATATTGAGGATGTTGTATCATAATGGTTCGTGGGAGGGCGTTTTCACCTATAGGGTGTTTTTTTACTCTGTGGCCTGTCATTATGCAACCCTGTGCTTAGAGATGAGGGGGTTTGGTGCAGACGGCTGTTATGCTGTCTGCACCAATCCGCCCTGTGTGATGATGCTTGGGTAGGATTAGGATTCCACGGTCTCTCCCTGTGGGGCTTGGGCTGTTTACCCCGTTTTTGTGCTAACCCGCATCCTTTAAACCCCAACCGTTTCACCTACACAGTTCCGCGCGACCCCATTCGAGCTCAGTGTTGAACCCCTAGCCGGTGGAAGGGGATATGCCACTGCTTTTAGTTTGTTCACCATAAGTGCGTGGGCACGGTTTTGTTAGAGCACCATTGAAATTTTTCATTAATTCCCCCTGTCATTCCCCACAGCGAGATGGTCATGGTGCCCGCTGGTAGCTCAAGTTTTCTTCATTCTTATGTAGATTTGCTTCATGCTCAAATTCGGTGATAGAACTGTTTTACACATTTTTGGCTTCATTTAACTAATTGTTGTCATGGTACACATAGAAGCAGTAAAACGTTGTACTTTGTTATATAAATATTTGCAACTTAACCGGGAATGGATTAATGTTTACAATGTCATATATGGCAGGAAGTTTCGAATTTGAAATGTCAAAAAGGCAAAAGAAAAAGGCCCCTGTGGTCGAGGAGGAGCCAGAAGTGGAAGTTGTCACCAAGACTGAGTACATATATGAGGACACCAAGTGTATATCTGGTGTGGAACCTGAGTACCAATGGGGGGAAATATATAGGTTAATCACCCACAGGGAAGTGCCCGATATGGGCTTGGAGGAAGAAAGCATATATGCTAACATTGAGAGATCTTCGCTGATGAATATCGCTACAAGACCAGAGCTATTCCCCTGCTCTGAAGTAATTGGTTGGATCCTGCCCCATGAAGATGTAACCACGATGATTGTGGAGAACGTCAACAAACAGGGATATGCTGCTTATAGCCCAGGATATGTAGCCCTGGCTTACCACCTGCCTGAAGCGCAGGTATTTCTGTCGGACGATTGGTTGAATAACATTAGAATGGACCTTGTGGAGACCATGAAGAGAATGTTGTTGCCTGGAAAACATTTCAAAAATAGGCCAACAGGTGGTTATGATACAGCCAGCTTAAGAACCCCATATAGGTTCATAGCTTTAATGCTCAACAGGATTTTTGGGAGAGCCCATGGCAGGTTCTTCAAACTGGAATGGATACCCATCATTTTTTATGTTGCAACCCAGGGGACAATTTTCAACTGGGCCAGCATTGTATCTAACAGTCTCTTTTCCTGCTTGGCCTCAGCCTTGGGTGGAGTATCCCAAAAGAGATCTGAGTTCTACATGAGTTCCATACTTGTAGACTGTATATTGTGCAATCAGCCTTTCCCTGGCCTCAGGTGCATCTGGGACAGGGAGAGGATGCCTGTCTATTCTTTTTATAGACCACTGTGGGCACACCAGTACCACAGCCATTATCGAGAAGTATGTGAACACTTAATCATGCCATTATACACACTCATTTTCCTGAAGGAATGTGATTGCATGTCAGGGGAGGCGCTGCAAGTAATTGAAGATTATGCAAATTACTATCTGACTGAAGATGGACTTTACTTCAGGATGTTTGGAGGTTCAAGAGCACCCTCCCTGCTGCCAAAATACGCCACCGACTACATCATTCACAAGGAGGCAGTGAGGCAGGTCTTCTTGGATGGCATCGGAAGCTTCTTGTTTGAGCATAAGAAGGCTGCCTATCCTTCGTTTCCCTTCAAGTTAGGAAGTTACAGGTTCAATAGGGTGAAGAAAGCTGATGAATTTGTAGAAGAGTTGGAAAGGTTTCATTTTGGCGAGATGCCTTTCCATAGAAATGACTCCCATGATAGAGTAGTTGAACATTGCAAAGAAAACAACGTGCATTTTGAGTACACCCACCATTGGGATAGGGAAGAATCTGTCTTCCACAATGCATTGAATATGACAGCCTTGAGGAGGAGGTTCAAGAAGAAGATCTCCACCAAAGGTGGGAAGGGAGAGGAACAAGCAAAAGCTGAGGAAGAAGCCAAGAGAAGAAATGAGGAAGCCTAGAGGTTGGCACAAGAAGCTGCAGGGTGGCTGCACACAGAAGAAGAAGAGAAAAGAAAAGTTGCGCAAGACGCAGCTAGGAAAACTGAAGAAGAAGAAGAAAAGAAAAAGAAGCTTGATGAGGAGCTCCAAAAGCAAGAAGCAGAAAGGCTAAAGCTGACACAGACAGATCAGTTAGCCTCTGACACAGCTGGAGGACAGACCCAGGATGTGGAGAATCCCCAGGTTCAGGACCCACAAGTACCTGTGGCCAGCACACCCATGGTCCCCACACTCAAGCTAGTCCCCTTTGTACAGAAAAAAGGGGAAGAGATACCTGATTTCAACACTGTTTTCTATGACAGGGCGACGAAGAGAATAATGAAGAGAACAGAAAAGAATATTGAAACGAGAGGTCTATCAGGGAAAATGATAACGGATACACCCATTGTATTTGGAACAGACCAAGACCCTAGATTCACCATCAGAGCAGGAGCTGCATTAATCCAAGCTTCAGAGGATAATGTAGATAGGATCATGATAGACTTGGAGCTATCCAGGAAATCCTCTACTCAATTGAAAGATACATTGAGAAAAGAGAGAGAGGAAAAAAATAGGCTAAAAAGGAAATATGAAGACATGCAGAGGGAGATGAAGTCTTCTAAGGCTGAATTGCAGGTCCTCCAAGTGGAGAGACAAGTTTTGGAAAATACACAGGAGTCTCTGGAGAGAGTGCAGAAAGAATATCAAGAGCTAAAGATGGAGAAGGAATGGCTGCTGGGAAAAGTAGAAGAGCTAGAAGAGCAGCAAAAGATCATCTTGGAGGCTAGTGAGATGCACACCCAAGAACAGGAAAAGAAACATCAAGAGCATATTTCTTCTCTAACAGCTGCTCCGGAGGAAGCAAGGGAGCAGCAGGTTAACCTCCAACCGTTCAAAGAGCATGTCCTGGCCCAGAAGGCTAAGATGCTGCAGCTACAAACTGTTATAGAAGGAGAGAGGTGCAAAGTGCTGCAGGTAGGTAGCCGTTGGAAGAAATCCTGGAGACCTCCTCTTATTTCTTCTATCGATCTTAGGATGTCCTTGAAGTCCTGACTGCAAGAATGGCTAGGCTGGAAAACAATGAAGAAACTCCAGAAGAGCTACCAGCAAAGGATCAACAGGCCCTCAAGCAGGATTATGGCTTATTGGAATTTGCTATAAATACCGCGGAGGATTTCAAGAAAGTCGTTAAAAAGACAAAAGGAGCATGCACAGAGTTTTTTAGAAGGCTCCTTATCACCTACAACCGGTGCCAGATAGAGGCCGAGCAGAGGCTTGATGCTTTCTCGGACCACAACTCATTTATGGAGTTGTTGCAGAAGAGATATCAGGAGGAGGAAGCTAAAGTATAGCTTATTAAAGCCTTGGATGAGCAGATCTTGAGGAGCAAAGTAGATCATTCAGCTATCAGTGTACAGCTTCTGGAGGATCAGCTTCAGTTGAGTGTAGCCAGGATTGAGGCTATAAAGAACCATGCTGTGAAATTTGAGATCAACATTCAGTTTATGGAACCTTGTGCCTTTGAAGGCATTGCCTCTGAAGCTGTGGCATG
The DNA here is from genome assembly GCA_001517045.1 of Pseudotsuga menziesii. Lineage (NCBI taxonomy): Eukaryota > Viridiplantae > Streptophyta > Pinopsida > Pinales > Pinaceae > Pseudotsuga > Pseudotsuga menziesii. Next base: position 46,771 of record LPNX010004381.1, on the reverse strand, counting down.
GAAGAAGTTTCTGGACACCCAAGTGGAACCCTCCTCGTGAAGGATTGGTCATTTTGTAATATGTAACGATTTTGTAGATATTTGAGAAAAATTTTGGGATGCGAGGAGTTGGGAAGCCCAAAGGTTACTTTGGGCATCCCAACAGTCTCACCTTTTTGTATAAATATAGAATACTTAGAGGGAGGAGGGGCTTTTTCCCAGTTAGACATGAAAAGCAATATTGTAAGAAGAACTATTTCTTTTGCAATAAAGAAGTATTGTTTGCCTGTTGGAGAAAGATTGGTGGCACTTTCAAATGTTATGCTGTGGATGGCGAAAAGATGAACTATTTTGTTTTTTCAGCTTTTGTCCATTAACCATGAGATCATTCTAACTCTTAGAACCTATGTTCTTGTTTAAATGATTTCTGGTTTATTTTGTGGAATTACCTCCATGATTAATGTATGTCGTTCATAAAACAATTGGCTATCTGATTGTTGAAATATCTTTAATCATTTATGTGTTGTAGAAAGAAACATCAGCTACCTGTAATTTCTCTTTATAATGCATGCACAATACACATTACTCATAATTAAGTTACAGTCTGCTCCCCGGGGATAGGTAGATAGATAGTTAGTTTTATTTCATTACTGCATATGTGATTGAGATGCTTGTGAGTGCTAAGACGAGAGGTAAGAACCTGCACATCACATTGTGACTGTCCCTTGCATCCTTATCACCCTGCATGGTTAATTAGGCATGTGCATATCATACTTAAATCAAAAATACAAAATACACGGTGGACCGGGCCGCAACTGGTAAAACCTTGTTTTTTGTTACTTTGACCTATGGTAGCCAGACCGCAAACCGGACGGATTCCCTATACCAAACAGTCACGGGCTAGTTGGGAACGTTGACTGGGGAGAATCCCTTTCTGTTGTTGCCTGCAAATTTCTAGGCCTCAACAATCAGCATTCATTTTTCTAATCAAAATTTGTAAATCTTAGATATACCTTTCCAACGAGCTATCGAACGCCCAAATCAGAGATCGTATGGAAAAGTTATGACCCCGGGAAGTTGACTGTTCAACTTACCACCTTGGCGCCGCAAAGTTTATGACGGTTCATCTTTTAGGGTTATGTTTTGGACTTTTTGGGTTCTCACCTCATTCTTATTATAAATAGGCCCCTTTGGCCTCATTTTGTATTCATCTTATCATGAGTGAGTGTAGCCTCCATGTCTCTTCTCAGAGATACAGCTACCACCATTCTAGCTGCTTTTGTTTTACAGTTTGTTCTGTTTCATTCATTTAATAGAATCTGAGTTCAATGTATCACTGTGTTGATCGCCATATATATCTGCACATTTGAATATATATATATATTCTCTTTCATTTCATTCTCACATAAATCCGGATCACCTAGCTCTCGGAATCAATTTTTGAAGTTTGTGGCTCAAAATAGCTCCAATGCACTATGTGTGGTGAAAGTCAAAATGGTTTGGTAGAACATGAGTTTTTTACTATTTATAAAATTCCTTTTGAAATATTTACCCACTAGCCCATAGTTTTGACCCTTATTAACTCTTTTGAACTGTTTTTTTCCTAATATTGTGGTGTAGGGACTTGATTCGAGTGTACTTTTCCGAGGTATTGACCTGTTCGTATCCATTACAGATATAATTTTGAACTAGAATATAGGATAGGATCACATTTTCGCTTGCATTTTGCATCACCTTATGACCATATCACCTTGACTATAGGTACGAACCCACTTCGTAATGTTATGGAACCATCACATTGCTACTAGAAGTGGCATTATGTAAGTGGTAGAGCCTTCCTATTCATGGGTTCCCTAGTTAGGTCCCGCTTTTTCATTTGGTACCCATGGTGAGATTCTTTGCCTAGGCCTGGGAGTCCCTTTTAGTCATACCATGTCTTTGAGCGATAACCTCATATTCTCTCTTGAACTTTATGTTGGCCATCTCCCATAGGGAATCCTATTTATATCAAGTTGTAATTGAATTATCATGTGCTTGCTTTCCTTATTAAGCTTTATGTCCCCCCCCCATGTTAGAGTTATAAGCCATATAGACTAAGCTTGTCTCAATCCTATCCAAGAAGAGCCTTTTATATATCCTTTGCAGCTTGATCATCCACCACCGGGAGGAGACTTTCCCCCGAGTGTCCTTATCCTACACATTCTTCCTTGCATTGAGCATAGGTATGTTTCGCTGCTTGGAACTATTTTGCTTCCTCACGACACTCGTCTCCTCCTACTTATGTACTATAAGCACTTTTATTCTTTTTCAAGCTTCCTAATCTAAAAAAGTCCAAAAAAAGATGGACAAGAAATGATATTACTTTCGGCAGTTGTCGAGTCGTGTCTCCTTCGAATGGAGCACTGTATATTCCATCCATCGGTTGTGTTATTAGTATGATTTTAGGATTTGTACTCATTATTTATAGTTTTCTCCACCAACGGGTTATGCTTCAAGTCCATATGGAGCTTATGTTGATGCCACATGTGTCACCGATATGTCTCAGTTTGCATGTCGAGTCTATGTTTCCTGTCAATAACCATATGCCTTATGCTCTTGTTCAAAGGAAGTTTTATCCTGATTCGGTCATTCCTTAATTATATTTTCATTGCTTGTCACCCATTCCTAATACAGTTACTGGTTTGTGCACATATTGTTCATTCGAGTTATTCCAAATTATCCAGTGTTGTTGGGTACCTCGTGTTGGTTCATGGGGGATGCCTTAATTCCCTCCTTCCAGTGAATTCCATTCCATTGACTTCAGATCATTTATTCTGGAATAGGACTCTAGAGTCCATCGAGTGCCTTGAGACTTGCAGTCATCAGTGGCAGGTCCTCTCGCAATCGACACTTCTGGGAATACATCAATTTCCCATGATGGATGGACTGTTTCAAGTGTTCGACCTCAACACATCTATTCACACTTGTTAGGCTGCACTATGTACCTTGATTCATTATCATTATCAGTGGGATATCTCACGCCTGTTAACTGTATACATCAATGACCGATAATCAGACGATGGACTATCATGTTCAACCTTGACACACTTATTCACATGATGGGACATGTACCAGTAGAGGTTTGTGTAAAAAACCTCTGAGCTTGGTGGCATTCCACATATGCTACGTCCTTGATTGTGCTAGTATTCATGAGATGTCAACTCTCATGCCCAAATTCTAGTATATTATTAGATATATTCATCCATTATGGATATCTTTCTCACTATATATTGTATGTGGTGATGACCACATGTGGCATATGTCTATTATGCCTATTCATGGCCATTGTACTCTTATGTATCTGGGACTGCTACACTATATATTTGCAGTCACATGCTGATATTTATCATTGTATTGTACTAATGAGTGGTTGGTTTTTCCACCTGGGTCTTCATTACTCCACTTCTGGGATGGATATAATGTATTTCGACCATCATGTCACCCCTCTGACCTCACACATTAGGGGGAATTTGTTATAGTTTATTTTACCACACTTGGTAGATCACACTTTTATTGCTTTCCATGTCCCTCTTCAAACTCTTTGGACCGCCCTTGCTCGAAATATACTTTGATGATCCAAGAAATCCCTTAAAAACACACATGTTTATTGCCATACACGAGTTTTATCTTAAAAGTTGCATGTGCACACAGCTTGCTCCACTGTAACCCATGTACATTGGTAAATGTGCACAAAAAATAAAATATTTGTATTTTTCCTCAATGAGTCACGAATAAGTTGACTCTTGGCCTTCCATATGCCTAGAAACGCTCTGAATTGACCCTTCATTGCCTATTGAAGGGTTATATATTGAGCATCTTGTATGCATTAGAGGAGGAGAACACTTGAGAGCAAGGAAACTATAGTTCATTGTTTCCTCATTCATTTGTGCTTGAGTCTACATCCCTTTGTCCTTTTGAGCACACATTGCTTCTCTTCCCAAGCTTGCCATTGTCTTGTGAGCTTGCCATTAAGATGGAGGATTGAAGTGGTGGAGGACTCAGTTTTGACGAGGTTCTGATAGGTTTTGTCACTGTTATCTCTGTTCATTATTAATAGAAATATCCATTTCTCGTCCATTACATGTGTATCACTATGAATATTTGTATCCATGGATGTAGTTGTATTTGATTATACATGTTGGATTTATATATGCTAGAGTAGGCCTAACACTTTAACATATATCATGCTTTCCTTGTTCATTATTGTTGAGGGTGAATTGTAGGTACAAGCATGGTGGAAAATCTCAATGGGGATCTACTACAACCGTCTGAAATAAGGTATGTTCTGTATCCCTTAGTGTTAGCAGCATTTGTTTCTCTTGCATATTGAAGTGGATTGATTTTCGGTGCCATTCAGTCTGTTGTTGTCTACCCAAATCCATAGGAAGTTTCTCTCTATAACAATATATATGCAGAAGCCAAAAGGTTTTGTTACTAATCCATCTCTTATGTGTAGGTTGAAGAAATCACTATATGGGCTAAAACAAGTTCCCAGAGCTTGGTATGCCAAGATCAATGGATTTATGTTATCACGGAACTTTAGTAGATGCAGGTCTGATCCAAATGTCTATTTGAAGTTGATTAATGGTTCAATCATTATTATTATTTTTGTATGTGGATGACCTTTTGATAACAAGACGTTCCATGAAATTAATTGTCTCCTTGAAGGATGCATTGAACCATGCCTTCTCTATGACTGATTTGGGATTGTTAAGCCAATTTTTGGGGCTTGATATTTCTCAATCAACCCTTGGAATCAAAATACATCAGTTCAAATATTCTTCAGACCTACTAAACAACTTCAACATGAAGGATTACAAGCCAAGTAAGACTCCTTTCCTGTCAGGAGTTAAGCTTGAAGAAGAAAAATCAACTCCTTTGGTAAACAACACATTGTATAGGAAGCTAGTTGGTTGTCTGGTCTATTTGACTCACACGCGACCTGATTTTTCTTATGTAGTGAGTGTGGAATATAGACACATGGATCATCCACATGAAATCCATTGGAGGGAATCAAAGAGAATCTTGCACTTTTGTGCAAGGAACAAAGCCACATGGGATTCACTATGTTGTAAAATCTGACCTAGAGTTAGTTGGTTTTATTGTCTCTGATTGGGCAGGTGATAACACTAATAGAAAATCAAATTTTGGATATGTATTTATACTTGCATATGGACCAATCAGTTGGTAAAGTAAAAACCAAAGTGCCATTGCACTTTCTTCTACAAAGGTAGAATACAGAGGTGCTATGAATGTAGCTATGTTGGATCAAGTCTTGTCACTGAGAGGGGGGGGCGGTGAATCAGTGATAGAAATTTAAACACAATTTCTTTTCTTTTAGAAAATGTAAAAAAAAAAAATTTGGACACAATGTTTTAGCACGGAACCCAATCAGGTAATCCACCAACATGTTTCTATTATCTGCAAAACTTTGTCTTTACAATATACAATAGTTAATTGCAAGCACCCACTTGTTGGAGACCACAATCCCCAAGTTTCTCAGCCACTACTGAAGGATGCACCCACACCCTAGTTTTTGCATGCACCTATAGACAAGGATACACCAATACCTTGATTCTTGAGCCACTACTGGAAGGATGCTAAAACCTCCTTGCAGGCATGTAACCCACCCTAGCACCACCCTTGAATGTATTTTTATCAGACTTCCAGATCTTCTTTAAAAACTCTATCTCTTGTTACTCTTCTTTGGTCTTTGTCTTATGCTTCGGTTGCATAGATTTGGATGACAGAGACACTTTACTTACCATTTGATCTTCTATTTATATATGCTTCCTAATTATTCAAGCATCACACCTTTTAAAAATAGGACTCACGTCTTTCCCCTTCGCACCCCTTCAAATCTCTGTTAATTTTAATTTATTTAATCATTTAGAATATATCTATGTTATATCACTAATTTTTAATTAATTAATTAATTAAACTCTTTGGTATTCTCATGTCTTTGAGATTCTTCCATTCATAAGCTTACTGGTATTATCATCTCTAGCTGCAGGCTTTCCTTTCTTTCAAGCTTCATCATCTCTAGTTGTTGGGTGTGTTTCTCTTCGAAAAATTGGGCTTCACCTTCCATCTACAGGATTCATCTTTTCACATCACAGTGGGCATCATTACCATGCGGGAACTGGCCTTTCTGCACTTTTCTTTCTGCCTTCCGCTTTTCGAGATGGCCTTTATGCAAGTTCCTTTCTGCACTTCGAATTGCGGAAATCGAAAACTCAACTTTTCATAAATCCAAACCTTTGCACTTCCCCTTTTTCACACTGGCATTTCCGCACTAGCCTTTCCGCACTAACCTTTCTGCACTGGCCTTTCCACATGCGCATTGCGGAAGTCAAAAAACAATATTTCAAGTTTTTCAGGATTCTACCTTTCCACTTCCGCAATGGTCCTTCCACCGTTGTCTTTCCGCACCAACCATTCCGCAATGGCCTTCCCGCTTTCCGCCTTTTCCGTAATGCGAAATGTGGAAATCAGAAACTTAACTTTTCCATGAATTCAATTTTTTTTTTCCGTATTTTTTCACCCGCACTTCTTTTCCGAACCATCGATCTGGTTGCGGAACTATTCTTAGTCGTCCGATCTCGATCCCTTGCGGAAATTTTCTCCTGTCCACTTTCCTTTCGAATCTCTTCTTGACCTTAGATTTTTTGTGGATCTTCATTTTGACCGTTGATCTATTGTGGAATGATTTATGATCATCATATCTATCATTCATTGTAGAACTCGTCTACATTCACTATTTCTTTACTTATCCAATTTTAATTTCAACATGCAAACTAACATTTTTCTCTTGTTTTGGCAGATTGATATTTCACTCAGGTAAGAAACAAATGAGAATCTAACTTCATGGTTGGATATCCATTTCAGCAAGGAGCATGATCATGTCATCCTTAGATATTATTGAGACACACAAATATTCTGGAGAACATTTGAAAATAGTCTTCCAACCTTTTGTTATGACACTTGACAAATTTCTTAGGCTGATCCAATCTACCTAAAACATTGTTTTGGCAGGTCCATAACTTCTCTCTCGGCTACTTCCAAGACAAACCGAATACTTGGTCAAGTAGAGAAAACACAATTCTACAAGACCCCTATGTGTTGTGGGATTTACTCTAACCCATGATTTAGGGAGGTCATTCTCCTAGACCCTCTTAGACCAGTTTTTGACTATTTATCCATACTTAGTCAATTTCCTGATTTTCACCAATTGCCATATTTCTCCATAATGATTTCACATCATCTACTTTGTCATCATAGGCAATGTCTCTTACCAATTTACCATCAATTGTGTTATTCTATGTCATCATCTCTTCCATTTTTGTTCATTACATGTCATCTCTACCTTTGGCTTTCCTTTGAATTATATTGAGTTCACTCTGCCATCATGTCCTTCGTTATTCGTTTGTCATCACTGAACTCATTTTGACATCAATGACAACTATAATCCATATTTCCAAAAATCTCCCCCTTTGGCATTGATGGAAACACCTAAACATTCTCCCCCTTTTACAACAATGACAAAGGATAACACGTTATGCCATTGAGGATTTCCTGTCTTTCTTCTTTTTGAAAACTCCCCCTGTGATCATATATCTCCTTTGTTAACTGGACTTGGTACTAACCAATATTATCATTTTTCTTAACATTTCCTTTCTTACAACAGGATCTTGAATGATAATTTGAATAATAGATACATGGAATCCCCCTGTCACTGTAATTCCTCTTCTCTTCCAAAATTTTTATAAAAGATTTAACACTCAGCGTTACGCTGTTCTTTGTAATATGTCAACTAATGTTTTTCTCCCAAAAAAATTTACAGTCTCTAGAAAAACTGTCATACGATTTAGTTCGGTTCTAAACTTAGCAGAACCACTAAATGAACCAACCCGGTCAAATACCAAGTAATATTACGCATCTAGCTTATTTTGTTAAACACCCAACTATTTCAACCGGCAAAATCATCCTCAAGTGTTGGATCTCCAATCAACGGTGGAAAATAAACAAAGTAGGTTAAGTTTTAAAATTTCGCACCCATATTCCTTCTTAACTCACCTGCTGGTTTTCGCTGCGAAATAGCTTGTGGACGGTCAAATATGTGTACCCACTAAATCGACGATGGACTCCAAATAAGGTTAGATGAAATTTAAAAAAAAATTGCGCACATCAGAATTTTCTACACCTTGCAACTCTTCCCGGCAAAATTGTTGTGCGTTGTTGATCTCTTTCGACGATCGATCTCGACTGTTGATTGCATCTCTAATTTCCAGCGATTAGTTTTGAATTTTGCAGCCTGGCCCCTCTTTTATTTTCCTCGCTCTTTTATCAACAAAATCCACCTTAACTGCTGATCTTGAAACCCTTTCGATCCCAACCACACAATTTCAGGAGTATGGGTGATTAGTTTAGATTTAACTCATGTTGAGGCCTGGAAAATCGTAGGTAACAACAGTAGGGATTCTCCCCAATAAACATTCCTAATTATCTCGTTATGGTTTGGTATGGGGAATCCATCCGATTTATGGTCCGGCTACCGTAGGTCAAGCAACGGTTAAAATGTTTTATCGGTTGCGGCCCGGACCACCGTTTAGGTGTATTTTTTAGTTTTTTATATTTATGTATGATGTGCAAGTGCCTACCTAAGTGCAGACAATAGAGATAATGAGGAGTGTCACAATGTGATGCACAGGTTCTTACCTCTCGCCTTACCCCTCTTGCTTCTAAATCACAAACAAAGAAAACTAACTAAGACTAACTAACCTATTCCTAGGGAGCAATACTATAATTAATGGTGAGCAATGTATTATATAACATGCATAAAGAAAAACTACAGATAGTTGTTAACATTTCTGAATACATGAATATCTATAGACAGATGAACAAAGAGATAGCTCATTGTTAATTAAAACATTCATTACTCAAATACGATTGTGAAAATTTCACAGAAATAAATAGGAGCACATTCACAACATGAAAGAATTCATAAGTTAGAATGATCTCACAATTCATGGAAATAACCTGAAATAGAAACAGTTCACATCCAACCAGCCCATGTCAAACATTTGAAACCCCACAGTGCTTTCTCCAACCAAAAAATATAACTCTTTATTATAAGATGAATTAGTTCTTCTTACAATAATCTTCCACAAAGATGGTCTGAAAAAAGGTCCATTACTACCTAAAGCTTGCCTATATTTATACAAAAATCAAAAACTCTTGGGCTTCCCCTCATTGCCTTTTGAGCTTCCCCAACCTTTCCTTTACAAAAATTTGTCCTTTAGCTTGTGAACAAAAGATAAATATAATATATTACATTATTTATCAACATTCCAAAATATTCAACTAGGAGGGCCCAGCTTGTTCGTTCATGAACTTTCCCCATACATTTGCATCTGCTGCTATGCTTTCAAAACCAAAAGGCTCAAGGAATCAAATGATAATTTCGTGCTTAGAAGCTTGATTTTTTACACCTTCTATCCTAGCAGGAATCAAGCGCATCCGGTCCTCTAACAAGTGAATGCTCACAGCTGCATGGGCTATCTCAGTCTTTAGTATTTTTTCATCCAACTACTTGACTTGTTGGATGGCCTATTCATCCTCACTGCATCTTTGCTATAAATGTTTCAAAAACATTTCATGCTCTAGTAGCACTTCCAATCTCTTGGCAGCAGAGGTCTGACATCGATTATACATTAGGAGCACTCTCCTACAAAATACGGCATAGGCATTCTTTGTTTTCTTCACTGCCCTGTTTAATTCTTCTGTTGCGTTACTGGCAAACTCAATCAACTCGTGTTCTTGATTTATTATCTCTTGATCTTTGACAGATATGTCTACGGGTGACTCTTTTTTGGTTTCTACCCAATCCACTCTTCCCCTCAGAGTTTCCAATATATCCTGGGTTCTATCCAAAAAATATGAAGTTGTATTTACAATTTCTTCTAATCTGATGTCTATCTGCTGGACTTTAAATATTTCTTCTACCATTTGTAGTTTCATTTGATGAATCTTCTTTCTAAGCATCAGGGCATGCTTCTTTAAAGATATGATGTTAGCTTTATGCTCCATAGCGCTCTTTAGTGACACTACCAATGAATTCTTCTGATCTTCCAAGGCTGCTATCTAAGTTTCATATAGATTTTCCTTCTCTTCCGTAGTAGTCTTCTGCATTTCCAACTCAGTCACTTTACTTTCCAATCTGCTCTTTTCTTTATTCAGTCCTTCAACCGATAACTGAAGATGATCTTTCTCAGCCTCCAAACTCTGGTATTTCAGTTGTGGTTTCCCCAACTCTACTAAGGTGGCTTGGGAATTCCTCTCTATATTTTCTACAGATATTACCAGAACATCTTTATCTTCCTGCAAAGTTTGACATTCTTCCTTTTATACTTTGACCTCACCAATCATGTCGTCATACTTTCTCTTCAGATTCTGGCTTTCACCCCTTTCCTTCTTCAAAGTCTCTTTCAGCTGGGTGACCCTTTTATGGGACTTCTCTAGATCAGTCATGATCCTGCCCACATTGTCTTCAGTGGCTAGGGTTAGAGCTACCCCAACCCTCGCTATTAATCATGGATCCTTATGTGTACCATGAACCACTGTTTTGTTAGTCACCATCATTCCTGGTTTACCCCCAGTGTTCACCTTCTTTTTAGTTCTTTTGACATTTCTCTTTTTCTCTTTGTCATAAAATATAGTGTTAAAATCTGGTACCTCCTCCCCTTCAATAGGCATGAAAGGAATCAAATCAAGTCCAGACAATGAACCTTATCCTACCACATTACCAGAAGGAACAACAGTCTCTAATGGATCAATACCAGACTGCCCTTGTCCTTGATCATTAGGATCTTTTTCTTCTTGTATATTCCTTCATCGCCTTGTTCTGTTGGATGCTTTTCCTTTTGTGCATCTTCTAATCTAAAACCCTTGCTCTCTGCCTACTTTTTATGTGTCTCCTCTTCTCCTTTTCTTCTTTCTTCTTCTTCAAGATTCTTTGTTGCTTCTTCAACTGCTCGTTTATTTTCTTCTTCTTCTATCCTTAACCAGCTTTCTTCCTCCTGTTCTAGTCTGTTGGCCTCCTCCTCTCTCTTCATTTCTTCTTCTTCTTCTTTCCTTTTCAATTTCTTCGCAGCTTTGCCTTTACCACCCACAGTTGCTATCTTTTGCTTGAATATTTTTCTTAGGGATGTCATGTTCTTAGCATTGTGGAAAGTCTCCTCATCTTTGTCCCAAAAATTGGTGTACTCAAAATGAACTCCAGCTTCTTTGTAGTAATCATCTACTTTGTCCTCGGAGTCATTTCTATGGAAATTCATTTCACCAAAATGAAAATATTCCAATTCCTTGACAAACTTTATTTCATTCTTCACTCTTGAAAATTTGTAACTTCCAACAAAAAAGGGCACTGCAGGATATACTGCCTTTTTCTGTTCAAAAAGAAAATTCCCTACTCCATCAATATATAACTGTCTAATAGCTTCTTTATGGAGTACATAATCAGTAACATATCTCAAGAGCAGAGAAGGGGCCCTTGAACCACCATACATTCCTACATATAAACCATCCTCTGTTAGATAGTAACTTCCATATTCTTGCATGACCTTGAAAGATTCTTCTGACATGCAATTGTGTATAAAGGCATGATGAAATGCTCACAGATCTCCTTATAATAGTTGTAATATTTGTGAGCCCAAAAAAATTTATAAGTTGCATACACTGGAGCTCGTTCCTTATCCCAATGGCACTTTAAGGCAGGAAAAGGCTGAGCGTACAGAATGCAATCAGTCAAAATAGAACTCATGCAGAATTCTGACTTCTATTGGGACACTCCTCCCAATGTTGCGCTTATACAAGCTGACAAGCTATTTGACACTATGTTTGCCCAGATAAAAATGGTCCCTTGTGTAGCAACAAAGTAGATAACTGGTATCCAACCCATCTTAAAAAAATTCCCATTGGCTCTTCCAAAAATTATGTTCAGCATCAGAACAATGAATCAATATGGAGCACGGAGAGTCGATGTCTCATATTCTCCAGAAGGGCTTGTCTTGAAATTTCTGCCCGGGATCATCATTTTCTTCACTATCTCTACCATGTCTAGACCCAGATCCTTTAACTAACTTTCAGTGAGATAAGTCTATGGTGATGGTATCTTATATGCCATGGATACATAAGTAGGGCTATATGCAGCATAGCGTTGCTTCTCGGTATTCGCTAGGATCATCCTTGTTACATATGCTCTGGGTGGAATCCAACCTATCACTTCCGAGCATGGAAAAAGCTCAGGCCTAGTAGCCACTTTCATAAGGGATGATCTTTCAATGTTAGCATATATGGGCATATCTTCAAAACCATCATCAGGGACACTCTGGCTTGATATCATCCTATACACTTCTCTCCACTTGTATTCTGGCTCAACCCCAAAATCACTTCTACCTCAGGTTCTTCTTCAGCCGCTTGGGATTTCTTCTTCTATTTTCTTGGCATATTGTTGTGTTGAAAATCAACCTGTAACAATTATCCAACATGGTTTCATTCTAATTCATCCCTTGCAAGTAGTGAGAAACAATAAACATACACATATTACCATTTATTTGATATGCATATTGGAAACTAATGCCAATACCACAGTCCTTCTGAATGAGAGATTTCAAACAAAGAAAACCTTCAAAATATTTCTACTCCCAAAACCTACCCAAAAACTCTGCTAGCTCAAAACCCTAATCTCTTCCAGCCTCCTAAAACCTATATGGGTATCTCGATTGAGGCACAACTCACAACACTGTCTTTTTCAATACAACACTCTAAAATCCTAATTTACTGCGCGACCCTCCTGCATCCCACGGGAAACTATTATTATAGGTGACATGTTTGTCTAACCCAGGCTAAAAATGGAGCAATCAAGAACAAGGTGGTGCAGACAGGGAAACACTCATCTGCATCGTGCCCTAAACCCCAACAAAACTATCATACGCATACTCATGGCAGACAGACTAAAACTTCACCGACCAAAATGAAACGTTCACAGCCAACGGGTTGAGCCCTCAGTAAAAGGATAAAAATCACCGCAAGAAAACCACAAAATGCAAAATAAACCTAACCCTATCCACCTAGTGGTTAAACATTAACAAAACTATGAATAGAACCTACCTAGCAACGATGATACACGCGACCTGGACAGGGAACACCTTTTGCGGGCATAGAGGAGGATGAATGGAAGCTTGACAGTTGCGCAATCAACAGGACGGATGGCTTCTACAATGAAAATGACAAGTATCAAACCCAAAACGACGTTATATAGACCTCGACCGGGAGCAGAGAACACTAATGGGAAAAATTCTTAACCACACATCAGACACATAGTCCTGAAGACATCTGCAATATCAGACGAGAATGACTCTACCAACCCAAAATCTCATGGGAAAACACATCAAAAACCGGCATGACTAACCTCTTCGAAATCGGCGAAGAAAACATGAGGTTTCGGATCATCTCAATACTAACCCTCCACAATGTCGGGCAGGAAACAAACTAAAACTTCGACTCGTTCCGGCAAACAAACCCGACAGTGAGATTGCCCACATAATCGGTTATCGGAAAAAGATAGTCGAAGGAACATCCAATCCATCGGATCTGCTTGATACTAAGAAGCTGGAACCTCAGCAAACCAACTCCAAGAGGATAGACAAACTCACACCCGATGCAGTGACTTAGATCTCGAAAGGCTCCCGATAAAACCCATCGGAAAGCTAGTGGACTGTACCTCCGCAATATCAGAAGACTAGTCCACTAAGCATCTGACACAGACATGCAAAAAGATTATGTTTTTCGGGAAAACTGTTGAGCTCAGGGCCAACTTTGGAAAAAATAAAACATTCCTAGGCTGGTTTGAAGCTAAAACAAACAAGGGGGGACCCTAAAAATAATTTTTTGGGGGAAATAGTTGCAGCTGCAACAATTGGCGACTACCTGGAAAACACAAATATCTGAACAACTTACTCTTTGATATGACAGACTGTTTCAGTGATATCATTTTATTAGATTTCTTCAAGGTATATGGATTCCTAAATGCAAGATTTATGCACTTTAATCATTGATGATAATCCAAGTTTAAGAAGGGGAACTAGGATTTCAAAGTTTGGATAATTCTTCTGAGGCCAAGAATATGATTTTTATTTTACCTTTGCCTTTGGGTGGCTTCCAACGTAGACACCATATAATCGTAACATATTGTAAACAGATGTATTTGTTTGTTCCTCATTCCCATGCCAATTTTCATTTTTTGTGCTTTTGGACTTGTGTCCCTTTTTCGTCCTCCTCATTGCTTTCTTTCTGAATTTTAATTCAGGCTCCTCTATCCATAGTGTCCTTTTGTGTGAGAGATATTTCAAATTGTAACTCACGGACGGAGAAGAACTTTGGCAATCTCATTCATACTGATGCGGTTTCAGCATATGTTTTGATACATATTGTTTTTAGGATTTTTTTACTTTTGTTAGCCTTTTGGCTTTCAATTTATGGCATGGGATCATTTTAATATAATACATTGTTTACCTTGCTTCCTTTCCATGGGTCTTTTCTTGTTACCCCCTATGACAGTTTTAATGTGAAATTAATGGAGCCTCAAAATAGTACTCTAGACTTTTCTATCCTAAGTTATTTCACAGGGATTAAGCAGGACTTCAATGTGTTCATAACCATTTAGAAAATCTGCTAATCTTGAAGAAATTTTTAAACATTGTACGATTCAATAGTAGGAATTCTCATGATCAAAGGTTTCAATTTATCCAGAACTCTAATGAACTCCATACAACCAAAAGTCCTGCTGATTTATTGAAACATAAGCAAACAAAACTTTACAATCAAAACTCTAAGCAAGTAAAAACAAAAAAACTAAAACTAAAGCAAGCAAGCCAATCAAATCATTTATTTATGTACAAGAAAACAAAATCAAAACCATTAAGACAAATAAGGCTTGAGAACTAAACCATTTACTGGTAATTTCTCTTCCCACCCCTGTAAGTCTTGCATTTTGTAAGTTGAGGGGCCTATATTTGCCACAATCTGAAAAGGGCCTACCCATAGCTGCTGAAACTTAGTGTGCTTTCCCTTCTCATCATGTGGGTGATCCCACTTAAGAACCAGATCACCTACTTCGAATTCTTTGTTCCCAGCTTTATGTTTGTCAAACCATCACTTCACCATTTCTTTTTTATGCTTAAACCTTTCACGGGCTTCGGATCTAGACTCTTCTGCCTTAATCAGGTTATAAATTCGAATTTGTAGAATTTCATTATCAATACCCCTAGAGTCTTGGGCTAGTCTGGAAGATGGCAATAGAATATTAGGAGGGAGGACAGCTTCAGTGTAAGGTGACACGCCTAAGGAATTCTTGGGTGTGACTCTATCAGCCCAGAGTGCATTAGGTAAAGCTAGATGCCAACTCCTTTGATTTTCTATCACTGTTTTCTTTAAAATTCTAATTAGATTTTATTTGTGGATCCTGCTAAACCATTTCCTTGTGGGTAGTAGTTTGCATAATAGTGTAGCTTAATTCCTCTTTCATTAGAAAATGCAGTTAATTTCATAGATGAAAAATAAGAAGCATTATCAAAAACTAGGGAAATTGGAACCCCAAGCCTAGTCATAATGTGGTTCTGCAAGAAATCCATAACTGCATCTTCATTTACTTTTCGTAACGGAATAGCCTCGACCCATCTGGTGAAATAATCGATTGCCGTCAGAATGTACTTATGTTGTAATGAGGAGTTTGGATTGATTTCTCCAATAACATCAATTCCCCATTATTCAAATGGTTCCGAGATAATCATTGGTTTCAATGGTCCTGCTACTTTGGCTTGTCTCCCAATGCACCTTTGACAAGTATCACATTTTCTAATATGAGCATGAGCATCTTTAAACAATGTTGGCCAGTAATATCCTGCTCTGAGGATCTTATGTGCTTTTGTGTGCCCTAAAAAGTGACCTCCAATAGGCCTATCATGTAATTCTGCTATAACCTTCTTTGCATCTTCATGTTCCAAGCATCTGAGAAAGACTCGATCGTAGTTCTTTCTAAACAGCACTCCATCAATAATCTGATATAGAGTTGATTTCAAACGTAGGGCTCTTCTTTGCTTGGGACTCCAATGCTCTGGAAAATATCCATCTCAAAGATAATGGACTAGATCCCTATAACAGGAGTCTAGAGCTGTAAATAGAGGACATACATCCACCATATGTAATTCAGTTTCATTATCCCAGTTGTGATCTTCATTGTTCTGACTTTCAGCCATTAGTTTACAAAGTCCTTGTCCTTTAACTATGGCTGTTGGTTTGAACTCAAGATCGTATTCTTGTAAAGCAGTCACCCAATTTCCTCTTCTTTCTCCCAATTCATTCTGTACAAAAAGAGATCATATTGTTGGGTGTGGAACTATGACTTTGGTGCGGTTCTTAAGTATATATGGCCTGAATTGCTTTACCAACTTAAAAATTGTGTAAGCTTGTTTTTCAACTGTGGGGTAGTTCAATTCAACCCCTTGTAGACCAATGCTCATAAATGATATGGGGTACTCATGTCCCCCATCTTCCTTTTGTGTAAGCACCGCTGCTAATGAATCATCAGAAGCGAAAGTATACAGTATAAAATCTTTGTCGAAATTTGGACTTTTGAGTGATGGTGCATGAGTAATAGATGTTTTGATATTTTTGAATGTGTTCTTTTCCGAATCAGTCCATTTGAACTGCACACTATGCTTGACCATTTGCTACAAAGGTTTAACGATTTGCACAAATTCTAGCACAAACCTTCGCACGAAATTGATCGTCCCCATAACAGATTGCATACCCTTTTTGTTATGGGGTAAGGGGGTCTGCTCTATGGCTCTAATCCTTTCTGGGTCTATGGAGACCCCTTCTTTAGAAATGACATGACCCAGTAGCTTTCCTTCTGTGACTGCGAACACACATTTCTTAGGATTTAAAGAAATTCCATATTTCCTGCAACGCTCAAAAATTTGTTTGAAATGAAATGCATGTTCTTCCCTCTTTTTTGAGAATATCGTAACATCATCTAAGTAAACCACAACACTATGGCCAATCATACCGTGGAAAGCTATATCCATGGCCCTTTGGAAAGTTGCTCCTGCATTAATAAGTCCAAAAGGAATTCTCTTATATGCAAAATTTCCCCACTTGGTTTTGAACGTAGTCTTAAGCCTGTCTTCTTCCGCTACTAATGCTTGATTATAACCGGAGAATACATCTAATAATGAAAACAATTCAGACCCTAAGACCATTTGTAGTATTTGTTCCATTGGTGGGATGGGATAATTATCTTTATCTAAGGCACGATTCAAATTCCTAAAATCAACGCAAAGTCTAATCTCTCCAGACTTCTTATGTACTGGTACCAAGTTAGAAACCCATTCTGAATGTCTGACCTTAAATATGATTTTAGCATCTAGCAGCTTTTTCACCTCACTTTGAATTAAAGGTTCCAGTTTGGGATGCATCTTTCTCAAAGGTTGTTGGTAAGGATTGATTCCAACTTTGATAGGGATAACATGTTGTATGATTTTTGTGTCATAAGTTTTGAGATCTTCATAGGTCCAAGAAAACACATCTTTGTATTGCTTGAATAAACTGACGAACTTGGTTTTCTCTCTAGTTGTACAACATTTTCCCAAATTTACATATTTGGGTTCGGCTTCTGTCCCTAGATTTATTAGTTCAAACTGTAAGGATGAACTGTGAGTCTTGACATTCGTTGGTTGTCTGAAATTATTATCTAGATCGAACATCCGCTCTAGAGTTCTGACTCCTTTAGGAATGAAATTACTATTCTGTAAATTTGCTTGGTGTTCTTCATCATCTATTATGGCACCTTTGAAAGTATCATCATTCATTAAACATTCCACTATTTGTTGATCATCGTCAAAAACCCTTAGATTTGTGATGTTATCTGGAACAGAAGGCCTAAAAAGCAATTCAATAGAGCATCTATTATTCAAAGGTACTAACCTTGCAGCTGAGGTAGCTAAGAAATAAGTTGTTGCATTCTTTAATCTAGGAATTGATACAATATTGAATGCATGAAAATTTATAAGTAAATCCCAAACTTCATTTTGGTAAGCCTTTAAATGTGGTGATATGCAATGAATTTTGTTCCGAATTTATTTAACGACGATTTCAGAATCTCCATATACTTTCATATTTTTCACTTTCAATTCTATTGCTTTCTTAAGTCCCTAAACTAATGCTTCATATTCGGCTGTGTTATTTGTGCATTCGAATTCCAATCTACATGAATGAAAATGTTTATTTTTTTCTGGATCAATCAAGACACGACCAGCTCCTGATCCTTCCAATGTTTTAGAACCATCGAAATAAAGAATCCAAAAACTTTCTACTCTTACTGAATTAGAATTTCTAACTACATCTGAAACTAAATCTACTATGTTATAATCAAACTCATCAGCCCATGAAAATCGAAGGAGATCGGGATGGATATCATGTACTCTTGGCTTCTTTAGCTTGGTAATTTCCCAGTTCCAGTCCAAGAAAATAATTTCCCAACACAGAGTTTACTGGTTCATTGTTTCCCTCCAATTGAGTTACATTATATTTCATTTGAGGATCTCTTAACACTTTTATCTGATTTTGACATCCCTTAAAAGGCAACCACAAATGTGACCAATCTGACACAAAATATACTTCTAACCTTGTTGACCAATCCCGGCTCAAAACCAAACCATAATCATCTGGGATATCGGCTACGACAATGTCTATGTACTGACATACCCTCTCATCTACGGATAAACGGATCAGAACATCTTCCATTTCTCCTATTACTTTCACTGGTGTTCTGTCTAATTGAAGAACCTGTCCAGTAGTGGGTTTAGGTTGACCATTGATTTGCTTACAAACTGAAAGTGGCATAAATTGACTGATTCTCCTGAGTCCACTAAACAATTATGCACATTATAGTTAAAAATCTCAAAAGTTATAAGAAATGCTAGAGTTTTATACTTAGATTTTCTCCCTAAGCTTGCCTCACCGATCTCTTCCTCTGGTTGGTTGTCAATGGGAGGCTCCTTCTCGGGTGTCTCAAGTGCTTTTAAAAGCTTCTCCTTTTGCTGAGGTAAATTGTACATTTCAAACAATGATATATTTGCTTTAGCCTTTTTAATGTCTTCCACAACATCATATCCCATCTCATGTTCCTTGAGATTCTTCTTGACATTTTCATTTTTACTTTCAGTAGGATTTACAGGTGTATTGACTTTCTTAGGGTCCTGACTTGAAATGACAAATTCAAGTATGTTAACAGTTGAAGTGTTGTTCTTTATCTTCTTCATGTTTTCTTGAAGTTTCCTAATCTTTGGAAGTATTGAGTTATCTTCTTTTAATGGATTCTGTCTTCTTGTTGTTACATTTGTCTTTGGTGTTTCTTCTTGGTCAGGGAGGTCTTCATCTTCCATGTTAAACATAGAAACACAATCCCATATAACCAAGGTATCTTCCTCTTGTGTTTCTGTAGGTTCGTGATCTTTTTCTTTCTCCTCACCAGTTTCTGTCAACTTGGAATCCAATAATTGGTTCATTACTAATGTAATAGAATTAATCCATTGTGGGCAATTCTTCTCAGAATGAGGTTGTTGATGGAATGTACAAAAATTGTCCATTCCTACATCGGTCAAATTCAGTACTGAAGGACTGTGTGGAGGAGATTTAGGTTGACTATTGTCTTCTCTTTTTTTATAATAAGGCTTGTATTGTTTATGAGCCTATTTTTCCTTTTCTAAATTAATCACCCTGTTTGATAATTGCTGCAACATTTTCACCGTCCCTTCCAATTCCTATGATCGCTCATCCTTAGGTTTGGTCAGCAATAAAGGTTTTTTGTTTCCAAAAGTTTTTTCTTCTGACTACACAGGGTAGTGTTCTATACTCTCCATTTCTTCCTATACCTTCTCAGCTTCTTCATAGGTTTCTACCAATGTGGGTCTAACCGGTCTCTTGGAAAACATGGCTAGATCAGGCCCGAGAGCTAAGGTATAGTACTCAATTAGGGCATGCTCAGATAGTTTGTCAACTGCACTAAATTTGTTTAGGTAAGCAACAAATCTTTGAGTGAATTTATGTACTTTTTCTTTCTTTTCCTTCTTTACAACAATTAACCCTTTCATTAAAGTTGCATGAGTTTTTTGGATTTTGTATTTGCTTATGAATAGTCTCTCAAAGATATTCCAATTTGTGATCGAATTTGCGAGTAAGGAAAAGTACCATGAGGCTGATTTTCCTCTCAAGGTATGAGGAAACAATCTACAAAATACATCTTCATGTTTTGTTGCTTGTAGCCCCTCTAAAGCCAAATAAAAACTCTGCAAATGATCATCCACGAGAGTTCCTTCATTTGGGTCAAACTTGGGTAACATTTTGTCAAAACTCAAAGGCATATCATGCAATGGAGGTGTCAGATTCAAAGGAGATCTAGCCCTCCAAGCAGGTTGTGGAGGTGGCTGATTTACATTTGCATTGGCCATGATTCTGAGCAGAGATTGAGGAGGAGACTGAAAAGGAGAAAAGTAAGGGGAATTTGGGCCCGACTGATTCAAAGGTTGCATAACTTCTTGTAAGGTTGTTTCTACCAATTCTTCAAGATCTTATACCAACACTGAATCTTCCAATTGAGGACGGTCCTTCTTCTGATACTCTCTTCTAGGTAGAGCAGGAATTATAGGTAACCCTACAATATTTTTTGCATATGCTCTGGTGATTCTTCTCAAATCGTCAACCACTTCGTTATCAATAGGATAGAGATACCCTTTTCCTTTTTCTTCAAAAGTATACTTCTGGGGAAAACTGTTTTCAGAACTGTCACCGATGGAGTAATCTCGAGAAAATAAATTTCCTCGGTCAGCCATGCACTGGTGGCCCTCCTTCTGGCACCAAAACTGTTGAGGCCTAGAAAATTGTAGGTAACCACAGTAGGGATTCTCCCCAATAAACATTCCTAATTAGCTTGTTATTGTTTGGTACGGGGAATCCGTCTGATTTACGGTCCGGCTACTGTAGGTCAAGTAACGGTAAAATGTTTTACAAGTTGCGGCCCTGTCCACCGTTTAGGTGTATTTTTTAGTTTTTTATATTTATGTATGATGTGCAAGTGCCTAACTAAGTGCAAACGATAGAGATAACGAGGAGTTTCACAAATTGATGTGCAGGTTCTTACCTCTCATCTTACCTCTCTCTCTTCTAAATCATAAACAAAGAAAACTAACTAAGACTAACTAACCTATCCCTAGGGAGCAATACTGTAATTAATGGTGAGCAATGTATTGTATAACATGCATAAAGAAAAAGTACAGATAGCTGTTAACATTTCTGAATACATGAATATCAATAGACAAATGAACAAAGAGATAGTTCATTGTTAATTAAAACATTCATTACTCAAATACGATTGTGGAAATTTCACAGAAATAAACAGGAGCAAATTCACAACATGAAAGAATTCATAAGTTAGAACGATCTCAGAGTTCATGGAAACAAGCTGAAACAGAAACAGTTCACATCCAACCAGCCCATGTCAAACATTTGAAACCCCACGGTGCTTTCTCCAGCCGAAAAATATAACTCTTTATTATAAGATGAATTAGTTCTTCTTACAATAATCTTCCACAAAGATGGTCTGAAAAAAGGTCCATTACTACCTAAAGCTTGCTTATATTTATACAAAAAGAAAAAACTCTTGGGATACCCCTCATTGCCTTTTGATCTTCCCCAACCTTTCCTTTACAAAAATTTGTCCTTTAGCTTGTGAACAAAAGATAAATATAATATATTACATTATTTATGAACATTCCAAAATATTCAACTAGGAGGGCCCAGCTTGTTCATTCATGAACTTTATCCATACATTTGCATCTACTACTATACCTTCAAAATGAGAAGGCTCAAGGACTCTAATGGTAATTTCCTACTTAGTAGCTTGATTTTTTACACCTTCTATCCTAGCAGGAATCAAGTGCATCTGGTCTTCCAACAAGTGAATGCTCACAGCTACATGGGCTATCTCAATCTTTAGTATTTTTTAATCCAACTCCTTGACTTGTTGGATGGCCTGTTTATCCTCACTGCATCTTTCCTATAAATGTTTCAAAAACATTTCATGCTCTGGTAGCACTTCCAATCTCTTGGCAGCAAAGGTCTGACATCGATTATATGGTAGGAGCACTCTCCTAAAAAATTCAGCACATGCATTCTTTGTTTTCTTCACTGTCGTTTTTAATTCTTCTACTGCATTACTGGCAAACTCAATCAACTTGTATTCTTGATTTATTGTCTCCTGATCTTTGACAGATATGTCTGTAGGTGACTCGTTATTGGTTTCTACCCAATCCACTCTTCCCCTCAGAGTTTCCAATATATCCTAGGTTCTATCCAAAAAATATGAAGTTGTATTTATAATTTCTTCTAATCTGATGTCTATCTGCTGGACTTTAACTCTTTCTTCTGCCATCAGCATTTGCATTTTATGAATCTTATTTCTAAGCATTAGGGAATGCTTCTTTAAAGGTCTGATGTCAGCTTTATGCTCCATAGCGCTCTTTAGTGACACTGCCAATGAATTCTTCTGATCTTCCAAGGCTGATATCCGAGTTTCATATAGCTTCGACTTCTCTTTTGCAGTAGTCTTCTGCATTTCCAACTCAGACACTTTACTTTCCAATCTTCTCTTTTCTTTATTCAGTCCTTCAACTGATAACTAAAGATGATCTTTCTCATCCTCCAAACTCTGATATTTCAACTATATTTTCCCCAACTCTGCTGGCGTGGCCTAGGAATTCCTCTCTATATTTTCTGCAGATATTACCAGAGCATCTTTATCTTCCTGCAAAGTTTGACATTCTTCCTTTGATACTTTGACCTCACCGATCATGTCTTCATACTTTCTCTTCATATTCTGGCTTTCACCCCTTTCCTTCTTCAAAGTCTCTTTCAACTGGGTGACCCTTTTCTGGGACTGCTCTAGATCAGTCATGATCATGTCCACATTGTCTTCAGTGCCTAGGGTTAGAGCTACCCCAACCCTCGCTATTAATCGTGGATCCTTATGTGTACTATGAACCACTATTTTGTTAGTCACTAGCATTCCTTGTTTACCCCCAGTGTTCACCTTCTTTTCAGTTCTTTTAACAATTCTCTTTTTCTCTTTGTCGTAAAGTATGGTACCTCCTCCCCTTCAGTTGGCATGAAAGGAATCAAATCAACTCCAGACAACGAACCTTCTCCTACCACACTACCAAAAGGAACAACAGGCTCTAATGGATCAATAGGAGACTACCCTTGTCCTTGATCAATAGGATCTTGTTCTACTTATATATTTTCTCTCGATCTTTCATCAGCTTGTTTTGTTGACTTCTTTTCCTTTTGTGCATCTTCTAATATGAAACCCTCGCTCTCTGCCTGCTTTTTCTGTGTCTCATATTCTCCTTTTCTTCTTTCTTCTTCTTCAAGCTTCTTTGTTGCTTCTTCAACTACTGGTTTCTTTTCTTCTTCCTCTATCCTTAACCAGCTTTTTGCCTCCTGTACTAGTCTGTTAGCCTCCTCCTCTCTCTTCCTGGCTTCTTCTTCTTCTTGCCTTTTCAATTTCTCCACAGCTTTTCCTTTACCACCCACACTTGATATCTTTTGCTTGAATCTTTTTCTTGGGGATGTCATGTTCTTAGCATTGTGGAAAGTATCCTCATCTTTGTCCCAAAAATCGGTGTACTCAAAATGAACTCCGGCTTCTTTGCAGTAATCAGCTACTTTGTCCTCGTAGTCATTTCTATGGAAATTCATTTCACCAAAGTGAAAATATTCCAATTCCTTGACAAACTCTACTGCATTCTTCACTCTTGAAAATTTGTAACTTCCAACCAAAAAGGGCACTACAAGATATACTTCCTTTTTCTATTCAAAAAGAAAATTCCCTACTCCATCAATATATAACTGTCTAACAGCTTCTTTATGGAGTACATAATCAGTAACATATCTCGGGAGCAGAGAAGGGGCCCGTGAACCACCATACATTCTTACATATAAACCATCCTTTGTTAGATAATAACTTCCATATTCTTGCATGACCTTGAAAGCTTCTTCTGACATGCAATTGCATTCTACCCATAAAATCAAAGTGTATAAAAGCATGATGAAATGCTCACAGATCTCCTTATAATAGCTGTAATATTTGTGAGCCCAAAACAATTTATAAGCTGCATACACTGGAGCTCGGTCCTTATCCCAATGGCACTTTAAGGCAGGGAAAGGCTGAGTGCGCAGAATGTAATCAATCAAAATAGAACTCATGTAGAATTCCAACTTCTTTCGGGACACTCCTCCCAATGTTGCGCTTATACAGGTTGACAGGATATTTGACACTATGTTTGCCCAGTTAAAAATGGTCCCTTGTGTAGCAATAAAGTAGATAACTAGTATCCAACCCATCTTAAAACTTTTCCCATTGGCTCTTCCAAAAATTTTGTTCAGCATCAAAACATTGAATTTATATGGAGCATGGAGAGTCGATGTCTCATATTCTCTAGAAGGCCTTGTCCTGAAATTTCTGCCCGGGATCATCATTTTCTTCATTGTCTCTACCATGTCCAGAACCAGATCCTTTAACCAAATTTTAGTTAGATAAGTCAATGGTGATGGTAGATTATATGCCATGGATACATAAGCAGGGTTGTATGTAGCATATCCTTGCTTCTCGGTATTCGCTAAGATCATCCTTGTTACATATGCTCTAGGCAGGATCCAACCTATCACTTCCGAGCATGGAAAAAGCTCAGGCCTACTAGCCACTTTCATAAGGGCTGATCTTTCAATGTTAGCATATATGGGCATATCTTCAAAACCAACATTAGGGACACTCTTGCTTAATATCATCCTATACACTTCTCTCCACTTGTATTTTGGCTCAACCCAAGTAGTAGCTTTAGTGTCTTCATAAATGACTTCTACCCTAGTTATCACTTCTACCTCAGGTTCTTCTTCTGCCACTTGTGCTTTCTTCTTTTGTTTTCTTGGCATATTGTTGTGCTGAAAATCAACCTGTAACAATTATGCAACATGGTTTCAGTCTAATTCATCCCTAGAAAGTAGTGAGAAACAATAAACATACACATATTACCATGTCTTCGATATGCATACTGGAAACTAATGTCAATACCACAGTACTTTTGAATGAGAGATTTTAAACAAAGAAAACCTTCAAAATAATTATGCTCCCCAAACCTGCCCAAAAACTCTGCTGGCTCAAAACCCTAATCTCTTCCAACCTCCTAAAACCTATATGGGTATCTCGACTGAGGCAAAACTCACAACATTGTCTGTTTCAATACAACACTCTGAAATCCTAATTTACTGCGCAGCCCTCCTACGTCCCACGGGAAAGTATTGTTATAGGTGACATGGTTGTCTAACCCCAGGCTAAAATTGGAGTTATCAAGAACAGGGTGGTGCAGACAGCGAAACACTTGTCTGCACCGTGTTCGAAAGCCCCGCAAAACTATCACAGGTGTACTCATGGCGGACAGACTAAAACTTCACCGACCAAAATGAAACGTTCACAGCCAACAGGCTGAGCCCTCAGTAAAAGGATAAAAATCACCACAAGAAAACCACAAAATGCAAAAGAAACCTAACCCTACCGTGGAAACCTAACCCTATCAACCTGGCGGTTAAACATTAACAAAACCATGAATAGATCCTACCTAGCAACGACGATACAGGTGACTTAGACAAGGAATACCTTTCGTGAGTGCAGAGGAAGATGAATAGAATATTGACATTTGCGCAATCAATAGGACGGACGACTTCTACGATGAAAATGACAAGTAACAAACCCAAAACAACATTATATAGACCTCGACCAGGAGCAGAGAACACTAGCAAGAAAAAATCTTAACCACACATCAGACACATAGTCTTGAAGACATCTGCAACATCGGATGATAACGGCTCTACCGACCCAGAATCGCATGGGAAAACACATCGGAAACAGGCAGGACTAACCTCTTCGGAATCGACAAAGAAAAAACGAGGTTTCGAATCAGCTCAATACTAACCCTCCACAACGTCGGGCGGGAAACAAACTAAAAATCTGGTTTGTTCCGGCAAAGAAAACCAACAGTGATATTTCCCACATAATCAATTATCGAAAAAGGATAGTCGAGGGAACATTTGATCCATCGGATCTACTTGATATTAAGAAGCTGGAACCTCAACAAACCAACTCCGAGAGGATAAACAAACTCACTCTCGATGCAACGACTTAGATCTCAGAAGGCTCCCGATAAAACCCATCGAAAAGCTAGTGGAGTGTACCTCTGCAGCGTCGAAAGACTAGTCAACTAAGCATCTGACATAGACATGCAAAAAAGATTAAGTTTTTTGGAAAAACTGTTGAGCTCAAGGCCAACTTTGGAAAAAATAAAACATTCCTAGGCCGGTTTGAAGCTAAAACAAACAAGGGGGGACCCTAAAAATAAAAAAATTTGGGGAATAGTTGTAGCTCCAACAACTCGGACACATCTTCTGTTGGAAAAACTCAATTTCGACCATAAATCTGTCGATATCAACCATAGATATATCGAAGATGCACATTTGTTTACATTCTATAGTCTTTGCTGAATTGATCGCTAGAAGGATCAATTTGTTCCTGCAAATCTTTTCGCAAACGATTTCGATCTCCTGCACTAATATCAAAGCTCGACGTGTAAACAAACACATGCACACAGATAATTTCAAATTCATACTTCTAGTGATTAGAAGCGAATGTATAAATGCTCAATAACTTGTATAGTAAACTCTGTTTTTTATTCTATGGAACCAAAAGTACAATTGTCACAAAATATGTACTCTTCACTCCCCACTCATTCTTCTATCCCTTTTTTTTCTCCTCCTCCAATTAACTTGGACTTGGTGTTGATCATCCTATTAACATCCTTCTTGTAGTTATTCTTTGATTAAGAACCTTGGATGATGAGTTCATAGACTTCCCCTATCACGGTGCTTCTCTTAAACACATTCCTTCTTTAAAAACTGAGATCAAAACCAATTGTGGTATCTCTCTTCATTCTTTATACATTTGTATCAAGACATGATACCAAATATGCATTCAAACATAACTTCATCCTTTGCCAAAACTTTGTTTCAACAAGATCTTCAAATCTCCTCTATAGGTTTGGTCTTCATTCTTCTTTATGATTTCAAGGATGACAATATAACCATTACTAACATTGTTATCAATGACAACAAACTTTTCAAACACTCTCCCCCTACGTACATGATCCTCTCTAATGCTTTATTTCAGGGTTTTCTTCTCGAATATATGGGATTTTTTAGAAAAAATATCCATCTTTAGTTCCACCCCCAACACTAACTTCTTCATCATCTTTATTTCCATCATAATGAATTTCAATCTTATCTACAACACTATTAAACTCCTCACCATCTTGGGAAACTTCTTTGATATTTGAAATCTTGGGTCCTTTTATATCTTTGAAGTCTTCCTTTCTTCTCCAACTCTTACCATGAGGTACCTTCTAGTTTCTCAAAAACTTGTCCTCGTCTCTTGTCATGTGTTTTGACCAATCACTATCAACACACCAGAATCTCCTTTATCTTGTGTTTCTGGGGTAGTCAGCCATTCTTCCTTCAAAGTTATTTCTTTCTAAATATTCTTCTGCTTTCTAATGTCTTTTGATCGTTCTGAGATTTCCATTAATCTGCAATTGCTTGCTTTATGTCCATGGTTATGACAATTGAATCATTCTAAATTTCTTTCTTGTAGAGTTGTAAAGGAGTTATAATTTCTACTCTTAACTTGACCAATTGTTTGATTGTCCTTGAGGTTATAGTTGTTAACCTTCAAACGTTTCCTTTCATATGCTCTACAATTCATAACTCTGTGTCCAAAGTTAGAGCATGCAAAACAATAACCAAGGAAAAGGTGAGGATATTTGTTTTGATTAACTTTCTTTGGAGTTGTCCTTAATTCCTTTTTGATGGGTGGAAATGATCTTCTGGAGTTCTAACCATTGCTTGTCTTTTCTTACTCTTTCTTCTTGAATGTATTAAGAAGAGCAATTGCATAAGATTTTGAGCTAACTTGATTTTCTTCTTGAGAATAACCTATTCCATTTTTGTCACTTGGATCCCTTTGTGTGGTTATAATCTTATCTAAGATTTTAGAACTATTTTCATATCTAGTTCGAATAAATTTTGCATCAAGCTCTTCTCTTAAGTGAACTAATTTTGCCTAGTTGTTTTTCTTTAACATATTTCTCCAACCTTTCTTCTATCCTATTTTCATCTTGAATTTCGTGTTTCAGATTGCTTATGATTTTCCTCATCTCTTTTTCTTTCTGTTCATGCTCTTCTTGTTGTTCAACTAAGAAAGTTTTCAGCTGTCTATATTTGTTTTTGTATCTTCTTAGTCCATCTAAAGAATTGAATAGTTATTTTTCCATATTAACCTCTGCTTCATCTTCTAACTCTTTCTTATGCTCAATTTCTTCCATCTCATTAGACTCTTCAATACATAGAAAAAAGACTTCATCCTCACTGTCACTAACCTCGGATGAACTGATGTCTTCTTCTTTTGAGTAGAAATTATGTTTTCCTTTTTAATTTTTCTTATAGTGGATATTTTCCTTTTTCTTGTATTGGTTTTCATCTTCATCTTCAAAGTCTTCCTTGGGATAAGGACACTTGGCTTAAAAGTGCCCAATTCTTCCACAATTAAAACATTTGAAGGGTAGCTTTCTTTTGTACTTCCCTAATCCTTTCTGAATTTTTTTAATAAAATCAGCTTCTTCTTCATCAAATTCTTCATCGTGGTTAGTCTAAGGTTTTTGCTTCTGACTTTTGTTTTCTTGAGCACTTTGAAAGTTGCTTCTCCTTTTGGGAGATTATCAATACCTAGTCTTAATTCATACGCTGTGAGGATTCCATATAATTCATCCATGGTAAAAAATTCTAGCTTCTTTCAGACTTCAAGAGTGGATACTTTGGGATTATATTCCATAGGAAGTGTTCTTAGTATATTTTCAACTAACTCATAATCTGGTATTTCTACAACCAAACCTTTGATTGCATAACAAGATTCTCAATTCTTTTGAAAGTAATTTGAAATATTTTCTTCATCCTTCATTTTTAGACTTTCATATTGTACTTTGAGAGATTGAAGTTTTGAAATCTTTACTTTGGATTCTCTTGCATATATGGTTTCCAATTTGTCCCAAATTTCTTTTTCACTTTTACAGGTTAGTACTTTTGCAAGAACCTTCTTACTTATTCCAACTTGAAATGTATTTAAGGCCTTTGCATGTTCACAAAATTTATTCCTATCTTCTGCTTCTGTGAGAGTGAATTTTGGAACATTATATCCTTCTTCAACTACTGCCCAAACTTCCAGACCAATGGACATCAAATAGTTTTCATTCTAATCTTCCAGAAAACATGGTATTCACCATCAAATATGGGGACTCTTATTGACATCTTCATCTACTGATCCATAGTGGTTGTAATAGGATATTCCTTCCAATGGTTAAACTATGGTGAAGGATCCCACTCTGATACCAATTGTTGGATGAGGTCTTGTCATTGAGAGGGGGGTGAATCAGTGATGGAAATTCAAACACAATTTATTTTATTTTAGAAAATGTTAAAAAAAACAAATTTGGATACAATGTTTTAACGTGGAACCCAATAAGGTAAATCACCAATGCATTTTTATTATCTGCAAGACTTTGTTTTTACAATATACAATAGTTATTTGCAAGCAGCCACTTGCTGGAGACCACAATCCCCAAGTTTCTTAGCCACTACTTAAGGATTCACCCACACCCTGGTTTCTGCTGGCACCTCTAGAAAAGGATACACCAATACCCTGATTCACCAGCCACTACTGGAAGGAGGCTAAGACCTCCTCGCAGGCATGTAGCCTGCCCTAGCACCACCCTTCCACCCTTGAATGTATTTTTATCATACTTCCATATCTTCTTTAAAAACTTTGTCGCTTGTTACTCTTCTTTGGTCTTTGTCTTATGCTTCGGCTGCATAGATCTAGATGACAGTGACCCTTTACTTACTATTTGATCTTCTGTTTATATATCCTTCCTATCTATTCAAGCAGCACACCTTTTCAAAATAGGACTCATATATTTATCCTTCGCACCCCTTCAAATCTCTATTAATTTTAATTTATTTAATCATTTAGATTATATCTCTGTTATATCACTGATTTTTAATTAATTAATTAATTAAAATCTGAGATTTTCTCATGTCTTTGAGATTCTTCCATTCGTAAGCTTGTTGGAATTATCATCTATGGCTACAGGATTTCCTTTCTTTCAAGATTCATCATCTCTGGATGTTGGGCGTGTTTCTCTCCCAAAACTCAGGCTTCACCTTCCATCTGCGGGATTCATCTTTTCACATCACAGTGGGAATTGTTACCATGTAGGCACTGGCCTTTTCGCAGTTTCCTTTCCTCCTTCTTCTTTCCAAACTGGCCTTTTCACAAGCTCCTTTCTGCACTTCGAATTGCGAAAATCGGAAACTTGAATTTTCCAAGATCCAAACCTTTGCACTTCCACTTTTTCACACTGGCCTTTCCGCACTAGCCTTTTCGTACTAGCCTTTCCGCACTGGCCTTTCCACATGCAAATTGCAGAATTTGGAAAACAGTATTTTTTTTTTTGGACTTCTACCTTTCCGCTTTGGCAACGATCCTTCTGTCCTTGCCTTTCTGTAGCAACCATTCCTCAATGGCCTTCCCACTTTTCGCCTTTTTCCTAATGCAGAATGTTGAAATCAGAAACTCAACTTTTCCATGACTTCGACTTTTTTCTTTCTACAGTTCTGCACCCACACTTCTTTTCCGAACAATCGATCTTCTTGCGGAACTATTCTCAGTCGTCTAATCTTGATCCTTTGTGGAACTTTTCTCCTGTCCACTTTCCTTGCGAATATCTTCTCGACCTTATATTTTCTACAGATCTTTATTTTGACCATTGATCTATTGCAGAATTATTTCTAACCGTCGGATCTATGATTCTTTGCAGAAATCGTCGACATTCACTATTTTTTTACTTAGCCAATTTTAATCTCAACATGCAAACTAACATTTTTCTCTTTTATTGGCAGATTGATATTTTTCTCGTGTAAGAACCAAATGAGGATCTAACTTCATGGATGGATATTTAGTTCACCAAGGAGCGGGATCGTGTCATCTTTAGATCTTTTGAAATATTGGGCCCTTTTATACCTTTGGAGTCTTCCTTTTTTCTACAACTCTTTCCATGAGGTACCTTTTGGTTTCTCAAAAACTTGTCCTCGTCTCTTGTCATGTGTTTTGACCAATCACTGTCAACACACCAGAGATCTCCTTTATCTTGTGTTTCCAGGGTATTCAGCCATTCTTCTTTCAAATTTCTTTCTTTCTAAAGCTTCTTATGCTTTCTAATGTCTTTTGATTGTTCTAATATTTCCATTAATCTCCAATTGCTTGCTTTATGTCCATGGTTATGACAATTGAATCATTCTAAATTTCTTTCTTGTAGAGGTGTAAAGGAGTTATAATTTCTACTCTTAACTTGACCAATTGTTTGATTGTCCTTGAGGTTATAGTTTTTAACCTTCAAATGTTTCCTTTCATATGCTCTACAATTCATAGCTCTGTTAGAAAACATGATCGCAGAGCAATAATAGATATACAGTTAAATCAATAAACAAGATGCAAAACACATTAAAACATTATAGAGAGACACAGATATAATGTGGTTCACCCAAATGATGGGCTACGTCCACAAAGAAATTGCCAGTCCTTTTATTACAGTCTAGAAAGATGAAGGGATACAACCTACAGCAAAACCGCTGCACTTCCTCTTCACGCTCTCACAATCTCTCTTCCAATACAATACAATACAATACCATACTCAGTCGTTTTACAATGCATTCTTTTATAGGGGAAATACAATGGGAAAATTCTAGGGTTAACCCAATACCATGAGTCCGCAAAACTGTTGGCCAACACATATCCCAAAAAAAATTTCTCGAGGGCGTGCCCTCGAACCCCAAGGCAGGGGGAGTGAGTGTACAATACACCTGGGTTACAAACATGACTAAATAATATCTCTAGATCTCGAAGATTAGGCTCCACAACCAACAAAATCTGTGTCCAAAGTTAGAGCATGCAAAACAATAACCAAGGAAAATGTGAGGATACTTGTTTGATTAACTTTCTTTGGAGTTGTCTTGAATTCCTTTTTGATGGGTGGAAATGATCTTCTGGAGTTCTGACCGTTGCTTGTCTTTTCTTCCTCTTTCTTCTTGAATGTACTAAGAAGAGAAGTTGCATAATTTTTTGACCTAACTTGATTTTCTTCTTGAGAATAACCTATTCCATTTTTGTTACTTGGATACCTTTGTGTGGTTATAATCTTATCTAATATTTTAGAACTATTTTCATATCTAGTTTGAATAAATTTTACATCAAGCTCTTGTAATGTCCCGGTTTTGACCCCGTTGCATTAGATGTATATGATGATGTATATATTGTAAATGATCATGGTGTGGAGCTAAAGGCCAAGGCCCCACCATTGATTGGTTATGCTAATGTTTAGATTTAAATTTGTCACCGATGGTAAATCGGGGCATGCGGCATATATTATGACGGTCATCATGTAAATATGCATCTACAATTAATTAAATGAACCCGACCAACTACGATTGTGACAACTAAATCGAAAGGGGCATGATTTTAACAAGGATAAGGATGTGGGGGAAATTGTTAAACTTTGGCCATGAGAGAAAAACCCATGTGTCTTCTTCCAACCACTCTCATTAAATAATTGCTGCTAGTGGTTGAGGCAGTTAATTGCTTTGAGTGGGGTGGCAGGACTGTCAGTCCTCACCCTCACGCACACTCCACCCCACTGTTGACTTCACTATGGAGGAAAAAACTTCACGCTCTCTCCAATTCGCGACCTCACAATTTTTTTTGTTCATCTCCACGCATTATCTCCATTGTCTGATTCTCTTCACGCACAGGATCTGGGTGGATTGGGTCTCACGCAGACATTTTATTGGCTCCACGAGTTGTTGAGCCCCCACGCACTGCAAATTCGCGTCCTCCTGGTAGTTGTTCACCTTCACGCACTTCCCATTTGGTCGCTCATTGTTTTCACGCACAGGAATTTTCCTGGGTTTTACCCACGCGATTTTATCTTGTAAATTCACGCCCTCTCCATTGCTGTGCATGCTCACGCAGAGGGATTCCTTCTCGTTTTTGGTCTTCACGCACCGGATTTTGTTGGATTTACCCACGCAGCAGTTTTCCTCTGCGAATTGGTGAATAGTGTGGCCGTATCCTGTACTCACAGGACGATTGTGGGTTCTGCATTGTTGCTCACGCTCACCCACAGGCTGGGAGACTGTAATTTCTTCCCCCAGCTCGGTCTGTATATGTTTTCTTGGTGATTTCATTGCCCAGGACGGGCTGTGTTTTCCCACATTGTTGGTTGTTGTTGTTGTGGTCTTCCTTACATGCTGGGGACTTTTGTAAATTTGCCTGAGAGTCATTTTGGCCACGATAGGGCCAATAATGACTCAGAAGTCGTTTTCCTGTTTAGGCTGTGACAGCTGACTTAGTTGCTTGTGTGCAATGGTTGGTCTTCGGACTATGAGAGGAGCAGGGATGTTGGCTTAGATTTGCTTGATAAACCTGGTGGCTGGAAACCACATAGACAGAGCTAGAGGGATGGCCTTCTTCTCCATCACCCCTGAATAGCACTGGAAGGGAATGCAGGGCTTGAGGGACTGTGTAGCAAAGAAGGGACTAATTCCTTGTGTTGGGTGTGTTTGGGTGTCTTAGAGGTCAGGCTAGTTCTGGTGTAGGTGTTCTTGGCTCTATAATGAGCTCACCAGCTTAGCAATATGCCTTCTATAGCTCCTTGATGGCCTGATAAACCCAACTCTGTTGGCTTGGCTATGCTTGAATATGCTTACCTATGCGTTAGCCTGCTAGTTCCCTTATTCCTTGGAGAATCATGCCCAGCTCGGGGGTGGTAGCGTTGCTGAGAGATTGAGGAGCATGCTGGCCTATGGTTGGGTGGAACGTTGCAGCGACATAGCTGGTTGCGGAAGGAGATTTCATAAGATAAGTGATCTTGTTCATTTTACTTCTACAACCTTATTTTCTGTCAATGATATGAAAATGATGAACATGTTGAATGAATGCTTGCTTAAATGTATGATGTTTCCGCTGTGCCTGATAGACGTTTGCATCTGTGCATGATAAATGTTCATGTGTGTATGTTTAAGCATTCTGTTTTAGCAATTTTGTGAAATAACATGTTCATGGGGCTCTTATCCACGGTGCTAGTGAAGTTGGGTCGCGTCCTCTATGCTGGTCGGGGCATGGGGACATGACAGCTCTTCTCTTAAGTGAACTAATTCTGCCTCCATTCTTTCACAAATTAGTTGTTTTTCTTTAACATATTTCTCCAACCTTTCTTCTATCCTATTTGCATCTTGCATTTGGTGTTTCAGATTGCTCATGATTTTCTTCATCTATTTTTCTTTCTGTTCATGCTCTTTTTGTTGTTCAACTAAGAAACTTTTCAGCTGTCTGTATTTGTTTGTGTATCATCTTAGTCCATATAAAGAATTGAATAGTTATTTTTCCATATTAACCTTTGCTTCATCTTCTGACTCTTTCTTATGCTCAATTTCTTCTATCTCATTAGACTCTTCAATACCTACAAAAAGGACTTCATCCTCACTGTCACTAACCTCAGATGAACTAATGTCTTCTTCATTTGAGTAGAAATTCTTTATTCTTTTGTAATTTTTCTTATAGTGGATATTTTCCTTTTTCTTGTATTGTTTTTCATCTTCATCTTCAAAGTCTTCCTTGGGATAAGGACACTTGGCTTAAAAATGCCCAATTCTGCCACACTTAAAACATTTGAAAGGTAGCTTGATTTTGTACTTCCCTAATCCTTTCTGAAATTTTTTAATAAAATCTACTGCTTCTTCATCAAATTATTGATTGTGATTAGTTTGAGGTTTTTTCTTTTGAATTTTTGTTTTCTTGATCACTTTGAAAGTTGCTTCTCCTTTTGGGAGATTATCAATACCTAGTCTTAATTCATAGGCTGTGAGGATTCCATAGAATTCATCCATGGTAAGATCTTCTAGCTTCTCTCGGTCTTCAAGAGTGGATACTTTGGGATTATATTCCATATGAAGTGTTCTTAGTATCTTTTCAACTAGCTCATAATCTGGTATTTCTACTCCCAAACCTTTGATTGCATTAACAAGATTCTCAATTCTTTCGAAGTACTTTGAAATATTTTCTTCATCCTTTATTTTTAGACCTTCATATTGTACTTTGAGATATTGAAGTTTTGAAATATTTACTTTGGATTCTCCTGCATATATGGTTTCCAATTTGTCCCAGAGTTCTTTTTCACTTTTCCAGGTTAGTACTTTTGCAAGAACCTTCTTGCTTATTCTAGCTTGTAATGTATTTAAGGCCTTTGCATGTTCACAAAATTTCTTCCTGTCTTCTGCTTCTATGGGATTGAATTTTGAAGCAATATATCCTTCTTCAACTAATGCCCAAAATTCCATACCAATGGACATCAAATAGTTTTCATTCTAATATTCCAGAAAACATGGTCTTCACCATCAAATATGGGGAATCTTATTGACATCTTCATCTGCTGATCCATAGTGGTTGTAATAGGATCTTCCTTCCAATGGTTAAACTATGGTGAATGATCCTGCTCTGATACCAATTGTTGGATCAGGTCTTGTCACTGAGATTGGGGGTGAATCAGTGACGAAAATTTAAACACAATTTCTTTTATTTTAGAAAATTTAGAAAAAACAAATTTGGACACAATGTTTTAACGTGGAACCCAATAAGGTAAACCACCAACACATTTTTATTATTTGCAAAACTTTTTTTTTACAATATACAATAGTTATTTGCAAGCACCTACTTGTTGGATACCACAATCCCCAAGTTTCTTAGTTACTACTTAAGGATGCACCCACACCCTGGTTTCTGCCTGCACCTACAGACAACGATACACCAATACGTTGATTCTCCAACCACTACTGGAAGGAGGATAATACCTCCTTGCAGGCATCTATCCTGCCCTAGCACCACACTTCCACCCTTGAATGTATTTTTATCATACTTCCATATCTTCTTTAAAAACTTTGTCTATTGTTACTCTTATTTGGTCTTTGTCTTATGCTTCAGCTGCATAGATCTAGATGACAATGACACTTTACTTACTATTTTATCTTCTACTTATATATCCTTCCTAGTTATTCAAGCATCACACCTTTTCAAAATAGAACTCATATATTTCTCCTTCGCACCCCTTCAAATCTCTGTTAATTTTAATTCCTTTAATCATTTAGATTATATCTCTGTTATATCACTGATTTTTAATTAATTAATTAATTAAACTCTGTGATCTTCTCAGGTCTTTGAGATTCTTCCATTTGTAAGCTTGTTGGCATTATCATCTTTGGCTACGGGATTTCCTTTCTTTCAGGCTTCATCATATCTGGATGTTGGGCGTGTTTCTCTCCCAAAACTCGGGCTTCAACTTCCATCTGCAGGATTCATCTTTTCACATCACAGCGAGAATCATTACCATGCAAGCACTGGCTTTTCCGCACTTTCCTTTCTTCCTTCCTCTTTTAGGAACTGCCTTTCCGTAAGCTCCTTTCCGCACTTCGGTTTGCAGAAATCAGAAACTCGACTTTCCGAAGATCCAAACCTTTGCACTTCCGCTTTTCCACACTGGCCTTTCTACACTAGCCTTTCCATACTAGCCTTTCCACATTGGCCTTTCCACATGCTGATTGCAGAAATTGAAAAACAATCTTTCTAGTTTTTTGGGCTTCTACCTTTCCTCTTTCGCAACGGTCCTTCCATCGTTGTCTTTCTGCACCACCCATTCGTCAACGGCCTTCCCTCTTTCTGCCTTTTTCGTAATGCAGAATGCAGAAATTGGAAACTCAACTTTTCCACGACTTGGACTTTTTGCTTTCCACAGTTCTGCACCCGCACTTCTTTTCCGAGCCGTCGATCTTCTTGTGGAACTATTCTCAGTCGTCCGATCTCGATCCTTTGTGGAACTTTTCTCCTGTCCACTTTCCTTGCGAATATCTTCTTAACCTTAGATTTTCTACGGATCTTGATTTTGACCATTGATATATTGCAGAATGATTTATGACTGTTGGATCTATGATTCTTTGCAAAACTCATCTACATTCACTATTTCTTTACTTAGCCAATTTTAATCTCAACATGCAAACTAACATTTTTCTCTTTTTTTGGGAGATTGATATTTTGCTCGTGTAAGAACCAAATGAGGATCTAAATTCATGGATGGATAGCCAGTTCACCAAGGAGCAGGATCATGTCATCTTTAGATATTTTGAAATCTTGGGTCTATTTATATATTTGGAGTCTTCCTTTCTTCTCCAACTCTTTCCATGAGGTACCTTCTGGTTTCTCAAAAACTTGTCCTTGTCTTGTCATGTGTTTTGACCAATCACTGTCAACACACCAGAGATCTCCTTTATCTTGTGTTTCCAGGGTAGTCAACCATTCTTAATTCAAATTTCTTTCTTTCTAAAGCTTCTTCTGCTTTCTAATGTCTTTTGATCGTTCTGAGATTTCCATTAATCTGCAATTGCTTGATTTATGTCCATGGTTATGATAGTTGAATCATTCTAAATTTCTTTCTTGTAGAGGTGTAAAGGAGTTATAATTTCTACTCTTAACTTGACCAATTGTTTGATTGTCCTTGAGGTTATAGTTTTTAGCCTTCAAATGTTTCCTTTCATATGCTCTGCAATTCATAGCTCTGTGTCTAAAGTTAGAGCATGCAAAACAATAACCATGGAAAATGTGAGGATACTTGTTTTGATTAACTTTCTTTGGAGTTGTCTTCAATTACATTTTGATGGGTGGAAATGATCTTCTGGAGTTCTGACCATTGCTTGTCTTTTCTTCCTCTTTCTTCTTGAATGTACTAAGAATAGAAGTTGGATAATATTTTGAGCTAACTTGATTTAGTTCTTGAGAATAACCTATTCCATTTTTGTTACTTGGATCCCTTTTGTGGTTATAATCTTATCTAAGATTTTAGAACTATTTTCATATCTAGTTTGAATAAATTTTGCATCAAGCTCTTCTCTTAAGTGAACTAATTCTACCTCCATTCTTTCACAAATTAGTTGTTTTTCTTTAAGATATTTCTCCAACATTTCTTCTATCCTATTTGCATCTTGAATTTGGTGTTTCAGATTGCTCATGATTTTATTCATCTCTTTTTCTTTTTGTTCATGCTCTTCTTATTGTTCAACTAAGAAACTTTTCAGCTGTCTATATTTGTTTTTGTATCTTCTTAGTCCATCTAAAGAATTGAATAGTTATTTTTCCATATTAACCTCTGCTTCATCTTCTGACTCTTTCTTCTGCTTAATTTCTTCTATCTCATTAGACTTTTCAATACCTACAAAAAGGACTTCATCCTCACTATCACTAACCTCAGATGAATTGATGTCTTCTTCTTTTGAGTATAAATTATTTTTTCCTTTGTAATTTTTCTTATAGTGGATATTTTCCTTTTTCTTGCATTTTTTTTCATCTTCATCTTCAAAGTCTTCCTTGGGATAAGGACACTTGGCTTAAAAGTGCCCAATTCTGACACAATTAAAACATTTGAAGGGTAGCTCGCTTTTGTACTTCCCTGGTCCTTTCTAAAAAAATTTAATAAAATCGGCTTCTTCTTCATCAGATTCTTCATTATGGTTAGTCTGAGGTTTTTGCTTCTAACTTTTTGTTTTCTTGATCACTTTGAAAGTTGCTTCTCCTTTTGGGAGATTATCAATACCTAGTCTTAATTCATAGGCTGTGAGGATTCCATATAATTCATCCATGGTAAGATCTTCTAGCTTGTCTCGGTCTTCAAGAGTGGATACTTTGGGATTATATGCCATAGGAATTGTTCTTAGTATCTTTTCGACTAACTCATAATCTGGTATTTTCACTCCCAAACCTTTGATTGCATTAG
The DNA here is from genome assembly GCA_001517045.1 of Pseudotsuga menziesii. NCBI lineage: Eukaryota > Viridiplantae > Streptophyta > Pinopsida > Pinales > Pinaceae > Pseudotsuga > Pseudotsuga menziesii. Next base: position 7,556 of record LPNX010004381.1, on the reverse strand, counting down.
CAAGCTTCTCAATTCTTTCAAAGTACTCTGAAATATTTTCTTCATCCTTCATTTTTAGACTTTCATATTGTACTTTGAGAGATTGAAGTTTTGAAATCTTTACTTTGGATTCTCCTGCATATATGGTTTCCAATTTGTCCCAGAGTTCTTTTTTACTTTTACAGGTTAGTACTTTAGCAAGAATCTTCTTACTTATTCCAGCTTGTAATGTATTTAAGGCCTTTGCATGTTCACAAAATTTCTTCCTGTCTTCTGCTTCTGTGGGACTGAATTTTGGAACATTATATCCTTCTTCTGCTAATGCCCAAACTTCCATACTAATGGACATTAAATAGTTTTCATTCTAATATTCCAGAAAACATGGTCTTCACCATCAAATATGGGGACTCTTATTGACATCTTCATCTACTGATCCATAGTGGTTGTAATGGGATATTCCTTCCAATGGTTAAACTATGGTGAAGGATCCCGCTCTGATACCAATTGTTGGATCATGTCTTGTCACTGAGAGGGGGGGTGAATCAGTGACGGAAATTTAAACACAATTTCTTTTATTTTAGAAAATGTAGAAAAAACAAATTTGGACACAATGTTTTAACATGGAACCCAATAAGGTAAACCACCAACACGTTTTTATTATCTGCAAAACTTTGTTTTTACAATATACAATAGTTATTTGCAAGCACCCACTTGCTGGAGACCACAATCCCCAAGTTTCTCAGCCACTATTTAAGGATGCACTCACACCCTGGTTTATGCCTACACCTACAAACAAGGATACACCAATACCCTGATTCTCCAGCCACTACTGGAAAGAGGCTAAGACCTCCTTGCAGGCACGTATCTTGCCCTAGCACCACCCTTCCACCCTTGAATGTATATTTATCATACTTCCATATCTTCTTTAAAAACTCTGTCTCTTGTTACTCTTATTTGGTCTTTGTCTTATGCTTCAGCTGCATAGCTCTAGATGACATTGACACTTTACTTACTATTTGATCTTTTGTTTATATATCCTTCCTAGCTATTCAAGCATCACACCTTTTGAAAATAAGACTAATATATTTCTCCTTCGCACCCCTTAAAATCTCTGTTAATTTTAATTTATTTAATCATTTAGATTATATCTCTGTTATATCACTGATTTTTAATTAATTAATTAATCAAACTCTGTTATCTTCTCATGTCTTTGATATTCTTCCATTCGTAAGCTTGTTGGCATTATCATCTCTAGCTATGGGGTTTCCTTTCTTTCAGGCTTCATCATATATGTATGTTGGGCGTGTTTCTCTCCCAAAACTCGGGATTCATCTTCCATCTACGGGATTCATCTTTTCACATCACAGTGAGCATCATTACCATGCAGGAACTAGCCTTTCCACACTTTCCTTTCTACCTTCCTCTTTTCGGACTGGCCTTTCTGCAAGCTCCTTTGTGCACTTCGGATTGCGGAAATCAAAAACTCAACTTTTCCAAGATCCAAACCTTTGCATTTCTACTTTTCCACACTGGCCTTTTCGTACTAGCATTAATGTACTAGCCTTTCCACACTGGCCTTTCCGCATGCGGATTGCAAAATTTAGAAAACAATCTTTCAAGTTTTTTGGGCTTCTACCTTTCCACCTTTCCGCTTCCACAAAGGTCCTTCTGTCGTTGTCTTTCTGCACTAACCATTCCTCAACAGCCTTCCCACTTTCTGCCTTTTTTGTAATGCAGAATGCAAATAATGGAAACTCAACTTTTCCACGACTTTAACTTTTTTCTTTCTGCAGTTCTGCACCCGCACTTCTTTTCCAAACCGTCGATCTTCTTGCGGAACTATTCTAAGTCGTACGATCTCGATCCTTTGTGAAACATTTATCCTACTCACTTTCCTTGCGAATTTCTTCTTGACCTTAGATTTTCTACAGATCTTGATTTTGACCATTGATATATTGCAGAATGATTTTTGACCGTCGGATCTATGATTCTTTGCGGAACTCGTCTACATTCACTATTTTTCAACATTTTTCTCTTTTTTTGGTAGATTGATATTTTGCTCGTGTAAGAAAATGCGGATCTAACTTCATGGATGGATAGCCAGTTCACCAAGGAGCAGGATCGTGTCATCTTTAGATCTTTTGAAATCTTGGGTCCTTTTATATCTTTGGAGTCTTCCTTTCTTCTCCAACTCTTTCCATGAGGTGCCTTTTGGTTTCTTAAAAACTTGTCCTCGTCTCTTGTCATGTGTTTTGACCAATCACTGTCAACACACCAAAGATCTCCTTTGTCTTGTGTTTCTAGGGTAGTCATCCATTCTTCTTTCAATGTTCTTTCTTTCTAAAGCTTCTTCTACTTTCTAATTTCTTTTGATCGTTCTGAGATTTCCATTAATCTGCAATTTCCTTCTTTATGTCCATGGTTATGACAACTGAATCATTCTAAATTTCTTTCTTGTAGAGGTGTAAAGGAGTTATAATTTCTACTCTTAACTTGACCAATTATTTGAATATCCTTGAGGTTATATTTTTTAACCTTCAAATGTTTCCTTTCATATGATATACAATTCATAGCTCTGTGTACAAAGTTAGAGCATGCAAAACAATAACCAAGGAAAATGTGAGGATACTTGTTTTGATTAACTTTCTTTGGTGATCTAGGAGGATCCAAGAAGGAAAATTTTTTGAAGTCCTCCAATCCTATCAAAATTAGCACCAGATTGAAGGGCTCATCGAGACGATTCCAACGGCATTCATTTCACCTCAAACGGACTCCGTATGAGAAAGTTATCGCGTTCTGTTCTATAAGGTCAACAGGCAAATTTGGCAAAAAGAGGTGCCATGTGGCACCACTGACAGGGTGATACGTGGCATCCGTACTGTACAAACATGATGACATGGCATGGTGATGTGGCATGCTGACATGGCATGATGATGTGGCATGCTGACATGGCATGATGATGTGGCATGATGACATGGAATGGTGATGTGGCATGATGACATTCATGCATTTATGCATGAGAAATTGTAAAATGATTAATATTTGAAGTGAGTGGAAAAATTACTCACATATTACTCATTTTATTCCTTGAGTTGTTATGAAGTTAATGCATGGTTGTAACCAAAAACAAACATGCCATATTTGTAAAGAAGTTGTAACAAGTTGGTTTATTATTTAATAAAAAGCCCAACCATATGAAAACCAACTTGGGGAAGTTGTAACCAAGGCCATGATAGGAAAATTAGTTGTAACCAAAGGAATCCATGAGAGTCATGTGAAGAAGGGCAAGAAAACCTATATAAACCCATTCAATTGCCATTTCCCACTCATGCTTTGGAGTGGAGACTTTGTAGCTAAAGGAGAGAAGGGAGATTGCGTAGCTCTGCATGAGGAAGGTACGAGTGTTTATACTCGTTTTACACCATCTTCAGGATTCAGAGTTGCTGAAAGCAGTCTTGTTGTGTTTTGGGCAGTGGTTCTCTTCCTGAACATTGTCGCCAAGGTATCATTGTATCATTGCCATGTATTTTGCCTTATGCTGAGATTATAGATCAGCCCTCCTATTGAGAAGCAGGCCCGAAGACGTAGTCCATCCTGGACAAACTCCGTTATCAACTTGTTGTTTGTATGTGCGTGTTGTCTATGCTATTTGGTTCTCTTCTTATGGATTTGTGAGCTTCGTTCATGCTCTTTATGCAATTCATGTTAACGTCATAGAGTAGCAAAGATCTTGTTTTCAGATCATGTGGTATCAAAGCAGGGCTATTTGACATTGGATTGTGAGTGTGGATGCTCACGAGGGCTAAACTGCAAGCTGGTGAGGGTACATTAGAGCCTTAAAATTCTGAGATCAGACATGCACACCGAAGGAGGAAGATGGATGCTAATGATGCCCGCACCGAGATGGAGGCAAACTTTCACAAGGTCTTCTACATGATGGCCGACAAGGTAGACAAGTTGTTTGCAGACTATGAAGAACACATGGCAAAAGAAAGAAAAGGCAGTGAAGTAAAGAAGGAAGACAAAGAAGTGAAGGACGAAGGCAACGCTTCAGTTAACCAAGGAGGAGGTGGCGAAGAGCCTCCTAAGCCTCCCTCTTCACCTTCAGCTTCAAGCACAAGTTCAAGTGCTTCTTCCTCATCTCATTCTCAGCATTCCAAGGTTCATCACAAAGATCCTCAAAAGAAGCCCTTATTGAAGCTCGATGTGAAGTTTGATTTGCCCGTGTTTAATGGGGAATCAAATGCAGAGAAGTTGAACAATTGGATAAGGCAAATTGAGGTCTATTGCTGAGTCCAACAGATCAAAAAAGAAGATGTGAAGATTCAGTTGGCTTCACTTGGCTGACAGGCACCACACTTGTATGGTGGGAAAGCAAGCTTTAGCAAGGTAGCAAACAAATGGGTAATCTTCTCTCATCATGGTCTGCTTTCATTTCTGCTTTACGTAAGCAATTTTATCCGTTGGGTTATGTTCAAAAGGCTATGATGGATTGGCAAAGTTTTAGACAAGGCAAGGGTCAGAGTGTTCAGATTTTTACTGAAGAATTTAGAAAGAAATCCCTAGAGTTGAATATTTCTTTAGATTCTCCTGACACTCTTTTGAAGTACATTGGTGCTCTTCATCATTATCTATGCCATACTTTGTTGTTGTTGAATCCTACTAGTGTGGATGAAGCAAGTGTTCAGGCTACTCATCTTGAGAGCAGGGGGAATCATTTGTAAGAAGACCATCAGAAGGAGCCTTTCAAGCACAACAACAACCACAAGTTCAAGAAAAAAGACAAGAGCAAGAAGATAGCTACTGCCAAGAAGGAAGGAGGAAAGCTCCATTGCAACCATTACGACACTGATGGGCATGATGAAGAAAGTTGTTGGAAGTTGCATCCTAAATAGAGGACAAAGCATTATGGAAGCAAAAAGAAGAAAAAGACCATTGTAACAACGCAACGAGATTTGGGTTCCAACTCAGGTGACGAAACCATGATTACAGCCGTGGAAATGCAAGGTAACAAAACTCCTCATACTGGTTCAATTTCTTCTCATGTTTCTAAATAAAATGATAAAAGAAGAAGTGAGTTGTTTCACATCAAAGTTGTATCTAAGCATACAAAGATTGAAACATTATTTGATCCGGGTTCTCAAGTAAATTTGGTCTCAGAATCAATTGTTAAGAAGTTGGGCATACAGACTAAACCTCACCCCAAGCCTTATCCTCTTGGATGGGTATGTGATAATGCTAAGCTACGAGTGACTAAGCAATACAGGTTAAGGTTTGCTATTGCTTCAAAGTTGATCGATGAGGTGGACTTAGATGACGTTCCTCTTGACATCTGCGGTATCATATTGGGAAGCCCATACTTGTATGATCGAAAAGCAGTATTCTTCCGTCACGAGGACAAGTACCATCTCACCAAAAATGGGGTGGAGTACATTGTGAGAGCTCACAGTATGAAGGCTAACACCACTCTTGTTAGTGTAGGACAGATGAAGAGACTCATCAACACTAATAAGAGATACATGCTCATGGTTGTGAGAGAAAAAGATGCTGAAGCATCCGATGCTTTCAAAGGTTATGATCCTTCTCATAAAAAGGATATGATTGATATTGTGGCTAACTATGATGAAATATTTCAGGAACCTACAAGTTTTCCTCCCAAAAGGGAGATTCATCTCCAGCAAGATGCCCCTCTTCCTAATGTGGGCATGTACAGGTTGTCCGTAGTTACCAAGTTCAAGAAGGGTATTAGTAACAAAGTGGTAGATATGCTTTCTAGACCTCCTATTGTTGCATCTATTGTCTTGAAAAATGCTTCTTTATCCCATGAAATTTATATTGAGCAGTATGCTACTAATGATGATTTCAAGGAGATTTATGAGAAGCTAACCAATGGCACACAGGTGGAAGACTACTATTTGCAGGGAAAGTTGCTCTATCATTTGGGCAAGTTATGTGTTCCTATCAGTGAAAGAGTCCATGTAATACGAGAAGCCCATACTTCTCTTGCATCAGGGCATTTTGGGGTAGGTAAGACTTTGGCTCATTTGCAAAGACTTGTGTATTGGCCTCGCATGAAATACATTGTAACAAAATATGTAAAGGGGTGTGTGATGTGCTCCATTTGGAAGCCCACTAATAGAAAATTGGGGTTGTACTCACCACTTCTTGTTCCTTCCCATCCTTGGGGAAGCATTTCCATGGATTTTGTGGGGGGTTTGCCTATGTCTAGGAGGGGTCATGACTACTTGTATGTGGTCATGGATAGGTTTAGAAAGATGTGTATTCTTATGCCATGTAAAAAGCAGGTCACTGCAGAGCAGGCTACTTCTCTTTTCTTTCAACATGTATGGTTTCACTTTGGACTTCCTATGTCCATTATCTCGGATCGGGACTCCCGATTCCTTGGAGAGTTTTGGACAAAATTATGGTGTATGATGGACACCAAGCTGAAGAGGAGCACTGCTTTCCATCCATAGATCGACGGACAGAAAGAGGTAGTCAATAGGACAGTTTTCCATTTGCTTCGAGGCTATTGCAACAAGCATCCTAAGTTATGGGATGAACAGATCCAGTATGTGCAGCATGCCTACAACAGGGCTATGCATTCTTCCACTCAGAGCTTGCCATTTGAGACATGCTTTGGGTACGTATTGGACTTAACTTATGGGAGAGAGGCTGAGTCAAGCGCTTCCAAGGATGAATACAAAGCCCGCAGGTTCATTCAGAGAGTTCAATAGGTACATCAAGCAGTGCAAGAGCAGTTGGAGAAGAGTCAAGCCCAGTATAAGGCTCGCCATGAAAAGCATAGAGTTGATCATCAGTTTCAGGTGGGAGATCAAGTATGGCTTCACATCAGCAAGGAGAGGATGAAAGGAGAAGGCCAGAAGCTCAAGCCTATTAGATATGGTCCCTTCACCATCTTGGAGAAGATTGGGACAAATGCTTTTCACTTAGAGCTACCACCATACATGCAGATCTACTCAATGGTGAATGTGGAGAACTTGAAACTCTATGAGCCTCCCATGATCATGGATGAAATGGATAATGTATCATTGCCATCAGTTGATGAATTTGCTCCTGAGTACATGGATGAGCTAAAGGAAGATGTCATCTTGGACAGAAGGACAAGGACTTCTCGTAAAGGTGATGTTGATTATCTTCGAGTGGGCATCAAAAGCACTCATCCAAGCAAAGCCAAGTGGATCGAGAAGGGGAAAGTGAGGGACCAATTCCCTCACCTACCAGTTGATTAGTAAAGGCTTTTGGAGGCCAAAAGCTTCTCAGTGGGGAGGAATGATCTAGGAGGATCCAAGAAGGAAAACTTTTTGAAGTCCTCCAATCTCAGCAAAACCAACACCAGATCAAAGGGCTCGTTGAGACAATTCCAACGGCATTCGTTTCACCTCAAACGGACTTCGTATGAGAAAGTTATCGCGTTCTGTTCTATAAGGTCAACATGCAAATTTGGTAAAAAGTGGTGTTAGAATAATCCGTCAGGATTATTGTAAATAAATAAAATAGGAATATGAATAGATAGGAAGCTAAACCAGCTGAGCGGAAGGTGAAACCCAACCGCC